>CM075807.1:19132075-19732075 GCA_037975025.1 Excoecaria agallocha
GTGTATGGTGGTCAAGAAGATCTCGTCATACAAGGTTATGCTGATACTGCTTTTCAGACCAGCACTCAGGATTCTAGATCGTAATTTGGGTTTATTTTTGTTTTGAACGGTGGTGCTGTCAACTGGAGAAGCTCAAAGTAAGATACCGTTGCCAACTCAACTACAGAATTTGAGTATATTGCAGTGAGTGAGGCTGCAAAAGAGGCTGTTTGGATTAAAAATTTCATTTATGGATTAGGAGTGGTCCCAAGCATCCTAGATCCATTAAAAATTTTCTGTGACAACAACGGGACCATCGCATAGGCCAAGGAGCCCCAGTCACACCAGAAATCCAAACACATACTCAGGAGGTACCACCTGATCAGAGAAATCATTGATCGTGGGGATGTCAAGGTTATCAAGATAGCAAGTGAAGACAATGTAGCAGATCCTTTGATGAAACAGTTGCGTCCAAATCTACACGAAGCTCATTTGAGAGCATTCGGTCTTAGGGCTATGCCCAATTGGGACTAGTGCTAGTGGGAGATTGTTAGTGTAAGCCTTAGCCCCAATGCATTGTAATAAAACACTTTAGTTAATAAATGAGGCATTTGTTTTATCTATTGTATTCCTGTGCAAATCAATGGATAGAACTATTCAAGAATGTTATTTCAGTTTAAGTTATCATGTGTGAGGCACATGGTTGTAAGACCTTGAAACAAATGAGACTTTATTCTAAATATCCCTCGTCAGTCATTATTATGGGAATAACAAATGAATTAAGACTAGTATGCTTTCTCTGATAAGTTGAGTTTTGTCTTACGGATCATTAGGACAAGAGTGTTAATCAGAGATCATAGATACATGTTAAAGAACATGGTATCTGGATTCGATCCGTTCATGAGAACACTACATGGTACAAGTCATAAGTGTTTCTCATATGCAAGTTTTGTATCTGAGTTCTTAATCCTAAAATTTTTATGAAACTTTTTTTGAATTATTGTGTACTTTGACATACATCTAACGTGATCGTAATACAGTGACAAGTATGGGTATGATTGGGTATGCATTGATTCATGTTAGAGAGCATGAGAGAAATGAAGGGATTACCCCTCTCTATAAGAGAGAAAATATCATCGGCCACTTGATCAGTGAACTGAGAAGTGTATGGCCATACCAAGATGAAATAATGAGTAATCATTATTTATCTGAGAGTTCAATGTCACTGTAATATCAAGAAAGGAATTAATATATATAAGGATGACTAGTTTCATACCATATATTAATTCTGATATTTATGGGTAAGGGACTATGCAAAATTGCATTAGGTCACTAAATGCCATATGCATTTTCATTTAATTTGGAATGCTATAATATCTTGCTAGAGAATATATATAGCCTTTGAATTAATTCATTAATTCATTACCAACATTAAATGGACTTATAGGATCGCATACAAAGAATTGGGCTTAAAATATTTAAATAAAGTATTGGGCATTAATTTGGGCTTTTAATTAAAGTCAAATTAATGTATGTAATAGGCATTATAAATGCTATTGGACCTTGGCCCATGAGAGAGAGAAATTTTGCCCACATGGTTTAATTTCAATTAATTAATTATCTTTTATTAATTAAGTTAATTGAGTATTAAAGCCTAAAAGAATTTAAATTAAATTAAATCATTTAAATATAAAGTGAAGTGGCTGAAATTCCAAGATAAAAACCAAGAAATTTTGGCACATGCTTATTATTTATATTAAGTGATTTTATTTAATTAAATGTCTTGTGTTTTATTTCAAATTTGAATTTTAAATTCAAAAGAGTTCAAATAAATATATATTACTTATTTTTAGGAAGTGATTGAAGTTAAATTAATTATCTTGAGATGGTAAAATTCAGATCAAGCACTTGCCAAAAGATAAGGATATATATATGAAAAGAAATAAAACCCTAGTAGAATAACTAAAGTTTGGCGTGAAAACCCTAGTTTCTCTAGGTTTGGCGTGAACTTATCTCTCTCTCTCACAAAATTCTTTTGGCCAATTTTAACAAGGATAAAGGATTGTTCCTCATTCTTTTGTGTTCTTGGGTAGTAATAGTAACCTAAGAGAAGTACAAAATCAAATTTTGTAGCTTCAAACCATAGCCATTACACAAGACCTTAAAAGAGAGCTAGCAATCTCAATTTTAAGCTGTTAGTACAATTGTGTGTGTCAGAATAGAGGGAGCGGCATAAAAAGCTGTTCCTTGGCATTGGTGATCAAGATCTAAGGCAGATAAAGTTATCTTAGTTGCTGGTCATCACCAAATTCAAGATTTGAAAGGCATCAAAAGTTGTAAGTTTTAAAAACCTTAAAATTGCATGTTTTGATTCTTGTCATAGAATTGTATGGCATGTATGATCAAATTTTATTGTTTTCCACTGCGTTATCTTTATGTGTATACCGTGACATATTCCATCAGTGGTGTCATGGAAATAAGTGT
Organism: Excoecaria agallocha; assembly: GCA_037975025.1. Classification (NCBI taxonomy): domain Eukaryota; kingdom Viridiplantae; phylum Streptophyta; class Magnoliopsida; order Malpighiales; family Euphorbiaceae; genus Excoecaria; species Excoecaria agallocha. The sequence goes on from CM075807.1 coordinate 19,134,539, forward strand.
TCACAAATTCTAGTCTAATTCCCTATAGGCTTGTATAAATCTAATTTATAAGGCATTCATTAACTATAATTCATGTAAACAAAACATTGCGAAATTGCATATTGGTATTTAAATCATAAATAAAGAAAAAAAGGTAAAAGGACACTTACTTGAAGTAGAAAAGACAAGAAAATAAAACACAAAGAAGTGTAGAACTATCACTTCCCTGACATATGCATCGATCCCCAAGGAATTTCCAGATAAACAATGCAAAACACAGGTGAAAATGAGAGAGAAAGCGAGGAAAAACTGAGAGAAATATCTAGGAAGTCAAAAATGGTGGTCACTAAAAGTGGGGAAGAACAGGAGGAATAAAGGTTTTTATTTTTCAAATTTTCGAGCAATAGATGGGTAAGCCATCTATTGTTAGTGATGACAGTTGTATAATATGTCCTGTCTATCACCTCTTTTTTGACTTTTTTGACATTTTTCTTTTCTTTTTTTATTTTATTGCTTTTTTAATTCCTAATTTACATTATTTGTCATAAAAATGCATTATTTTCACCTTTGTTACCTACATTAATGTTATTTCATTACATTGTATACACACATTATTTATTTTAATTATTCATATTTACTGAAATTCTAAATACTCTTGCAATTTATTGTGCCTTTAAAATTTCTAAACTTTTTATCAGTGTCTGGCAAGTGTACTAGACTGGCTAATAATATAGGAAAATAAGATTAAAACCCTAAATATCATACCTAAGGGAAATTGTGTAAGTGCAACCTTGTTTATCCTTTTCTTGTAATTTATCCTCTTCTTCAATTACATGCCTAAAAGCACCAAATTAACCAATTAAGCTCATAAAAGGCTACTTAAGAAATTAAACACTAAATTACCCCTAAATTAACATAATAAACACATTAAAAGCACATTAATAATATAGTATAATTCATACTTATCAAACACCCCACACTTAGTCTCAACATGCCTTCAAGGAAATTAAAACAAACCGACTTCTCAAAATAATAAAACTTCAACTAAGAATTATACATTTCAAAATAAAGCTTAGCAATTGAGAGCAGCACTTAACAAGATTCTAACTAGAATAAATTCAAACAAGACAATATGAGCTAGTTTCCTTATGTGTGTGTACAAGACCAAAACATTTCAAGCATTATCAAAATCAAGACACCAATGCAAATTCATAATCAAGCTTAGAATGAATGTGATTTCACACTTGAAACTCTAGAAACACTATAAGCCTCTCTTTTAGCACTGAAACTCGAAAGTCATCTGTGCTAAACAACTCAAAGTAAAACTTAGAATTACTTAGGTCTTCAAGGGTTGTAATGGGGTTAGGGTGTCAGTTATCAAAGAATGGACAATAGATAATCAACAAGAAAAGCCATTCAACGACAAGATAGACTAACATTTATAAAATTTCAACCCACTAACTTAAAAAATAAAGTACTAAGCCAAACTTGCTTACCCTTTTATATTCACAGCACCTTTAATGGCAAAAAACTATTGCAACTTTCACAAAAATTAAAATTCATCCCCCCCCCGATTTTTTTTGAAGTCACAATTGCTTTCCCTTGTAACTACCCCACACTTAAGATTTTTCCATATACTAGCTTTATTTCATTCTTTCACACTATAAATTTATTTTTTTATACTAGCTTCATTGCTGGTAATAAGATGATCAAATGAGTAGTCACAGGGTAAAATGCTTCACTATTTATAATCCAAATTGCCCTACTACACCTTTTAATAATACCAAACAAAAGCTAACCTATCCAATTCTAGAGTGGCCAGTTTTAGAGGGAAAGATAAAGGGTTTTTAGGCTATATGGTTAATAATTAAGTGTAACAACAAAAATAAAATATGACATGCCTTATTAAGCTCAAAATGGCTAACAGGGGAAAATTAAACAGAAAAAGGTAGGTAAAAATTCTCAATATGACTCAACAAGAAAAACTCATGCCTAGATCAATTTTGAAGTTACTCGAGTTGTTTCTATGCTCCGAAGGGTGATGAAGAAAGTTCTAGTGCCCTAAAATTCATTACTTAACTACTACAATACACATGATTTTTCTCTTATTTCAAAACTAGTTTTAGTGCTCTAAAAGTGGGAACTAAAAAATATAAGTCAAGTTAAATGTTAAATAGTTAAAAACTCATTAAACAACATGCTTATCTTAATGCTAAATAAAGATTTTAAACACTGCACATTCTAAGTTCAAGTTTAACTAGTTCAAATTTTAAGAATAAAGTTGGGGCAAACTAAGTCTAATGTAAGCTAGCTGATAATTCTAAACTAACTATTTGACTAGAGTAACTAAAATAGGAAAACACACTACTAATAATGACTTGCAGCATGTAACAGTAATATTACTTAAAGAAAAAAATACAAAGTTGCTCCTAGAGTTAACCTTATAGATAAAGCAAATAAACTACAAAAGAAAACAAAAACAAAAACAAAATATAAACATAAGTGTTTTCATGAAAGGGAGATTTAGATTCTACTTTCTAAATCTAAGAAAAAGTAAGCTTAGAGAAGCTCTACCCCCCCCCCTTAAAAATTTATTGTCCATAGCAAACTGACATTCAGCTCATTCGGATGGTGGGAGTGGTAGTTGTGGATATCATTCCCAGAAATTAGCAATAATCTGCTCAAGAGTTTGCTTCACTTTATTTATACTATCCTGCATATTATCCAACCAATCGTTTACTTGATTTATAAAAACAACCATTATAGGTGAACGTTCCTATGGTGTAGGTGCTTGTGCATATGGAGCATGAGCAGTGGGATCTTCATCTTCCTCCCTTTTTCTTCCAACAATGACTAGCATCAAATATTCATCCTTATCAGACCAATGTCTAGTGGCTTATTTACTAACACCTTCATCTACATCATCATTTCATAATCGATAAATGTTGGCTCTCCAAGGGACTCCCTTATGTCCATATGACCTATGACTTTTGCCATAATAGTTGCAACCTATCCCAATGTTGTCTCTTTAATAGTTCTCCTCATTTTCTACAATTTTTCTATTTTTTTGGTGCAAAAGGATAGTTCCATTAATCCATATACCCTTAACCATGCATATTAAAAGCATACATTCCTCAGCATTAATTATACCTAGGCTGCCAAGATAGATAAAGAAGGTGTGGGATAAAAATTAGTGAAGGACTCGAAGTGCATGACTGCCTAAAGCACAAGCCTTTAGCTTGTTGGATTGATAAGGCACTGGGTTTATAGGATCTCAAATGAATTCCCAATTCTCTCGTGGGGTGGCATTAGGTAATTTGCCTATAACATCTGTGGGGAGACCAAATTTTTGTGCAAACTCTAAAAAAGGGATGTGGTGAGTCTTCCTACCAAGCTTAAAATTGATTTTGCCTTCTTCCTATTCATCTTCAAAATAAAGCTTAAATGATGTGAGGAAATTTCATTTTAAGTACGGGTACCTCCGGTTGCTTTTTGATGAACTTCTCCTAACAAATATTTCTAATAAAAGAGAGAATCTCATCCCATAAATTTCTGTCCACAATATCCATATAAAATTGCTTCAAATAAATCAACTTGACAAAATTGATCTCTAAAAAATATTCGTACAATTGTTTATCTTCCTCATCAATGTATATAGGAAGGTGATTACTGGATGAGCTTAATACCTTGCTCTTCTTTGATTTTTTAGGTGCCACATCATAAAGTAAGTGTAGCCAAGATTAATGGCATAATATAAAAGAATTAATAAACTCACTCGAGAAAAATACTCAATAATTAGCCCAACTTCTTTACATATCGATGCATGAACTTAAGTGAAAAACATGTTTAAATCAAGTGTGGAAATAAAATGCCAACATATGAGAATGCTTTATAATAGTTAAAAAGAAGAAAATTTAAGCACAAAGAATGAACTTAGTCTTTGAGGAATTTTATCAAACATTTGGTGTGCACAATTTAACTAAGTGAAAATGAACGCATTATTAACCATTTAAAACCTAAATGTAAAATTTCAAGAGCAATTTCCAACACTCAGTGCAACAATAATCAATGGGGGCAAAAATATTATCAAATAGAGGTTAATTTAAATGAGCCAAATTGTACATAATAAAGAACAAAAAACACTAAGTAAATAGTCACTATAATGTTAATTGAAAGGATTAAAGTGCAAGTAGAAAACTTACTTGATTAAATTGAGGATGAAAAGATGATTAATCAAAAACAAAAACCCAATTGGATCGGTGGAGTGAGTTAGGTGAGTGAGAATAAAAACATTAAGCTAGATGAGAGAGTGCACGGAGGAGTAGAAGAAATATGGGGGCTTTTATAGTGGGTAACTCGGTGAAGTGAAGGAGTGCTCGGTGGAGTGACTTTTCACTCTACTGAGTGCTTTGCTACGGTATGGAAAATTGAAGAAAATGACAAGCATAGGCATTAAAAGGGACTCGATTGAGTTAGTTCTCACTCTACCAAGTGGTATAACACCCGGTGGAGTGGAAAGTGACTCTACCAAGTGATGAACCACTGGACTAATGAAGCAAAAATAAAATTTATACATTGGATGACACACTCCATAGAGTGAAAAATCCACTATACCGAGTGAATTGTCTCAGTTCATAAACAAAATCCATAAAATGCTCAATGGTTTTTCATGCATAATAAATCACAAAATGATTTTTTGACTTGATGTTCACCTAAATTGCTCTACTACTTTGATTAATTCCCCTTCAACAACATTATCATTCCACCAAAGATTCTGAAGCACTTAGCAAAAATTGATCTTATGTGCACAAACAAATTTAAATGCCCCTATATTGGATATGCTTTGACTGTATAGAAATCACTGCATAAAAATTATTATTGATATAACAACATGAGTTATTCTCTTAATTCTAGCATTACATCTGTCATATTGCAGTTCATGAAACACTTAAGCACGAAACCAAAAATAAACAACTCAGATTGCAACACTAAACAACACAAAACACAAACTAACAAAATCAAACCAAATCGCACAAATTATTAGTACATAATAAAAACTAACAAAACAAGACCAAGTAACACACGAAAAGATAAGGAAGGAGTGTAGTTCTGAGTTTAGCAAGTCCTCAGCTAGACTTTTAGAACCCTATTTATAGTCCTGTAAAACCATAGTTGCTTCAGCAACCTCCATTTGCCAAATGTGATACGGCTTCAATCTATACCAATTGACTTTATATTCATGCCCACCCTTTGGACTCTTGATGATCACCACTCCAACTTCATTACTGGATAATACTTCATATGGCCCAAGCCATCTTGATTTCAGCTTACTTGGAAGCAACCATAATTTACTATTGTATAATAAGACCAGCATTCTGGGAACAAATTCCATCAAACTTAACCTTTTGTCACGCCAACATTTTGTTTTCTCTTTGTAAAGTGCTGCATTGTGGTACGACCACTGTCGAAACTCAGCGAGTTCATTAAGTTGTAGACTTCTTTTCTTTCTTGCACATCTAAAATCAAAGTTAAGCAGTTTTGTCACCAATATACCTTATGTCTTAATTCAATTAGCAAATGACATGCTTTTCTAAAAACCAACCTAAATAGAGACATGCCTATAAGGGTCTTATATGTAGTTCTATAGGCCCATGGAGCCTCATATAACTTATAAGACCAATCCTTTCTAGCATTAATTACTATTTTCTCTGATATTGATTTTAGCTCCCTATTAGACACTTCCACTTGCCCATTTGCTTAAGGATAATATGGGGTTGTTATTTTGTGCTTGACACCAAATTTTTTAAACAATGTTCTAAATTAATGGTTGACAAAATGCTTGCCTCTATCACTTATAATAACCCTTGGTGCCCCGAACTTAGTGAAAATATTCCTCCTAAGGAATTCAAGCACAACTCTAGCATCCCACATCCTTGTGGCTACTACTTCTACCCATTTACTCACATAATCCACAACAACTAAGATATACTTAAATCCACATGAATTTGGAAATGGCCTCATAAAGTCAATACCCCAAACATAAAAAATTTCAACTTGTAACATATTATTCATGGGCACCTCATCTCTTTTAGATATAATTCCTACCCATTGATACCTATCACATAACTCTATAAAATATTTAACACTAGAAAAAAAAAAGTCCAAAAGAAACCTAATTGTAAAATTTATTGCACTATACGGCTTGGTCCATGATGACCTCTAACTTCTTCTTCGTGACATTATCTTATGATATCATATTGCTCCTCCTCCGGAACACATCTCCTAAGTACTTGATTTAGATATGTCTTGATCAAATATGGATCATCCCATAGATAATGCCTTGCATTCGTTTTTAGCTTCTTCTTCTTTTGCTAAGTGAAGTCCTTTGGTAGATAACCTCCTACAAGATAATTAGCAATATTAGCATACCAAGGAACTAAACTTACACAGGCACAAATACACAAATATCTTCATCAGAGAATAACTTAGAAATTTCTCCCTTTTCTATGTGAGCATGATCTAGTCTAGATAGATGGTCAGCTACAAAATTTTTAGCTCCCTTTTTTATCTTTGATTTCTACATCAAATTCCTATAGTAACAAAACCCATCTAATAAGCCTCGGTTTGGAATCTTTCTTAATAAAAAGGTGTAAAAGAGCTGCATGGTCAGACCACACTATGACTTTGGATCCTAAAAGATATGGCCTAAATTTTTCAAAAGAAAAGACTATTACTAAAAATTCTTTCTCAGTAGTGGTATAGTTCACTTGAGATCTAGCGAGTGTATGACTGACATAGTATATGGTATGAAAGATCTTCTCCCTCCTCTGCCCTAAAACTGCTCCTATTGCATAATCACTAACATCACACATTTTTTCAAATGGTAAGGTCAAATCCGGTGATGCTATTACCGGTGCTGTAATTAAGTTTTGCTTTAATAAATTGAAAGCCTAAAAAAACTTAGCATCAAATTTAAGTACAACATCTTTAAGCAGTAAATTAGAAAGTGGTTTTGCCATTTTTAAAAAATCCTTAATAAACTGACGATAGAAACCGACATGACAAAGGAAACTTCTAATGCCTTTAACACTAGTAGGGGGAGGCAATTTAGCAATCACATTTACTTTAGCCTTATCCACTTCAATTCCCTTTTCAAAGATCTTATGCCCTAAAACAATACCTTACCTCACTATGAAGTGACATTTTTTACTAATTAAAGATAAGGTTAGTTAATTTCTTTACTCCTTTTTAAGACCAAAGTAAGGTTATTCAAGAAAGGCTCAAAATCATAATCATACAAGGTAAAGTCATCCATAAAAAACTTCCATAAATTTTTCAATGAAATCATGAAATCTAGCCATTATACACCTTTAAAAGGTGGCTAGGCCATTACAAAAACCAAATGGCATTCTCTTATATACAAATATACCATAAGGGCATGTGAATGTAGTTTTTTCTTGGTCTTCTAGCACTATAGGTATTTGCATGTATCCTGAATAATCATCTAAAAAGTAGTAAAATATATTCTCAGCCAACCTCTCTAACATTTGATCAATAAAAAGGCAAAGGAAAATGATCTTTCTTAATGGCATTGCTCAACCTCCTATAATCTATGCACACCCTCCATCCTATCCTTGTGCATATTGGGATAAGTTTACTTTTTCATTAGTTATCATAGTCATACCCCCTTTTTTAGGCACACATTATACTAGACTCATCCAACTACTATCAGAAATAGGATAAATAATGCCTGCATCCAGTAATTTAAGTACCTCCTTCTTCACTACTTCTTGAATAGTTGGATTGAGTCTCCTTTTGGGTTACATAGCTAGCTTGAAGTCACTCTCTGTAGGTACTCAGTGTGCATAGTAATTGGGACTAATTCCCTTCATGTTGGATGTCTCTCAAATGATTGCCCCTTTATGCTTCTTTAACACTTCCACAAGCATCTCTTCTTCCAAACCTATAAAAAGTGAAGAAATAATTATTGCTTTAGCATTATCTTCTAAAAATACATATTTTAAATATAAAGGAAGAGTTTTAAGTTCAAATTTTTTTTCTCCCTTAGGAGGGTATGGCTCATCCATATTTGTTCCTTCCTTATTATGCTCTTTTTCTAGCTCCTTTTATTTATTTCTAACTTCTTCCTTGTTTTTCAAATGCATTAAACAATCTTGTAGTGTATCAACTAACAAACTTTCCCCTTATTTCTCCTCCACACATTCCTTAACACTATCTATAAAGCAAATGGACTCTTAAAAATCATAAGACGAGTGTTTCATCACCTGATTCATATTAAAGACCATTTCTTCCTCATTAAACCTTAAAGTAATTGTTTGTCCATGTACATCAATTAATGCCTTTGCTATGTTCAAAAATGGCCTTCTTACTATCAATGGCACCTTACATCCTCCTTTATATCCATCACCACAAAATTAACCGAGAATATAAAATTTCCAACCTTCACTAATAAGTCCTCCATTATACCATTTGGCCTTTTTATCGATCTATCCATCAACTATAGTGTCATTCAGGTTTCCTTAATATCTCCCAAATTTATTTTTTTTTTTGCAAATTGAATAAGGCATCAGGTTTATACTAGCACCTAAATTACATAATGAATGACTAACAAAATTTCCTCCTAACTCACATGGCAAAGTAAAACTACTAGGATCCTCTATTTTTTTAGGAATTTTGTTCATCAAAATTGCACTACAGTTTTTAGATAATTGAATCATTCCTATGCCCTATAGCTTTTTCTTATTCAAACATAGTACTTTTATAAACTTTGCATATTTAGGTATGTGTAATAAAGCTTCAATAAATGGTAAATTTATATGCAACCTTTTAAACATGTTTAAAAATCTAGTTAACTATTTATTATGCTTTTCCTTCATAGTTTGAGATGGATAAGGTAACTTAGATTCATCAAGCATGGTAGAAACAAGTTTTTCCTTACCTGTACTTTTCTCGGCAATAGTAGGCATGTCATTATTAACATTGGGTTTAGTAATACTTACCTTCATTGTTGGTTCCACCAAATCTAAAGAATTCTTATGATTCTCAGCTTCTTTTACCTCTTATCCACTTCTCAAGGTAATTGCCTTCAATTTTTCCTTTAGGTCCCTATCTAGATTAAATGGGAAAGTGCCATGTGTCCTATTTGAGATAGAATTTACAAGTTGCCCTACTTTAGTTTCTAAGTTCCTAATTGAGGCATCTTGATTTTTCATCCAACTATCTTGTGATTTCGACCTAGCATCTTCACTAGCCATAAATATGGATTATGTAGTCATAAAACTAGGAAACATTTCCTCTAAGTTGGTTTTCCTATCCTGTATGGGTTGAGGTCTAGCTTGAAAATCCAAGGGTTGATATGGTGGAGCTTAATATGTGGATGGGTGGTGTGGTTGGGCTTGAGCTTGGTGAGGTGGGTGGTTATTGCTATGGAAAGCTACATTTTGATTAAAGGAAGCCCTAAGTTGATTATTAGATGTGGATGTATGGTTCCCTTCTCTCCATGAAAATTAGGGTGATTTGTCCACCTAGGATTATAGGTATAGCTATAAGGATTTAATGCATTCACTTCTTCTACTAATGTACCTAAGCTCTCCTCACTCTTATTTTCAGCTGCTACATGTGTCCCTACATAAGTGCTACATGATTGAGATAAAGATGACACATTTTAAAACTTTAAACACTTAGCTCTTTCTTTAACAATTCCATTTGTGCCCTTAGCTTGGCGACCTCATCTACACTGTGTACAACTTTCTTCTTCTATGTGGTCTTTCTACTTGCCCATTGAGCATCATTAGTAGCCATCTCATCAAGTAATTGGAAACCTTCTTCAAGTACCTTATTCATAAAGCTTCCACCTGAAGCTGCATCTAAGAGAGACCTAGTTGTCTAATTCACACCTACATAAAAAGTAAACATTAATTGATGTACAACAATTTAATGGTGTGGAAAACTTTTGAGAAGTCTCCTAAATCTTTCCCAAGCCTCATAAAATGGCTCCTTATAAAAATACTGAAGATGGTAAATGTTGTTCCTAATTGTTGTTGTTTTAGTAGGTGGGAAGAATCTAACTAAAAATTTTTCCTGTATTTGGTCCTATGATCTAATGGATTGACTTTATAGTGATAAGTATGAATTATACTATATTATTAGTATATTTTTAATGTGTTTATTGTGTTAATTTAGGGGTTATTTTTTATTTAGTCTTTAATTTCTTAAGTAGCATTTTATAACCTTAATTAGTTAATTTGGTGAATTAAAGAAAAAGAGAAATAACAAGTGCAAAAGTGTAATTTCAACACTTGAAGGGTTTCAAAAAGCCAACTTTCATCATCTTTAGTCTAGAGCTTAACCACTTAGTGGAGTGGATTACTAACTCTATTGAGTCACCTAAAGAGGAAAAGGAGAATAAGGCAATTTGGTGGAGTGATTTTTCACTCTACAGAGCAGGAAAAGAGAAAAGGCCACTTTGTAGAGTGAGTTTTTCACTTTATTATGCTAGAGAATTGGAATTATGATTAAATTCTTCTATTTGATTGAAATAGAAAGTTTGAAGCCATAGAAACTCACTATTTGCAATCTATAAAAACACACTTGAACATTAGAATTATGAGGATTACAATTATGAATTTTACTTAGTTTTTAACCTAGTTTTCTTTAGTTAATTTTGTATAGTGATTTAGCTTAGCTTTTCTATATTTTTAGTTTGCAATTCTCTAGTAGACTCAAGCTTTCTATTGTTGTGCAGATGAGTCATTAAATGTATGTTTAAAGCTTAATGAGTATTATAGCTCTTTAATTTATTTTTCTTACATTTTAATCATATTTGATAAATAGTTTTATTTTCTTTTGCTAAAGGATACTTGAATCCTCATACTTTTACTGTAATGACTTAGTTTATGCTTTAATTTAATGCAAGTTTGATTATTTCTTAGTTTTGAGCAACTTCTTATCTTTGATTTTTATTGGATTGATTATTAATGTATTTGATAAATGGTTGATGATTGATTTCAATTATGATCTATGATGTACATGTTTTTGGGTTAATTCATTGGTATTGATCTATGGTTGTGTTTTAAAATAAAGATAATTGTATGTTAGTAAAAGTGGATTAAGACTAAGAAAAGTTGAACTAAGAATGGACTAAAGTTAAGTTTGCTTGGAAAAAAGTTTAATGAATGTTTAGGAGTTCAAAATTGGATCTTTATGCTAAGTATTATATTATTCCTAAATAGAGGATTTAATGCTTAGAATGATATTTTGAATATTATATCTAAATTTATTTAACTAGTTGTTCCATAATCGCTTGTGCTACTTTTGATTTGAGTCATTGCAATAGAAGTTACGGTGGATAGTTAATTTAGCAAAAGTGTTTTAGTTATTGCTCCATGTTTAATTTATGTTAGTCTAGTTTTAATTTTATGTTTTTTGTTTTTCTTTATTATCTATTTAGTTTATTTCTTACCTTAAATTCAAAAACTTGAGAAATAATCTCAGATACATTCAGTTCAATTATGATATTTTTCTTAGCAATCCATATTCCTTTGGGTATAATATTCAAGATCTTAATCTTATTTCCCTATATTACTAGCCAATCTAGTACACTTACTAAACATCAATCAAGTTTTTGGTACCGTTGCCAAGGATTAACGGTATTATTTATTTAATATATGTAATTAAGTTTAATCTGTGATTTTTTTATTATTTGTTTTTTATTTGGTGATTGTTCTTTATAGGAAAATTCTGAGAAATTTTCAAGATGATATCCAAGATTATGAATTATTTCTTTTGAGACAGCAAATGGATGATTTAATGAGAGATTTGCAAGAAATAAAGCTCTTGCATACACATTCACAAATTCCTTATTCACCACCTCTTAATGATTCTTACTCTCCATGAAATCCACAAGAGCCCACCACTTCAAAAAGTCAAGTTCTTTTAGAAATGCTAGAAATTTGGGAAAACCAGTTTAGGTCTGAAAAGGAAAAGTGGGAGGCTACATTTAAAATTCAGAAGAAGTTAAGGTTTAAAAGGAAAATTTTATAATTCAAGAGGATAAGTTTAGAATTCAAGAGGATAAGTTAAGAATTCAAGAGGAAAAGTTTAGAGTTGAAGAAGACAAGTTAAGGAATAAAGATGAGACAATCAAAGTTCAAGAGAGTTTACTAAGGGATCAAGAAAAAGGAATTGAAAGGCTAGAATCCAAACTATAACTCTTAAGTGTCTCAATGCAATTTCAAAGTAATGATTATAAGGAGGAAGAAATAAATCATGCATTAATGGTAAGCAAAGAAGTATCTAGCTTTTGGGTGCATAAAGTAGAAAAGGGACAATTCATATTTGAAGACAAGTTATGTGTTTATTTGGAAGGTGTGTTTAAACCTTTTGCGGATAATCTATCACCAAAGCAGTAAAAAATGTTCAATTCTCAGGTGGAGGCACTAAATTTAGCCTACTAAAAGAAGTTTTTAAGGTGAACTTCATTTTTAAAGAGCCAAAGAAGGAGTCATACTTTACTGAAGACATGAAATTTCCAACTTTGGTGAACTTTAACATGTTTCTTCTACTGAAGTGAGAAAATAAGGAGCAAAGTCTACATAGACCAGCATTTGGATCGCAAGCTTGACCTCGAAAGAGTAACATGAGTTGAGTTGGGACTCAATAAATTAGAACTCTTCTGACCCTTCTCTTTAAATTTCTCGTCAAATTTTTTTTATGAGTTGTGTTTTATATTCTTGATAAGCTGTTTTCCTTTCTTTAGTTTAATTTGATAAGCTTATATAGTTCATTTTATATTATTCGTGTTTTCTCAAGTTTATTGTGTTTGTCATTCATGAGTTCAAGAATTAAAGAAGCATCTACTAATGATATTTGTGCTTAATTATCATATTTTTATTTGTGCTGCTAGTTTAATCAAAGAATTCATATGGTTTTTAGAGGGGTGCCAATTATAGGGAATTAAAAGATAGTTGAAATGAAGGTGGACTTTTACTTATTAGGTATGTTTTACCTTAGTAAGTGTACTTCATGAACTTAGGAAGAGTTTATCATATGCACATTGTGGTGTGTTTGTGAAGCGCAAGTATGTATATTTTTTATATGCTTTGAATTCATTTTTGGTTAAATGATTCAAGATTATGTGTACTTAGAGTTTTGGTATGCTTAATTGTTTGGGGATTATGAGTGGTTTAAATTGATAAATTAGAAGATTTAGACTTAGAGTTGGAAGAAAGGCTCAATTATGTTTTATCAGTAGTGATTTTGTGCAGTGAAGGCATATTTGGTGTTAGGGGCATTTTAATTTAATTATGCATAGAAGAGAAACTTTTACTAAATGTTTAAGATTCTTTGGTAGAATTGTTATTTATTTGAAGAGGAATTAAACAAGCAAGTAATGCAAATCAAATGAATATCAAGTTAAAATTTCATTTTGAGTTTTATTGTGCATAAAGAACAATAGAGAATTTTTAATTATGAACTGAAAGCATCCACTTGGTAGAGTGGATTTTCACTCAATCGAGTCCTTTAAAAGTTGGCTAGACCTTTAATTTTTTAATTTTGTCACTCTTTGTTCCAAAGGCTTCCCACTCAGCATAATGGATTTTCACTCCACCGAGTCACTCTACAATCCACTGAACCACTCCACTTATATTGAACCACCTTGGTCCATAACAACCACACTTCTTTTCCTTAATCGAGCCTCACTCAAATTTCAACCAATTTGCTCACTCTCTCCCAACTCACTTTACTCTCACCTAAGGCATTCATATCCAGTATTAGCTAAGGGATTTAGAATAGGTTTTGGGTAGAAAATTTTTCATGAGGTTAGTATTTTCTCAAAGCTTCGAGGGGTGCTACCCCTCGACCCCGCCCAAGGGCTCTACCCCTTCAAAACCTTATGAAGGGCATCATCCCTTAACCCCACCCGCTAACTAGCTAGTGGACCGCCGTGTTATCTAATCATAGCACCTTTTATGGCATTCAAGTATTTACTTGCAATATTGATACACCATTTTTTTTGCAATTAGTTAAGCATGATATTAGTACACTTTCATGCAAATTACACTAAGTTCACTCATTGTTTGGGGTTGAGTTTTATTTGCAAATTTTGGCTTGCTTATGGTGGAAATTGGCTTAGTTTTTGTATGATGACTCAAGCAACACACTTCCCTCACCTCAGACACTCATATCAAGCTATAGTCTTTCTTTAATTTCCATCCTCATTCTCATAAAGTAAATGCATTTTGTATTGCTTTATTATTCAACCTTGTTGCTTAGATGAATTGGAATGAATTATTGTGGCTTTATTGTTCTTAAATATATTTTACTTAAAGCTTAATTCGAGTTCAAGTAATGTTTCACCTTCATTCTAGTTGTACTCAGCTTAATTGTTGTGTGAGAATGACTATTTCTTCACTTGCTAGTTTAATATTGGTTGAGATTACTTTCAAATTGGCTTTGTTATTTTATGCACACAATGGGTTCAATAATTGGCCTCAATAACTATGTTTAACTCTTTCACTTCTTTTTTCTTAGTCGCAACATCTTTCACCAATCTCATATGTCATTCCACACTTGCTATCTACTTTTTGATCACTTGATGAGTTTGAGCTCTATTTGTCTTATTTCTCTTGGGATTAATTTTTAAACACTTATTTCTAATATTTTGACTTCTATAATGGCCCTTAAGAAAACAAGGAATGTTGTTGCTTTTAGTCCTTTTAGACTATGCATTCTACCTAATGTTGATCCAAATAGTTTTAGGAGCAGTTATCACCACCACTACCTCCACCACTATAATAATCTAAGCTCAACTTTGTAGAGGACGACAAAATTTTAAAAAGGGGGATAGAGCACAGTTGAATTTGGTTTTGAATGTAGAAATTCAAGGAAGTTCTTTCATCTTGCTCATGAATTATTTTAGTTGTTTTTTTTATTTTAAATTGTTTAATTTTGTTTAAAGTTTGTATGTTTCGTTTGTAGTTTACATGCTAGTAAAATAGTTAGTTCAAATTTGTCATTTAGCTTACGCTAGAGTTAGTTTGCCCTATTTTTACTCTAAAAAAAATTAAACTAGTTGAACTTGAACTTGTAATGTGCAATGTTCAAAATTTTTGTTTAGCATTAAGACAAGTATGTTTAAAAGAATTTTAGCTAGTATAACATTCAACTTGACTTATATTTGTTAGTTTCCACTTTTTGAACACTAAGACTAATTTTGAAATAAAAAGAAAAACTAGTGCATTATAGTAGTTGAGTAAGGAATTTTAGAACTCTAGAACCTTACTCATCACCCTTCAAAGCATGAAAATAACTCAAATGACTTAGAAAGTGATCTGGGCAATATTTTTCTTGTTAAACTATATTAAGACTATTTTCCCACCTTTTTGATATATTTGACCCTTGTTAGCCATTTTAAGACTAATAAGTCATGCTTAATGCGTACCATATTTATTTTTCTTGATACACTCCTCTATTTACCACATAGCCTAAACAGCCTTTATCTTTCCTTTTAGAATTCACTACTCTAGGATTGGGATTGATTAATTTTTGTTCGATTATTGAAGAGTGTAGTAAAAAAGGTTCTTGGGATACTATTGTTGAAGTTTATTATTAAAATCAAGTGAAATAGTGAAAGATTGACCTTACGATTACCCATTTTATCATTGTATTACTAGTAATGACACTAGTATGAAAGAAAAAAAGAAAAAAAGAAAAAAAAATGAAAGAAAGAAAAATTGTAATAAAGCTCGCAATATATGGTAAAATCTTAAATGTGGGGTAGTTACAAGAGAAAGCAATTGTGACTTCAAAAAGGAGATAAATTTTGAATTTATGAAAGTTGTAATAGTTTTTTATTTCAAGGGTACTTTAAATATAAAATTGTAAGCAAGTATGGCTTAGAAATTTAATTTTTGAGTTAATATGTTGAAATTTTAGAAATGTTAATCTATCTTGTCATAAAGTGGCTATTTTTTTTTTATTATCTATTATCCATTATTTGATAACCAACACCTTAATCCCATTACAACCTTTGAAGACCTAAGTGATTCTAAGTTATGCTTTGAGTTATTTAGCGAAGATGACTTTTGGGTTTAGGTGCTAAAGGAGAAACTTATTGTGTTCTAGAGTTTCAAGTGTGAAACCTATTGTACACTTAGGTGTACATTAATTCTAAGCTTAACTTTGAATTTGTAATTGTGTTTTGATTTTTGAAATGCTTAAAATGTTTTGCTCTTGCACACACACAAGGAAACTAGTTCATATTGTCTTGTTTGAATTTATTCTAGTTAGAATTTTGTTAAGTGCTCTAGTAAATTACAAAGCTTGGTTTTGAAATGCATAATTCTTGGTTGAAGTTTGATTATTTTGAGAAATTGATTTGTTCTAATATGCTCGGGGGCAAGTAAAGACTAAGTGTAGGGTATTTGATAAGTATGAATTATACTAAATTATTAGTGTGTTTTAATGTTTTTATTATGTTAATTTAGGGGTAATTTTATTTATTTAGTGTTTAATTTCTTAATTAGCATTTTACAAGCTTAATTGGTTAATTTGGTGCTTTTAGGTGTTTAATTGAAGAAAAAGATAAATTACAAAGGAAAAAGTGTAATTTCAGCACTTTAAGGGTTTTAAAAAGCCAAATTTCACCGTGTTTAGTCCAAATCCTAACCACTCGGTGGAGTGGATTACTCACTCTACCAAGTCACCTAAAGAGGAAAAGGATAAGAGACCACTAGGTGGAGTGAGTTTTTCACTCTACAGACCAGGAAAAGATAAAAGGCCACTCTGTGGAGTGAGTTTTTCACTTTATATAGCCAAAGAATTGGAATTACGATCAAATTTTTCTATTTTGTTAAAATAGGAAGTTTGAAGCCACTAAAACTCCCTCTTTGCAAGCTATAAAAGCGTTCCTGAACATCAGAACTAGGAGGACTACAATTATGAATTTTACTTTGTTTTTAACCTAGTTTTCTTTAGTTAATTTTGTACAATAGTTTAGCTTAGTTTTTCTATTTTTTTTAGTTTGCAATTCTTAAGAAGACTCAAGCTTTCTACTAGTGTGTGGATAAGTGATGATGAAGAGCAAGTTTGAAGCTTCATGAGTATTATATATCTTTAATTTATATTTCTTTTGTTTTAATCATGTTTGGTAAGTAGTTTTATTTTCTTTTGCTAAAGGATACTTGAATCCTCATACTTTTATTGTAATGACTTAGTTTATGCTTTAATTTAGTGTAAGTTTGATTATTATTAGATTGATTATTAACATATTTGATAAATGGTTGATGATTGATTTCAATTGTAATCTACGGTATGCATGTTCTTAGGTTAATTCATTAGTATTGATGTATGATTCAGTTAATTGGTTTTTAGTAAAGGTGGATTATGACTAAGGAAAGTTAAATTGAGAATAGACTGAAGTTAAGTTTGCTTGAAAAAGATTTTAATGGATGTTTAGGAGTTTAAAACTGGATCTTTATGCTAAGTGTTAGATTGTTCCTAAATAGAGGATTTAATGCTTAGAATGATATATTCTAAATAAGATATCTAGATTTATTTAACTAGTTTTTCCATAATCGCTTGTGTTACTTTTGATTTGAGTCATTGCAATGGAACTTGAGGTGGATAGTCCTTTTAGTAGAAGTTTTTTACTTATTGCTCTATGTTTAATTTATGTTAGTCTAGTTTTAGTTTTTTTTTTTGTATTTGTCCAATTAGTTTATTTTTTGCCTTCAGTTCAAAAACTTAAGAAATAATCTTAGATACATTTAGCTCAATTATAGATATTCTACTTAGCAATCCATATTCCCTTGGGTACGATATTCAGGGTCTTAAACTTATTTTCTTATATTACTGGCCAATCTAGTATGCTTGCTAGACATCGATCAGGTAGCATTTGTAAGCAGTCCGTTGCTTTACGAATGAGGATAAAAGGAAATAAATTAAGCCTAATAGAATCCATAAACACATTTGGTATTTGTACTGTATCACTAATTTCTAGAAAAATATCCAAATGCTGGGTTGGATCTTTTATTTTTGATTCTAAAAACTAATTCTTTTAGACCATGGTGATGGTGGTGGGTTTTAACTTAAAATGTTGATTTTTAAGCAGCATTATGGTGCTACGTTCCTCATTCCACCTAGGAGTAGCATAGTCTTTAATGGTTCTAAGCCTAAACCCATTCCCTTAAGCTTTGTTATTCATGCCTTACTCCTCTATCAAAGGTGGATTAGCTATAGGTGGGTCATGGAGAGAGTGGTTATTAATTAAGTTGTTACATTCCTGGGCTTCTAAATTCATATCTATTTGCCTTAATCTCTTAAGCCTATGAAATGTACTCTCAATTTCAGGGTCAATAGGCACAATTGGATCGCCTCATGGCATAAACTATTGACACCTACAAAGAATAAAAGAATAAAATTAATAAAGAATGAAGAATAAGAAGGAAAAAGAAAGACACGCAAAATTCACTTTAAAATCTAAAAACAAATGCCAATGTTACCCCCCACAATAGCTCCAAAAACTTAACTGGTATCTAGCAAGTGTACTAAATCGGCCAGTAAAATGGGGAAATAAGATTAAAACATTGAATATCATACTGTAGGCAAACTGTGTAAATGCAACCTTGTTTCAGATTTTAGAGTGAACATTGTGTGTAAAGAGTAAGAAATATCCTAAGTTTTATGACGATGAGAATTTAACATACTAAAAATAGTAATTTGCACAACTAAATGTAATGAAGCCAAAATAATTAAATAGAGAATTCCAAATGTAAACAAAGAAAATAATGTAAATTGATAAAAATCAATAATAAAGAGAATTTCTGCTAAAGCACTATCCACCTCAACTAATATTGCAATGAGTTGGCAAAAAGGAACACAAGTGATTATGGAAAATCAGTGATATAAATTTGAATAGCTTATTCAGACTATCAATTTATGTATTAAACTTTCTTTTTTAGAATAATTCAACACTTAGCATAAAACTTGATTTTGAACTCTTAGATATCCATTAAACTCTTTTTCAAGCAAATTTAACTTCAATCTTTCTCAATTTTAATCCATCTATATTAACACACAATTATTTATAATTCGAAAAACAATTATGCATAAATACTAATGAGCTAAACCAAGAATATGCATAGCACAGATCATATGTGAATCAATTATCAACTATTAATGAAATAAGTTAAAAATTGATCTTAATGCAATTTAAGATATGAAAGTGCACAAAACTAAGAAATAATCAACTTGTAAGAAAAAGAACTACTCACAGTTATAATTTTTTCGTTGCTCTTGAAGTCCTTGGAAAGTCTTCAATTGTAGCTTCTAACCCTAAATTCGAAACTAAAATAAAACTAAAGCTCTAAATTGTTAACAATTGATCCCTTCTAATAGAGTGGTGTTCTTTGTTTCTTAAATAGCCCAAAAGTGGAAGAAATTCGACAACCAAAACTTCCCAATCCAGTAAAAAGTAGAATCTTATTCAAATTTAACAATTGGACTTAGTAGAGTGATATTTTAGCTCTACCGAGTATAGCTTTATTGTCCTTGACCCTTGGAATGACTCGGTAGAGTGAGATTTCACTCCACTTAGTGAAGCTTCTCTGCATGCCTTATTCCTCTTATCCTACTCGATAGAGTGAGTATGCACTCCACCGAGTGATTGCTCTCTAGACTGAAGAACAAAACTTTTCCTTTTCCTCTTTATGTGACTTGGTAGAGTGAGTAATCCACTTCATCAAGTGGCTTGGTTTTGGACTAACACGAATAAAGTTGGCTTCTTAAAATCCTTCAAATACTAAAATTACACTTTTGCCCTTATAATTTCTCCTTTTCTTCAATTACATACCTAAAAGGACTAAATTATCCAATTAAGCTCATAAAATGCTACTTAAGAAATTAAACACTAAATTAACCAAATTATCCCTAAATTAAAATAATAAACACATTATAAACCCACTAATAATATAATATGTGGAACACCCTATATCCCATGTTTACTATATCCAATGCAAACTATGCCATTTTAATTCATCAAGTCATATGACTATATCATCATACTGTAGCTATTGTACTTTCATGCTTAGCATTCATCATATCAATACATTTATATAAAGTAATTCTAATTTCATCATGCATGCATATACTAGTATTTTCAATATGAGCTTATTACAATCTTCACTCCCATATAATTTACATATATATATTTATTACTAACTCTAATACATATTAAGCATGTAAGGAACTAAACAAGGTTGATCCAAAAGATTTCTACATCCACTTCTATAGACTGGTGTTGGCCTGTCCTGATGCAAAAATAGTTCCCGAGCCAAAAGCCTTTCCTACCAAAACCTACACGGATCAAAATAACCCGTGCTAAGCTATAAAGCTTAGTGGGGATTCTAAACATGAAAGGCAACCACTCACAGTGGTCGTCAAAAATATAGAATAAACAAAACAATTTAAAATAATAATAATAAGTTACATAACAAGATAACCTTTCACAATAAATTCAGCATACTTGAATTCATACAATTCATAATGAGATATGTATATGATGTATACAGATATCATTTCATGCTTAAACAATCATTGTTAATCATAATAAATTAAATATCAAATGCATAGTTCATACTGTGCTTATTAGTGAAACATATTTGCTTTACTTTAGCCTACTTAAGTTCTAAGAGTGGATAACGGGATCGGTGGATACCCGAGGGTATCAAACGGTGGATATCCGAAGATATCAAAACTATGGACCCATCCAGGGTCAAATATACGGTGGACCGGTCAAGGACCCAGAAGGGCCAAGTAACAACCCAAATGAGTTGTGTAAGATCCAGCAGGATCAACTATACTGTGGACCTAAAAAGGTCGACTGTGGCAGCTGCAATTCCCTATAGGCGCCTATCTATCCACAACTGAAACTCTATCGCAGGCATAATTATATTCTTGTTAAATTCACATATCAAGACTATGTTCATAGTGTACTATTCGTATATGTATAATATCTTGTAATACTATGAGTTCTTTGGTGCATAAACAAATATATGCACATTTCACATGCTAAGTTATATCAAGCCATGAAACTATAAATTTGCATCATAACATATAAGCATGACGTATAATCATCATCTCGTACAATTAAGCATGTTCTCTTTAAGCATTATACATATTCTTGGTCATGCCAAAATATCTTCTATATCATGGGCAATTACATATTCATACATTCATATATAACATGTAGGCATGACATTTAATCATCACTTCATAATCATCATTGTACGTACCTGTAGATTCATTCGCATACAATTGATGCATTCTTATATGCATATTTATCTATACATATAACCACCTTCATCATCAAGTATGAATCAAGTACTATACAAATTATCGATAAGTCTTCATGTAATAAATACATTTAACTTGCAACATGTAAGGTAGATATACATACATCTTTACAACTTGATTGAAACCTTTATTCATATGTATTTTTGTATCAAAAACTTGTTAAATTCTCGATAAAAACAGTTTAGTTAATCATTACTATTCATTGGAAACCTTTCTGTGAATTTTGAGTAAAACAGCAAGGGTCACGGTTACTATGAATATTTGACAGCCGTGACATAAAAAGACAAATAGGTCACGGTTACTATGAAATTGTTGGTAACCGTGAGGTAGGTCACATTTCGGTTCTGTACTAAAAACTGCACTAGGTCACGGTTACTATGAAAATCCTAGTAACCGTATCATATATGTACAAAAGGGTCTCACGGTTACTATGAATTCCTTAGTAACCGTGAGATAGGTTACATTTCTATTCTGGACTAAAAACTGGACTAGGTCACGGTTACTAAGGAAATCCTGGTAACCGTGACATATATTTTGTCCATAGGCCGATTTACAGATTCAAATTGTATTGCAATTTTGACCTTTAAATCATCATTTTTAGAGAATACTTTCTTCTACAAACTTGTAGCCCTATGTGTCTAGTTTCTAGGAAATCAAAAATCTCTTCAAAATCATTTATATAACTCGAGATATGAAGAATATACTAAGGACTGTTCATGCTCACAAATTCTGCATCTTTGTCCGAAATTCAAACTGGATTTAGACCCATTTAACAACAGAATTCGTATATGGTTTCTTCTTATAAAATCTTTGTCTATAGGTCTAGTTTAAGTCCCATTTTGAATCACCTCAATATCTATTTTCAAACTCCAGATATTATCAAAACAATACTCCTAGGTCAAAAGAACTCAACCCAGAATCTTATCAAATTCACATGCATGTCTCATCTTATGTTCTCTTTGTTTATTTCTCAAGTTTTCAAGCAAAACACATCATGTTCCAAAAGATCCATTCACAAGCAATATGAGAAACCCTAAATTCCCATACCTTAGCCAAAATCACAAAATCTTTCAATCCTTAGCAATGTCTTTCCCTTTGTTCTTCCTTCTTTCTTCTTCTCCTTCACAAATATCATCATCATTCAAAATCCAACACTTATACAACATCTTCTTCAATCAAAATGAAAAGAAAAGAGATGAAGATGATGATGGGTTCATTAACATATACATTACCTTAGTTGAAAGTCTTAAACTCTTAATGAACTCACAAGATTTCTCATTAATTCTCTTGAGATGATTTAGAAGGAGTGAAGGAAAAATGAAGGAGATGAATTTTCTGGGTTTTCCTCTCTAATGGCCGACCACCACACACACACTCTCACAATTCTTTAATTTCTCTTTCCTTCCACTAACACACACACCTATATATAGTGCTTTGGCAAATCTCTCTTTAGGTCCTTTAAGATTTTGCATGTTACCAAGACTTCCCACCAAATCTTGCATGTCACAAATCATACCCCATCATTTAAGTCATTCTTAATTCAACCTCACCAATTTAACCTTTTCTTACATTGACCTCTCAATTAATCATTTATTCACATTCACCCCTTAAAAATACTGTAATTGCAAAATTACCCCAAAACAATACTTTTTACTTCAATTGGATCCTCAACTAATATTAAACTTTACTCATAAATTTTATTTTCATGCAATTAACAATAATAATTTACCCCATTGACCCTTACTCATATGAAATTATCATTTACAAATATGCAAATTAACTAGGGTCATGTTAGGGGCCTTACAATTCTCTCCCCCTTAAAGAATTTCGTCCTCGAAATTCATACCTGTTTCAAACAATCGAGGATATTGCTTTCTCATAGCTGCCTCTGGCTCCCAAGTTACTTCTTGTACACCGTGATGTTGCCAGAGTACTTTAACAAGGGGGATCTGTTTGTTCCTTAATTGCCTAATCTCCCTAGCCAGGATTTCCTTTGGTTCCTCATCATACGTGAAATCCGGCTGTAACTGAATATCTTGAACTTGCAACTTGTGAGATTCATCCGTGCGATATCTACGAAGCATAGATACATGAAACACATCATGAAGCTTGGCCAATTCCATAGGAAGAGCCAATCTGTAAGCCACTGGTCCAACTCTTTGAAGAATTTCATACGGACCAATGAATCTCGGGCTGAGTTTTCCTTTCTTCCCAAATCTAAGCACCTTTCTCCAAGGAGACACCTTCAAAAACACTTTGTCACCCACCTGGTATTCGATGTCTCTTCTTTTAAGGTTAGCATATGATTTTTGCCTGTCACTCGCTTCTTTCAGCCTCTGCTTGATAACTTGAACTTTTTCTTCTGTATCTCTAACAAGGTCAGGACCAATTAACTTACATTCAGTCAACTCAGTCCAACAGACTGGAGTTCTACATTTCCTGCCATATAAAGCCTCATATGGTGCCATTTGTATACTCTTCTGATAGCTGTTATTATAAGCAAATTCCATTAAGGCTACATATTTATCCCAACTACCAGAGAACTCCAAAGCACATCCCCTCATCATATCTTCGAGAATCTGAATAACCCTTTCGGATTGCCCATCCGTTTGAGGATGAAAAGCTGTACTGTACTTGAGCTGTGTTCCCAAAGCTTGCTGTAAACTCTTCCAAAATCTTGATGTAAACCTTGGATCTCGATCCGAAATTATAGACACTGGTATACCATGTAACCGTACAATTTCATTCACATACAAGTCTGCAAGCCTATCCATGGAATAATCTGTTCGAACTGGTAAAAAGTGAGCTACTTTTGTTAACTTATCCACTATTACCCATACAGCATCATTTTTCCTTTGAGAAAGAGGCAAACCAGTAACAAAATCCATGGTAATGTCTTCCCACTTCCATTGTGGAATTGGAGTGGGATTCAGGAGACCTGAAGGAAACTGATATTCTGCTTTCACTTGCTGACATGTCAGACATTTAGAAACATAATCAACAATATCCTTCTTCAACCTTTCAAAGCTTGCTTGACAACGATCAGACCATTCAAACTTAATATTCTTTCTCAACAGCTTAGTGAGGGGTGAAGCAATGACAGAAAAACCCTTCACAAAACGACGATAGTAACCTGCCAACCCAAGAAAACTTCTAATTTCATGTACATTCCTGGGTGGTCTCCAATTAACAATAGCTTCAATTTTATTTGGATCGACCCTAACACCTTCAGCGGATACAACATGACCTAGGAAAGAAACTTCCTTAAGCCAAAAATCACATTTACTCAGTTTGGCATACAACTCATTTTCTTTCAAAGTTTGCAATACAATTCTCAGATGTTCAGCATGTTCAGCTTCATTTCTTGAGTAAATTAATATGTCATCAATAAACACAACAACAAATCGATCCAAATAGGGTTTGAATACCCTATTCATAAGATCCATAAATGCAGCAGGTGCATTAGTCAACCCAAATGGCATAACTAAAAATTCATAATGCCCATAACGAGTTCTGAAAGCAGTCTTAGGAACATCCCCATCTTTAACTCTGAGATGATAATATCCTGATCGCAAATCTATCTTTGAGAACACACCAGCACCACTTAACTGATCAAATAAATCCTCTATTCGTGGCAAAGGATATTTGTTCTTCACTGTCACTTTGTTTAACTGTCTATAGTCGATACACATTCTCATAGACCCATCCTTCTTCTTAACGAATAAAACTGGAGCACCCCAAGGTGACACACTAGGTCTGATAAAGCCTTTGTCTAACAATTCCTGTAATTGAACCTTCAGCTCTTTTAATTCAGATGGAGCCATTCTGTATGGTGCCCTGGAGATTGGGGCCGTACTAGGTATCAGATCAATAGATAACTCAACATCTCTTTCTGGAGGAAGTCCAGGTAATTCCTCAGGAAATACTTCTGGAAATTCTTTCACAATCGGTATTTTGTCAAGCTCCACTGTATCCCTTTTTGAGTCAAGGACTAAAGCTAAAAATGCTTCACATCCTTTTCTAAGATATCGCCTAGCTTGCATCACTGATATAACATTATTTGATAGCTTAGAATAATTGCCTTCTACTACCACTTCCTTTCCTTCATCATCCCTGAGAGTTACTGTTTTCATCTCACAATTTACTACTGCATGATGCTTGGATAACCAATCCATTCCCAGAATTACATCAAACTCATGAAAAGGCAACATAATCAAATCTGCTGGAAACTCTCTCCCTTGAACTACTAAAGGACAGTCCTTGCACACCTTATTAACAATCATACTATGTCCCAAAGGACTAGTAACACATACATCAAAATCTAACTGTTGTGTTTTAAACCTATCTCTACCCGAAACTCCAATACAAACATATGAGTGAGTAGAGCCAGGATCAATGAGTGCATGTATATTACAATTATAAAGAGAAAAAGTACCAGCTATAACTTCTGGAGCATCCTGTTCCTCTCTGGCCTTCATGGCATAAGCCCGCCTAGCAACCATTTGAGTAGAAGGTCTATCAACTGTCTCTGACATATTCTGGGACTGGGATCCATGATGAGCTGATCCAAACCTTCCCCTACCTCTACCTCTTCCAGATGGGGGTGCATTAGAAGCTCCCCTGCTATTCTGTTGCTTAAAACCTTGATCTGATTTCAAAGGACAATTTGCCATGAAATGATCGGCACTGCCACATCTAAAGCATTCTCCAGCCAGTTTCCTACAATTACCCCAATGGTGCCTGGAACAATGAGAACATTCAGGTGCTTGACCACCACTCTGTCTTCCTGAAACTTCCCTCTCATTTCTAGGCTTGGTAAAGGATTCTTGCTTCTTTCCTTTATTAGGAGAATTGAAAACAGACTCAGCAGGCTGGCCTCCTTGAGTCCCTCTAAATCTTTTTCCAGCAGATGATCCTCCCCTGGGACCACTTCTTTTATGCTCCCTCTCTCTTTTAGCTATCTCATACTTTTCAATTTTCATGGCAGTTGTGACCAATTGATTAAAATCTACCACATTTAGAGATGTAAAACCAAACAATTTTTCTTTAATTCTATCATTCAGCCCATCTTCAAAGTGCCTGCATTTGAACACTCCGGTCAACATCTCCTTGGGAACATATTTGCATAATCGGCTAAATTCTTTTTCATATTCAGCCACAGATAAAACTTTTTGTCTCAAACTCAGAAACTGCTTCAATTTCTCCTCCTTATAAGCCTCAGTAACATATTTCTTTCTGAACTCCCCCTCAAAGAATTCCCATGTAAGTGGGTCAGGTAACTGAGGTAGTCTCAAAATCAACTTCCACCAATCATAAGCCATGCCTTGAAGTAAGGACACAGCGCAAGATACCTTATGATTTGCAGGACAGTTTATTTCATCAAATATCCTCTCCAGCCTTTCTAACCAGAACTCAGCTTCTTCAGATTGTTCTAAATTAGTGCCCATAAATTCTTGTGCTCCATGCTTTCTAATTTCAAATATTGGTGCCTTGGGCATAGTCATTCTCTGCAGAATCTGGGCCATATCCTGAGAAATTTTTAACAATGCTTCACCAGGAACTGAAGTAGGAATTTCATTTCGATGCGAAGAGGAAGTCATTGGATTAGGAGGATTTGATCTAACGGGCAAATTACTTTCAGCCGATTCTTCTATAGTATCCCTAGAAGAATTCTCCATCTTTAATCTATATAAAAAAAAAAACAGGAACTTCTGCATTAGGCCAACACAACACTATCTCATATTAAAGTTCCTATACTTGCATTGCCCAGAAAAGGCTAAACCTATGCTCTGATACCAAATTGTAACACCTTATATCCCATGTTTACTATATCCAATGCAAACTATGCCATTTTAATTCATCAAGTCATATGACTATATCATCATACTGTAGCTATTGTACTTTCATGCTTAGCATTCATCATATCAATACATTTATATAAAGTAATTCTAATTTCATCATGCATGCATATACTAGTATTTTCAATATGAGCTTATTACAATCTTCACTCCCATATAATTTACATATATATATTTATTACTAACTCTAATACATATTAAGCATGTAAGGAACTAAACAAGGTTGATCCAAAAGATTTCTACATCCACTTCTATAGACTGGTGTTGGCCTGTCCTGATGCAAAAATAGTTCCCGAGCCAAAAGCCTTTCCTACCAAAACCTACACGGATCAAAATAACCCGTGCTAAGCTATAAAGCTTAGTGGGGATTCTAAACATGAAAGGCAACCACTCACAGTGGTCGTCAAAAATATAGAATAAACAAAACAATTTAAAATAATAATAATAAGTTACATAACAAGATAACCTTTCACAATAAATTCAGCATACTTGAATTCATACAATTCATAATGAGATATGTATATGATGTATACAGATATCATTTCATGCTTAAACAATCATTGTTAATCATAATAAATTAAATATCAAATGCATAGTTCATACTGTGCTTATTAGTGAAACATATTTGCTTTACTTTAGCCTGCTTAAGTTCTAAGAGTGGATAACGGGATCGGTGGATACCCGAGGGTATCAAACGGTGGATATCCGAAGATATCAAAACTATGGACCCATCCAGGGTCAAATATACGGTGGACCGGTCAAGGACCCAGAAGGGCCAAGTAACAACCCAAATGAGTTGTGTAAGATCCAGCAGGATCAACTATACTGTGGACCTAAAAAGGTCGACTGTGGCAGCTGCAATTCCCTATAGGCGCCTATCTATCCACAACTGAAACTCTATCGCAGGCATAATTATATTCTTGTTAAATTCACATATCAAGACTATGTTCATAGTGTACTATTCGTATATGTATAATATCTTGTAATACTATGAGTTCTTTGGTGCATAAACAAATATATGCACATTTCACATGCTAAGTTATATCAAGCCATGAAACTATAAATTTGCATCATAACATATAAGCATGACGTATAATCATCATCTCGTACAATTAAGCATGTTCTCTTTAAGCATTATACATATTCTTGGTCATGCCAAAATATCTTCTATATCATGGGCAATTACATATTCATACATTCATATATAACATGTAGGCATGACATTTAATCATCACTTCATAATCATCATTGTACGTACCTGTAGATTCATTCGCATACAATTGATGCATTCTTATATGCATATTTATCTATACATATAACCACCTTCATCATCAAGTATGAATCAAGTACTATACAAATTATCGATAAGTCTTCATGTAATAAATACATTTAACTTGCAACATGTAAGGTAGATATACATACATCTTTACAACTTGATTGAAACCTTTATTCATATGTATTTTTGTATCAAAAACTTGTTAAATTCTCGATAAAAACAGTTTAGTTAATCATTACTATTCATTGGAAACCTTTCTGTGAATTTTGAGTAAAACAGCAAGGGTCACGGTTACTATGAATATTTGACAGCCGTGACATAAAAAGACAAATAGGTCACGGTTACTATGAAATTGTTGGTAACCGTGAGGTAGGTCACATTTCGGTTCTGTACTAAAAACTGCACTAGGTCACGGTTACTATGAAAATCCTAGTAACCGTATCATATATGTACAAAAGGGTCTCACGGTTACTATGAATTCCTTAGTAACCGTGAGATAGGTTACATTTCTATTCTGGACTAAAAACTGGACTAGGTCACGGTTACTAAGGAAATCCTGGTAACCGTGACATATATTTTGTCCATAGGCCGATTTACAGATTCAACTTGTATTGCAATTTTGACCTTTAAATCATCATTTTTAGAGAATACTTTCTTCTACAAACTTGTAGCCCTATGTGTCTAGTTTCTAGGAAATCAAAAATCTCTTCAAAATCATTTATATAACTCGAGATATGAAGAAAATACTAAGGACTGTTCATGCTCACAAATTCTGCATCTTTGTCCGAAATTCAAACTGGATTTAGACCCATTTAACAACAGAATTCGTATATGGTTTCTTCTTATAAAATCTTTGTCTATAGGTCTAGTTTAAGTCCCATTTTGAATCACCTCAATATCTATTTTCAAACTCCAGATATTATCAAACAATACTCCTAGGTCAAAAGAACTCAACCCAGAATCTTATCAAATTCACATGCATGTCTCATCTTATGTTCTCTTTGTTTATTTCTCAAGTTTTCAAGCAAAACACATCATGTTCCAAAAGATCCATTCACAAGCAATATGAGAAACCCTAAATTCCCATACCTTAGCCAAAATCACAAAATCTTTCAATCCTTAGCAATGTCTTTCCCTTTGTTCTTCCTTCTTTCTTCTTCTCCTTCACAAATATCATCATCATTCAAAATCCAACACTTATACAACATCTTCTTCAATTAAAATGAAAAGAAAAGAGATGAAGATGATGATGGGTTCATTAACATATACATTACCTTAGTTGAAAGTCTTAAACTCTTAATGAACTCACAAGATTTCTCATTAATTCTCTTAAGATGATTTAGAAGGAGTGAAGGAAAAATGAAGGAGATGAATTTTCTGGGTTTTCCTCTCTAATGGCCGACCACCACACACACACTCTCACAATTCTTTAATTTCTCTTTCCTTCCACTAACACACACACCTATATATAGTGCTTTGGCAAATCTCTCTTTAGGTCCTTTAAGATTTTGCATGTTACCAAGACTTCCCACCAAATCTTGCATGTCACAAATCATACCCCATCATTTAAGTCATTCTTAATTCAACCTCACCAATTTAACCTTTTCTTACATTGACCTCTCAATTAATCATTTATTCACATTCACCCCTTAAAAATACTGTAATTGCAAAATTACCCCAAAACAATACTTTTTACTTCAATTGGATCCTCAACTAATATTAAACTTTACTCATAAATTTTATTTTCATGCAATTAACAATAATAATTTACCCCATTGACCCTTACTCATATGAAATTATCATTTACAAATATGCAAATTAACTAGGGTCATGTTAGGGGCCTTACAATATGATTCATAATTATCACTTTTCATATCTAGAACCTTTCAAAACTTTTTACCGTGGCCACGGGCCTTCTAAATTCTCTATATAATGAAAATAAGAAGGTATGCAAATATATGTATGTGCAATGCATGGGATATGCAGAAGAATTGTATTTTGGCAAACCAAAGGTGACAGACGGGCTAGTCGTGGTTCACTCTTCTAGGAATGGTTGTCTATCAGACCTTATCTATAAATAGTGCTAACTTTTCCTAAGTCTTTCTACCTTTGACCTCGCTCTTCCCAATGAAGCTTTTGCCGGGTATTTTCTCTTTTTTCTTTCTTTTGGTTATTTTTCCTTTTAGTTATTTATTTTTCTCCACTATTCTTGCACTTAGAACATTTGAGAGTTCCTGTCATAATGACCTCTGCACTTGTAAAATTACAATGATTGTTAGTGATAGGAGCTTGAAAAGCTCCTAAATATTGTGTGTTAATGTGTGGTTTTGTCCAGTATTGTGTTTATTATTTTGGTATTTTATCTATATTTTGTTGCTTTTATGTGTTTTGTGTATGTGTAGTTGTTTTATTTGTTTTATAGGAGAAGGGGATGATTTAGAGATTAAAGGAGTCAAGTGAAAGAAAGAAAGCCAAAGGTGAGCTAGAAAGGAAGTGTCGCGAGCGCGACAAAGGGGCGAGGTCGCGACAGCATGAAGGGCAGAGAGCCAGGCCAATCCAGCATAAGCGTGCCATGTCGCGAGGGCGACAAAGCAGAAGTGCTCGCGACAGCCAGCGGAGCCAGCCAAGCAGAGGCGTGTCTTGTCGCGAGCGCGACAGGAGTCGCGAGGGCGCGACAAAGTGCGGATGAGCAGTTAGAATTCTGAAGTGATGCAATTTTCCATGAACAAGGACAACTCTTGCGAAAGGATGTCTTGAAGGGACATAATTTTTAGAGAGGCATATATATGCCAAGTGAACAGAATTTTGAGGATGATGAATTTTTTTTAGAATTTGATCATTGTGATCCTAAGAACAATTAATTTCTTTTAGTACTTTAGTTTTTATTTTCATGTTTTGAAGAGGAGACAAGAAGCAAGGAAGAAGAAATTCTGTGTGAAGGGAAAAGGGTTGAGAGATCCCCTTCTTCTTGTTCTTATGTTTTATTTTTCTTCCTTGTAATCTTTACATGAATATTATGTTTGCATTTGATTATATATGAACAAATTTCTATTTCCATTTATAATATTGATCTTTGGTTGTAGTATTTTCTATTAAAATTTTATTGGTATCATTATAAGTTAAGGAAGACGACCTTCAATGTGCAATTCCTTTTCTGAAAATTAACAAAATGGTCATAAATAAGGGAGTTAGCGAGAGCAACATCTTATTGAAAGTTAATAGGAAATTCATTATCGAAGCATAGTTAGAGAGATCACATGTGGAGATAATTGCTATAGGTTGGTAGATAATCTTAAAATGTGTAATTGAAATCCACTAGTTCATTAACGAGAGTTGAGAATTAGTACTTTAATTGTATGTTTTAGGCAATCTAATTCATGTCGAGAGAGTGGTTATAAATTTATTCCAACTTGGCTTACTAATAAGATTAAAATTTATAATTAGAATAATGGTATCAAATGCATGATTATTTAATTTCATAATATTTATTGTCTTCTTTGATTATACTTAACTAGGATAAAATTAATTTTATGCAATAGATTAGTTAGAATTAACTTGCATTTTTGAACATCGTAAACAAGATTAAAATTGAGTAGTAATAGTGGATGATTAAAATCAACATTTCCTTGTGGGATCGATATCTGAAGTACTATAACCGGTACACCGTATACTTGCGGTATTTAAGCTTTAGAAAAAGCATATCAGTTAGATGACCTGAGAACTTGGAAGGACCCTCTTTTAGCTCCATATTCCAACCTAAGATTTTTTAGGAGAGTATATTTTGATAGAAACCTGATATTTGCTGCTATACATTATTTGGACCTAAGGTTTAATGTCTTTAGGTTTACACACTAGGACTTATGCCCTTTACTAGAGGAATTTTTTAAGATAGTCGATGCTAGGTTTACACTTGGCACCTGACCATGCCTGCCTTATATTTTTCCTAGCTATCCCAAAGAGGTGGCTTATGCTTTAGGCATCCTTCCATATGTGGCTATAGGCTTAGGGCTCTAAGGGAGGACATTTATACTAGAGCCACTCACGGATGTCCTGACTGACTTTAATGATGTGCCTACTTTCCAGTCTGGCATTATATTGCTTTGGTGTTATGCTTGATGTTTGTTAGTGCATTCTGACAACCTAATGATTATGGATTATGGATTGTTTAGTGTGGTGGATGGTGTATGCAAGGGGTATAACCCATTCCATTTGATTGTGGTCGAGACCATTCTAGACTTAGATGTTGTTCATAATGACCCCATCGCTTTCTTTACCTATAGTTCTTTGCTGTTCCAAGTATGTCATCAATTGAAAGGTAGTGCACCCCTTATGGGTTTTCACACTAGCTATCCTTATTGGAAAATGCATCCTTACAGATTTTCATGCATTTCCTTGCCTTACTTTTTTCCTGAGACGAACCCAACTCACCCCAATGGCTTTATTTTTTACAGATATGGCTACATGTGAAGCTGAAGCTGTGGTTAAAGTCTCCACCTCAGGCTAGGGTGATGAGTATTTACTCTATAAGATATGTTATCGTCAGATATGAATTTGAGTCGATCCAAGAAAGAGTCAACTGCATGGCATAGTTGATAGATGATGATATTATATTCAGGTGCTCTTGGTTACCCATCTCTTCTATAGTTCAGGATCAAGCCTCTAAATGTGTCCTTTTGTGTGGATTATGCTAGGCCACATTCTACATTATCGCTCATTGTACTCGTCAGTTTGGGGACTGCCAGGATATCGTCAAGTGCTGTTGGGCTTCCAAGGTGGCATACTTTTTATTCGTTCCCTGTTATAGCATTTCAAGGGAATTTAGACTCGGCTCCTTGTGAGGACTACCCATCTTGAGATTGGCACTTGTGAATTTACCACCTCTGCATTGTAAAGTAGTGGGTTACAAGCCCAATAGCTAACAATAGGCTTTGTCATCTTAGGTATCTAGAGAGAAGTGTGGTACAAATAGACTAGATTAGATATTATCATGGATTATGTTTTTGCTTTTATTGAAATTTTTACATTTTGAACATATAAAAAGGATAGAAACTCTTTTTGATACATTAATAATGTTTTGAATATATGTATGGCATTTATTTTTTATTTCACTATACATGATCAATATTTGATATTATCCTAATGACAAATATTATTTAATCTTGAAAATGAAACTTTAAAAGCATATAACTCTTGTCATCAATTAGCCTTCTCCAGTTTTCTTAATTGATTACTTTCACTCAACCTCTAATTTTTTCCCAACATGCCTTTCTTCGGTTTTCACCTTGACAAGGCGCCTAATTTTAGCAAGGCCATTGTTTTTTGATTTTTGGCCTGTGGGGCCTTTATCCTCTTATTTTGATCTTTTTAAATCTTAGCCATAGAACCTTTTAACCTATTAACATTTATTTGTTCCCTAAACTTATTGCCATCACTATTTGATAGAATGGCAGCTCCCTTTGATAACAACTTCTTAACCACAAAAGGTCCTTCCTAAGTGGGCCTAAACTTGCATCGAATATCTAGAATTCCAAACCTTATATTTTTAAACACTAGATCTCCCTCCTATAATAGATATTTCTTAACCTTTTCCCTAATGAATAGGCTAGTCTCTTTGGATAAATTAGATTGTGGTAGTATGCTCGCATTTTGTCCCCATCTAGCAGGTTAAGCTACGAAAGTCTCTACTTGGAATATTTTGTTCTAGTAGCTCAACTTTCAATACCACCCTCAAGGACTGATGCTCAAATTTCCAATGGCAGTACCATTTTTGTCCTTTAAAATAAAGAAAATGGAGTTACCCTTATTGCAGTTCTGGTTGTGGTCCTATAACCCAATAAGGGAAAAGGTAGCTTATTGGCCCTATCTTCGTAAGCTCGAACTATTTTAGACAAAATCCTTTTAATGTTTTTATTAGCTACCTCTATTGCTCTTTTGCCTACATTCGATAAGGAGAAGACTCATTGTGTTGGATCACGAATTTGAGAAGCATATGTCTGGTTTCATCGGGGAATTATAATCTATTATCTAACACTATGTGATGAGGTAAACCATATCTGTATACAAAATTCCTCTTAATGAAATTAGCCATGTCTCCTGGATCTATTTTCTTGAAAGATTCTGCCTCTACCCATTTGGTAAATTAGTCGATAGCCACTAAGACAAACCTATGTCTATTTGAAGTTGGTAGATTAATCATACCCATAATGTCTATACCCCATGCAGTAAATAGCCATGGTGATGTAAGATTGCATAGCTAAAAATGGACAAATGTCTCAAGTCTGCATACTATTGGTATAGTTGACGTTCTTTGACATATTTAGAATAATCAGTATCCCCTGTGAGCCAAAAGAATCCTTATCGCTTGATCTTCTTTACTAAAGCTAAACCATTTTTATGGGCTCCATATACACCCATACATACTTCTTTCATGACCTTTTTGCCTCCTTTTCATCAAGCACCTCAATTGGATACCATCAGGCTATCTTTTACAAAGCACGCTACATACAGTAACGAACTAAGTTAATAGCTTATGGATAATCCACTAGTCATTTTTAGTAGCTTTTTCAGGAAATGCTGACCTTTCTAAGTAGTTCTAAATGACATAGTACCAAGGTTTCCCATCATCCACCTCGATATCAATAATCTACTCATCTTCAAAACATGGCTTATTAGAACTTAAAATCAGCATAGGCTTCATACTTACACCTCTCAAATTATCCCACATTGACACTAAGGTAGCTAGAACATCCATTAGTTGGTTTTCTTCTCTAGGCATATTCCCAAAGGTACAAACCTTAAATTGGCTACTCAAAGCCTTTAAACACCTAAGGTAGGGTAGCAATCGCTTTTCCTCTACTGACCATCCTCCCCTCACCTGATAGACTACCAATGATGAATCTCTAAATACCTCAACAGACTTTGCCCCTATGGCTAACAAGGCTTCCAACCCAAAATTGCAAGCTTTATAGTCGGCTTTGTTGTTTATGGCTTTGTACCTCAGCTTTTTAGTTAGAGGTATTTTCTCTCTCTCTTAGGTGACCAAGATTACTCTTACTCTGACTCTTTTGTTATTCACAGTCCTATCAAAGTACATTTATCAGCCCTAAATTGTTATAGCTGTGATGTTCTCATTAGGGAACTTTTAGGTTATTTATTCCCCTTTTAACGGTTGATCAGCTAGGAACTTCACTATCGCTCTCCCTTTAATGGTTTTTCGAGTAATGTATTATTTATTAAATTTTTATTGAAGGATCAACCACCCTCCCATCTTCCTTAGGAGTGAGGGAGCTTCCTATAAATAATTGAGAGGGTTCTACCTAGCCTTAAATTATATTCTTTAGGAATGGAAGTAGTGTCTCAGTTTCATTAATATCTAAATGACTACTAGGCAAATCTTTTCAACTTCTATATACTTTGCTTCATAAGGGAAAAACTTCTTATTGAGGTAGTACACTACATACTCAATCCCAAAGTCATCCTTCTGAGCCATCATTGCTTCCACTAATCTATCTTCTATGGCTAAATACCAACTCAAAGGCTTACCTACCTGTGGTGGTCTCAACACTAGTAGACGCAATAGATATTTCCTAATGATATATAATGCCTTTTGACAACTCTCATTCCAAACCACTAGTTGATCCTTTTTTAGCAGCTTAAATATTGGCTCACAAATAGAAGTCAATTGAACCATAAACTTGCTTATGTACTAAATCCTACTTAGAAACCCTCTGAACTATTTTTTGCTTCTAGGCCACTGGCATTTCCCTGATGGCCCTCACCTTGTCAGGATGTACCTCTATATCTTCATAGCTCACCACGTGTCTTAAGATCTTACCTGAAGTGACTTTAAAGATGCATTTCTCTGCATTGAGGCAAAGGTTTTACTTTTGGATTCTCTAAAAAAATTCTCAAATGCCACAAAATGACCTTTTTGAGTAGCTGATTTGATCATCATGTCATCCACGTACACCTCCACCTCCTTGTGAATCAAGCCATCTACTATTCGAGTTCTCATCCTCTGATAGGTGGCGCCTGCATTTTAAGCCTAAAGGGCATAACTCGGTAGGTGTAGGTACCCTACTTGTTTGTGAAGGTTATCTTAACCTAATCTACTATCATGTCCAGAATTAGGTTAAATCTGGCATACTCATCCACAAAGTTGTACATGGCATAAGCAATTACACTATCAATCAGCACATCTATATAAAGTAAAGAGAAATCATCTTTAGAGCAAACTTTAGTCAAATCCTTATAATCCACACAAACCTTAAATCTTTCATCTTTCTTCTCTATAGGAACACATTCACAAACCATATAAGGTATTGAACTTCCACTAGGAACTTAGCCTTTATTTGCTTTCTAACATCCTCTTTAACCTTTTTAGCCCATTCTAGCTTAAGCCTCTAGAGTTTTTGCTTAACTGGTTTGTACCTTAAATAAGTTGGGATGGTATGTTTAACAATTTCCAGATCTATCCTCCACATATCTTCATTGGTCCAGGCAAAGACTTTTTCATATTTTTTCAATATTCTCTTAAATTTTTCTCTCTTTAGGAGTTATACCTAATGCTAATAAAATTTCTTTGGAGTTTTCTTTTATTTCGAGATTAAATGAATGCATGTTTGTTAAGTTTATATCCAATATGAATGATTCATAATCATGATTATGAATATTTGGACCAGAAGAAACATCACACAACTAAACAAAATTGTTCATCTTATTAATATAATAAAAAATGCAATCATTGTTCTCATCAAAAATTTCAAAAATATAAACAGTATATATGAAAGTATCCTCATCAGTCTTGGTAGCACCAGATGTCTTTTTAGCTTCTGAGTCAACCTTTGGTGGACCTTAAGCTTCAATCTTCTCTTTGCCTTTTAGCTAAATAGATAGCAGTTTCTCTCCTATAATATGCTCAAGCACCTCCTTGTCCCAAGCCGAATGATGCAAAAGGATCTCCTCATCCAAGAAACCCTCAATCGGCTTAATAATCACCTATTCCTAGTTAAGGACATAATTAAATTGCTCAAAACCTATCACCATCTCATCCCTTAATAATTGAGGCTCATTCTCCTGACAATAAAGGTAGACACCTAAAGTTGGCATACAACTCTCAAAAATATTAAGAATCCCTTCCGCTGCTTCATTTTTCTTGTATTTTTTATTAAGACCAGTGAAACCTAACCTTTTTTATCTCTCTAACCCTTGCAAGCTATAGTAGTCTGAGGCCTCTAAGAGTTCTTGCCTAAACCAACCCTAAGAACGAAGTTCATATTCTTTAACATGTTGATGACTTGCGGGCTATCAACAAAACTACCCTCACTTTCTTCATCATTAATGATAGACATATAGAACCCATTTAAAGGCTATTTTGCTATTGCAAGCATAGAAACTTGGTTCTCTTTTATAGCCTTGATGGTTACTACCTGACCATTGTGATGTATTTTGATCATCTGATGCAATGTAGAAGGCAACCCACCCAACTTATGGAACCATGGCCTTCCCAATAGCACAGAAAAGTTAGCAAGGATTGGCAAAACCAAAAAGTTTGCTTTGGTCTTGGTAGGTCCAGTCTTCACTAAAGCCTTAAAGGTCCCAATAGCTTACCTGTTGGAGTTATCATAAGTAGAGATGGTTAAGTCAGACTTATTTAACATTTCCTCGTTCAATCCAAAAGCAAGAATTGCCACTAAGAGACATACATTGATAAAAGAGTCATCATCTACCATAACATAGGTTGTGTACTTGCCATTCACTTGAGCCTTGGTGTAGAGAGGACTTTATGATTTCTTCCTTTAGTGGGTAAATCAATATTAAAGTACATGACATTCTGTCCTATTCCTCCCCTAACTAAATCTAGCAATTCAAAAGGTGAATTAGTAATGGCAACAATAGATTCACTCAAGGCTTTCACTAACTTCTATTTATGTAAGGGAGATTGTCTTAACAAATCCCAAATAGAAATTTGAGC
Source organism: Excoecaria agallocha (assembly GCA_037975025.1). Taxonomy (NCBI): domain Eukaryota; kingdom Viridiplantae; phylum Streptophyta; class Magnoliopsida; order Malpighiales; family Euphorbiaceae; genus Excoecaria; species Excoecaria agallocha. The sequence goes on from CM075807.1 coordinate 19,173,000, forward strand.
ATGTGTTTACTTTAGGCACTTAATTATCTAATCCTTTTTGACTTCATTCTTTGTCAGCACTGCAGCAGGAGCTAGCTGATTATTAATTTTTAGGGCTACCTTTCCACTTATAGTGCCACCTTAACCTTCTTCACTCCTCTCACTTCTTCGTCATTCTCACTGGCTGAACTTTAGATATCAATAGGCATCAAAGTCCCTGCATACTCACTATCAGTAGGGGTATCCCAACAATCAATCATTAAAATTGGCCAATTTTTTTCACTTGGCTATTTTACTTTAGGGTGGAATAAGTAATGGCCATGTACTCATTCCCATACAAGTCTCTCATGACATAGCACTCAAGCAAGCAATCATGAACACTAAGGGCGACACAACATCGTAACCTCCCTTCTTCTTCTTATCCCTCTTCTTAAGATTTACAATCTATTTGTTGTTTATCAGATCTTGAATTCTATTCCTTAGGGTACCACAGTAGTTAGTTAGGTGCCTAGTAGGTCGATGGTAGGCATAATACTAATCTTTCCTGTAGTATGGCAACCCTTAACTCTTTAGAGGTCATGACGGCAGTGGCTGAAGCTTCCTCTCTTTTTTCAACTGATCCAGTACCCAAGATAGTGACTTACCTAAGTTAGAATAGTGCCTATGACTAGCCTCTATTGTGGAAATGCCAATTGTCTTTCCAATTCTATTTAACCTATTACTATTCCCAACTATCTTATTGTTGCCAAAATTCCTTCTTATACCCTCATTGTTCAACCTTCTGGCTAAATACCATCCCTCATCTTCTATGGTTATATCCTTTAAGGACTTCCAGTCTTTCAAACCCTTTATATTTAGGCCATCCCTTATGTACGAATTTGCATTTCGAGTAAAGAGCCTAATATGGTCAACTGTTTTGGGCTTCCTCTTCATTTCCATTACCTAGTCCCTCTACCTAGTGCGGTATTCGTGAAAAGATTCATCATTTTTCTGCTAAATTAATTCAAGATTTATTAAGGTAACTTCCATTCTAATGTTACAGCCATATTGTTTTAGGAACTCCTCATTTAGCAAATCCCAACTCTCTTTGGTGTGCCTATCTAACCCATGATACCAATCAATAGCAAGCCCAATTAAACTTAGAAAAAAATATTCCACCTTCTACTTCCTGGTTAAGGTGGTCCCATTCATCATCAGGCATCTTGAATCTCTAAGGCAATGGCTTATCCCTATCCTCAGGTTTCATCCTCCTACGAGCAAACAATAGCATAGACATGTCTTAAACCTTCTCTTCTATCTTTTCAAAGGCTACATCCTCAGCATTAACACCCCTATTTCTCATGTTCGTCATAGGAGAAACATAGTCTTTATCCTCCTCTTCAATATATTCATTCTCAAGATCATGCCTCCTTTCCCTTATTAGTGAGTCTCGAGCCACTGTGGCATTTGTTATAGTAGTGTCCCTAATGTACGTTGGCTCTAATGTCTCATGAGTAGTTGCTATAGGCCGAGTTCTAGCATTTAGTGTTGCAAAAGCCACCAATCTGCCAATTATAGCTAGCATTATCTTAGAGATGTATATCCATCTCATCCCTCATCATTAAAGGCCCTACAATAGATGTAGCCAACCATTCCCTTAAAGATAATAACCTTGTTATCTCATTACTAACTATTTCAGTTTCATTCAACTGCTCATCATCCAACTTTGATCTTATTTCTTGACTGCCTACACTCAACTTTAAACTAACTTCCAAACCCAACATTAAACTTAAGCTTGACCTTGGCAACTCAAACGTTGGTCTTTAGATAAGGCAACTATTTGACCCTCTAAACCACCTGGATAAATCTATGATAGCTGTAAGGATCAAATGTTAGGAGTGATGCATGAGCATGATATATACATGATGCATAGATGTAATATATGCTTTCATTAGACGTTAATCACAACCACAACAATAAACTTCCAACCTTATTACTCCCACATAGGAGGTCGTACGATCTCTTTCCTAGGTGGGCTTAGCCTATAGGTCAACAGGGTACCCAATGGGCACATATGGTACATGGTGAAGAAATTGTAGTATAATCCCTTTAGTTAAAAGCACAAGCACATGGGTTTTAAGCATTATATATTCTGACTAACTCATACAACCCAGGTAGAGCCTGTCGAGGCATGGCAACCTTTGACTGGTACCCTCCTAATTTATTTGAGTTCGGGCAATACATAAAGGTCCATATAGTAAGCAAAGATTATTATTGTTATATAACTTAGGGGAAATTGATGGGCTTGAGTCAAAGGTGATGAAATTTTAGCGCTACCCAAGCATAGGCCCTACCAATAGCTCTTGCTCTTCACAAGTATAATAACCAATGGGTCACCATTTTATATACCATTTGGTACTAAACTTGAGCTGGTGGGTCTCTTTGACACCTTTCTACATTTAGTGAACATAAGGCATGCTTTAGGATAACACTAAAGCTAAAAAGAAATGCTAACTTAATTTTAAGGCTCTGGGATGTATGCAAGAAATGCTATTTAGATAGGAGATAGAATTAATTAAAACAAAAATGAATTATAAAGAACTTAACCAAGGTTCCTTTAGGATTAAGGTCTCTTTAATCCCAAATGGAGTCGCCACTGTGATGCATGCTAGAGCTAATCCTTATTTTTGGGTTTGCTCTCGAGGGCCCACTTTTAGGATCCAAGATTGGAAAAGGCTCATTATAACTCATAAATTGGCTACTTAACAATAAAGAGAGATCAAGCCCAAGTTATTATTGGTAGTTAACCCATAAAGGCATTTACTAATAGGTTGGTGTCATGGAATTGCCACCATAATAAAATATTAGGAAATGAATCTCAACTTTTTTTATGCCCAAAAAGAGATTGGTGTTTGAGACATCACTCTTAATGGGCACCTCAATTATATGTTGTTTTATAATTGAGTTTTAAGCATTAATCTACTCTCCTCTTTTACATAATGCAAAGTGATAAAATTAAACAAATGTCCAAAGCAAGTAAAGCAAGTAAAACTAATTATTATACATAAATCGGGGCATTCATTTGGGTTGGGAATACTAGTTCCCTTAAGCACATTTTATAAAAAAGCTCTTTTATCTTTTGTTTGATTTTTAGATAGAAAATTGGACATTGGCCCATTTTTTAAAGGAAAACCAAAATTAATTAATAAAAATCATTTAAAGCACCGTTTCCATTTTAAATGTGCCAAAAAAAATCCTTTTTTACTAACTATTACATCCCTAAAATGAATACATTCGAAAATATATCAAATCCTAACTAAATAAGCAAAATACTAAATAAACCAAATGACAAATAAAATAAATAAATGCGAATAAAATTAAATAGCCAATAAAAGAAGATAACTAATTGGGGATATGACTCTCTTAGCAGGATGTCTCACGGGAACCTTTCAGGGCACACGGGGTCAGTTACTCACATAAAACCATAGAAAATCCAACAAGTTAGCATTACAAATAAAATACTAATTAAAAGAATAAAATGCAAAAATATGTTATAGAATTTAAATGCATACAAAAACTAAATGTGTACAAAAAACACATTAATACTTTAAAGATTGATAAAATAACATGAACAACAATAAAATAAATACATAAAGGATATGAAAATAATCCCAAAATCAACCACGGACACCTTTGGATTGGTGACAGACATCCATGACTAAAGGAGGGATGGGACAAGAATAAGCTCTTGAATAATAACACACAAAGCATTTAATTTTGACAACAAACAACATGAATGTATATGAATGAATCTAGAGAGAGAAATATGGGTAAAGAGCCTAGTATATTAGCCTTAGGAGATATTCTAATTCTAAAATTCTCGAAGTCCAGATCTCCACTCCGATTGTAGTTTTGTGTTCTAGAAAAATAAAATGGTTTTTGTGTATGTTTTTTGATCAAAAGAGTGTTACAGACTTTTGGCTTAGAGAGAGAAGAATTGATTTCTTCTTCTCTGAGAACCTCTTCTCTCTTTTCAAGAATGATCCTTCTTTGTTTTCTTTTGAAAATCCTAATTTATTATCTTTTAAACTTATGGAGGAGTTGGAGTTGAATTCCAACTCTAACTCTCCAAATCTGGAGAGATTAATCCCTCAAAATTCGGACTAAAGATTGCTGGAAATCTATCTTCTAACTTTTGAAAACCAAAAATGTGGGAAATCTAGAAACTCAACCACAGATGGCTATCCCTCAAGATAGATGGTTGTCCCTTAGGCAAAAATTTAGAATTAACAAAAGTGTTTATAATTTCACCTGGATAGGAGGGAGGTGGCAACAGATAACTACCCTTCATATGACAAACACTGTCTGTCATCACTTAAGGCAAAAATCATTTTTTGTAATGCTCTTTGTTAAAACCATTCAAAAACACTTGGAAAATCATGAAATTTTCATGAAAACTATGAAAAACTCCAATCGAAGCTTCGAGATCCATATTCTTCATCAGAAATATACTATTTTCTCATCATCGAGCAACCATAATCTAGGCTATCTCAGGTCATGGTGTCTACACTATCGTAAGAGACCAAGGCCCTCTTAATAGTTTTATTTTATATTTAGGGAGTTTTTTCTAAAAACTTTTTGGGAATTTTGATGTATATAAAAATTATAACATGTATTTATACATTCCTTTCTTTTTCATTTATATTTTATTTATGTTTAATATATTTGAAACAAAAATACATTATAAAACTAACAACAAAATGTATGATTTAATTTATAACATGGTGATTGAAAAAATATATGTCAAGACAAATGACAAAAATTAATTGACCACAATTAACCAAGATGGTAAACGTAGAAATAACAAGATCAAGTCCAATGAACGAGGCACTAATATCACACCTTTTCTCACAAGTACTTAAAAACTCCCTCAAAAGGTACATATGCTACACTTCATATAACTTAAGTAAGACACATTTTTTGATTACAAAATGGGGATAACACCCATATTAAATTGGATTAGAAGGATAAAATGTTTTTGAAAGGGAACCACACCCACACTAAACTAGACTAGAAGCATAAAGTGGTACCCACAATAAATTGGACTAGAAGGATAAAGTGTTTGTGAATAGGGTTGATACCCATACTAAACCAAATTAGAAGGATAAAGTATTTGTGAATGAAGAATAGGTAAGAATCTATTCTTATTCCTTGGTCATGGATCCAAGACAATCATGAAGCCACAAGAAGTTACCTGAACAAGCTAAAATCAAAAGTGATGCACAACAAAGAAAAGTACGGATATTTTTTGACTCTAGAAAGATTAAAAAGAGATGGTAAGAATTCATCCCTACTCCCCTAGGATAAGGTAATTATTGAATTGATAGGACACTTCACAAATGATTGATCCACATGGCTGAAGATAAAGTGAGAGACATCTAATGACTGATCCATATAGCTGAAGATAAAGTGGAAGACTCCATAATCAATTGATCCATATGGCCTAAGCCAAGATCACAGTATAAAGCTGAAGCACACTAAAAGATGGATAGTCTAGAAGGTTTTCTTAAGTTCCAATAATGAGGGAAAGAATTATGTTGTTATGTCTTTAAGATCGACCTACTAGTCCAGAAGGTTGTCTTAAGTTCTAATGGTGAGGGAAAGAATTATGCCATAGTGTCTTTGAGATAGACCTACCAGTCTAGAAGGTTGTTTTAACTTATAAAAATGAGGGAAAGAATTATTTTGTAGTGTCTCCAAAGTAGACCTATACATAGGAAGCAAGCTTATAAAAACATGCCATCAATGGCTATTAGTGACTCCTCATAAATGCATATTTTCCAAACATTCTCTAATGAGAATATTGATTGAAAGGGGCAGACACGCCTATAGAAGGTGTTAACCACCACAATTGCAAGGTTAGGCATGCCTATAGATGGCACCAACCATTCTACAATCTTATTTGATTCTGCATGTCGATAAACTAGTGTTAATCAAACACAACAATCTTATTTAGTTCTACATGCCAACAAGCTAGTGCTAATCAGATACAATCAACTCTTCTCAATTCTGTATACTGACAAGCTAACCCTAATAAAACAATTAACAAAAGGTTAACACATCAATAGACTGATGGCAACTACCCAACCAAGGGTTAACACATCGATAAATTAACAATAATTACCAAAGCTAGAGAATCACTACCTCAGATGGTACATGTTTTAAATCAATTAGAGATTTACTACCTCAGGTACATGTCTTTTCTATCCACTCTAAATTTTGTCTCACTTTAGTACTAGTGCACCAATTACTTAAAATTAGGGCCAACTATATACACCATGACTCAAGGTAGCCTAGATCAGGGTTACTTGATGATGAGAAAATAGTATATTTCTTATGAAGAGCATAAATCTAGAAGCTTTGACCTCGATTTCCACATTTTCATAAAAACTCTCTAGTTTTCTAAGTGTTTTTAAAAGGTTTTAACAAAAAGCATAAAAATCCTTGGTTTTGGCCTTTAGCAATGATAGATAGATGTTTGTCATAAGAGGGATGGTCGTTTGTGGCCATCCCCCACCAGTCCAAGTCAGATCAAAGGCACTTTTATAAATTTTAGGGAATCATATGAGGGACGGCAGTTTGTTAATGAAAAATGCTCGCCTGTGGCATTATTCCTAGATTTTCCTCATTTTCTAGTTTTGAAAATAGAGACAAGGATGAATTTGATTCATTTCGCCTTTAGGGGGATTTAATCCTTCCATATCTAGAGAATAGTTCTTTTAAGCGAGAGAAACTAATTCTCTTCTCCTAGAACCAAGGTTTAATACATATCACTCATTAAAAAAACATACTAATTTCTTTGATTTTGAACACAAAAATAGAGGATCGGAGTTGAGATTAGCATTTCTAATCTTACATATCCATAATATCCTGAGGGTAATAATTTTTGTCAAGCTTTCTTTCTCTAGTTCATCATCACAATCATATGAATATGCTTATTGTTTTATGATACTATAATGCATACTTTTATGTTTGTGTATTTGAATCTAAATGATTTTGAGATGCCATGACGATTTGAGATTGTCTAATATGTTAAAATAATATGTTAGTGTTTACTTTCCTCTATAAATATGCACATAGTTTCTTATATTAAAATTCTATTTTGCAAGTTATTTATTTTTATTTTTTGATTAAAAGCATGTTTCGAATGTCATAGTTAGATTTGGCATGTATTAGGACCATAAAATCGCATGTTTAAGGTTTAATTAGTTCTTCCAAACTTGTTGGTTTAAAAAATTGCTTTCTATGTCTGTTCTAGAGCGAAAGATAAGAAAAAAAGCATCACAAACAATCGTCTGTCAGTATGACAGATGGACGTTAGTGTGTCTCCAAGGGCATTTGTGGCTTGATTTTCTTGAATTTTTAATGTGCTTTAATGTATTTTATCTTGAATTAAGTCATTTTTTAGTATTTGCTTTTAGATTCCTTTATGCATCTTTGTGAGAGTAGTTTCTAGTTTGTACTCATTTATTTGTTTTTTATACTATTATTCTATTTATTTATTTTAAATCATTTTAATATTTATTCTTTTGCATATTAATTAATTTGGTTTTCTTGCATTTTGTGTGAGCAAATTATTTCATGCATTATTTGGAGTTCTTAAGGGATGATTATACAATGGGAGTCATGACCAATTGGTTTTTTCATTCTCTCTCACTTTTGATTTGCATTTAGGTCATTTATTTTATTTTGATAGTTTGCTTATTTTTTTATGTATATTCTCTTTGGGGATGTAATAATTTAGTAAAAAATGAGTTTTTTTGGCACTCTAATTCAACTAAGTCATTTCAAAGTTTTGCATTTATATAAATTGATTTTTTCTAATAAAATAGACCAATGTCTAATTTTAACCCAAAAATCAAACCAAAAAGTGAGCCTCATTTTTTTTCTAAAATTGGGATCACTCTTCCTGTGTTTTCATTAAAATCAAACAAGGGCTCTCTACCTTTTTTTTTTTGTAAAAATCATGTATGAGGGAACTAGTGTTCCCAAAAATTGAATTAAGTTTATGTTTTATGTATGCCATTTCATTCTGTATGTTACTTTTTTCTTTGGGACGATTTACTTGTGTAATAATTAAGTAGGCTTATTTTCTCGCTTTTATTTGCCACTTTATTTAATAGATTGAATATTTATTTATATTTATTGCAATGCATCATGTGAAAAGGGAGGTAATGGACTAATGATAAAAACTTAATTATAAGAAAATACCTAACCAAGATGCAAACTAAGAGTGATGTCCCGAACACCATTCTCTATTTAGGCATCAAAAGGTTGAGAATCATTTTCTAATGTTCTGTTGGGTGGTGACTACATGATACTTACCTCTTTGAGCCCACTTTAGATGCCTTAGTAGATTGACCATAAACAATAGACAAGACCTAAACCGTTATTATTATGAAGTGGCCAATTTATAGGATATAGTGAGCCTCAATCTAGCCTTGGACCACGAGCGGGCTCCAGCACATGTCACACTCACTCTTATTTATACCTTTGGTGAATGTTAACAAAGAGTTTTAATGATTAATTTATTTTATCTCTTTTCTTGCACATGATATTATACTGGAAAAGTAAGGTGCACTCAAGCATGTTTGGAAAGTTGTAAAGCACAAATACGAAAGGCATTAAAAAATATAAGAAAAAATGTAATGATAAAACTATACATAAATCAGGGAATTGTTTGAGTTCATTTGGATGAGGACATTGGTCCTTACAATGCATTTTTAATCAAATGGGAAGAGTTTTGGGTGTATGTTTGATAAAAAGTAGGACATTAATCCCATACGGCTCTTGGAAAAAGAATCATGTAAATTAATTTTAAATAGAAAATCTTTTGTATTTATAAAGAAAATTCCTTAATTTTATACTTTATTTTGTGGATGAAAATCTGGACATTAGTCCCTTTGATTATAGAAAAATCCCACTCAAACTCATATAAAAACATTTGGTGAGTTTTAGGTTAACGTTTTAAAAATTATTTATTTGCAATAAATAAAGAAAAGCATGAAAGAATAATAATATAGGTAAATAATATACATAAATTGGGACATTTATTGATTTGGAAACGTTGGTTCCATCATGTATGTTTATAAAACTACTTTGTGTGGTTTTTGTGACAAAAGTGGATATTGATCCATTTTATGTGAAAAAAATTTTTTAAGTAAAAAATATTTAATGTGAATTTTACTAATTATCATGCAAAAATTATTTGTTACTAAGTTATTACAGTCAATTGCATAAAAAGTACAAAATAATAATACACACCCAAAATGATGAATAAATAGCAAATAAAATCCTTGACTAATGTGCTCTGCCTTATTCTCTATCCCAATTTGGAATGTGTGATGTGTTAACACATATTAAAATATGGCAAAAAAATTAAATTGGTTAATAATGAATATAATAAATAAATAATAAATAGTAAATAGTTACTTAAATAGAACAATTTAAATAAATAATTCTAAATAATAAAATAGCAAAATGGATAGAACACATGATGCATCTAGAATTCATGCAGCATGCATTAACACACGAATGCTAAATCGATGATAAAAACAATAAATAATGACTATATAATAAAATGAAATAAATTGATAAATAATTGATTAATTAAAATAAATTAGTTAAATAATCAATTTAATATAATAGAAATAAATTAAACAAAGTACATAAAATGAATGATGCATTTTAAAATTTAGGCAGCATGTATAAGCATGCGAATACTAAATCAATAAATAACACAATAATTAAGAAAATTTATAATAAGATAAATTAATAAATTAAATGAATATTATGATAATATATAGTAAAAATACATAAATAATAATAATAATAACAACAACAACAAGAAAAATAACAACAACAATAACAATAACAATAATAACAATAGCAGCAACACCAACACCAACAGCAACACCAACATGATTAAATTAAAATATAGCAAAAATATGTAAATAAACTATTTGACAATTAAATTACAAATATTAATTAATTAGACTAATAAAATAGACACAATAAAATAATATTAATAAAACAAACAATATTAAGAACATATTATAAATTAAAAGGAAAAGAATTAATACAATCAATTTATCACAATCATTAGTTGGGCTAATAAAAGATACTATTAATGGCTAATATATTGAAAGAACATTGAATATATAATGTTGATAAATAAAATAATATATAAAACATATCATAAATTAAATGAAAAAAAATAACAAATAAACAAATATGCTAAAATAATTAATTAACAAATAAGCTAATTAACAAGTAAATAACTAACAAATTAATATGCTAAAATACTTAATTCACAAATAAGTATGTGTGTGTGTATATATATATATATATATATATATATACATATTATGAATTGAATTATTGGAAAATGGGATGCACATTTTGGAATAAAACAAATGAATTCAAATTGTCAAAAACAGTATTTTGGGCCAATGAACAATACCACAAATCAATAAAAAACAAAACAAAGGAAACTTGAATGGTGGATGACACAAGTTGCATGAGTGACACATAAAGGAGAATGAGTCACACTCGAATCAAACAAAGTCACGGGCCAAAGGCGTGACTCGGTATGACTCTAGGTCCTGACTTGGCCCAAAAACTAGTTCTAACCCCTAGAACGATGCTAGAATCCATGGAAATCAAATACAAACCACAAAGAAAGCATTTTAAACCATTTTAATGGATAAAAGGGAAAATCAAGATTAAGGCAATAAACTTGGGATTCAAAAATTAGACAAAATGAAGAAGATGATGAATAATATTTTTTAATTTTCATATTTACTCAATTTAACATTATTTTAATTGGTTAATGAATCAAAATAGCATAAGACTTAATTAATTACTAATTAATAAACTTTAATAAAATAAATAAAAAAATCAAAGAATAAAGGAATTTAATGGCTATTCACCATAAATTAAATTTTAACATTGGATTCACTAACTTGGGGACTGAAGAATATTACCTTTAGTATTTTTTTCTTCTCAAATAGTAAGAAAACAAGTGTTTTTATGGCTTTTCCTCCATCATTTGTTCTTTGCTCAAAGTTATAAAGGATGTGTGTTTTTTAAAGAGAGAGAAAATATGTGTGTGAGAGAGAGGAGCCCCCCTCTTAAAATTTTATCCTAGTTAAATATCCCTTCCAAAACAATTTAATTTCTGATGAGGATGGAATGAAAAAATCCCATTTGTTTCTTCACCAGTTCTTGTGTCTAGAATACATTCTAGAAGTGAGTTAAGGGAGTGACTCACACCTTTTGACGTTGATCATTGACTTTGACTTTTTTTAACCCTTGAAACCTATTTTGACTTTGCTAACAGAGGGAAAATAGGAAAAAACATCCAAAAAAGATTTTTAAACATTTAAAACCCATAAGAGATCTAAGAAAATATTTTGAAAACATGAAATTTGGGAGAAAGCATAGCACTTCTATTTTTTGTCTATTTATGAGAAATACTTTCCTCATTAGGTAACCTTAATCAGAGCTACGTCATGACCCAATGTCTAAAGTTGTCCCTAATTTTAGAGAGGCTAGTGCATTGGTACTTAGGTTACCCCAAGTTTAGAATAAAGAGATAGAGACACATACCTAAGATATCTATCTCCTTAGCTATGCATATTTAGTGATTACATGATCTACATAAGCTTACCAATAAAAAACCATACCGCACAATCTTTACTTTAAGCTTATAACTTTCTTATCTATATAAAATGCCGCTCAAATAGGACTTTGGATTTGTTTAAGTTGCTCCAAAGAGACTTTGGATTTGGTTGGATTTGCTTTGAAGTGACTTCAAATTTTGATTAGTTTTCTCTAAAGAGACTTAAAATGTTTAAAAAAGGTCTTAATGCTCATCAAGAGACTCAACATAACTTGAAAATGGACCTAATGCTCACTGAAAAACTCTAAATGCCTTAAAAAAGGATTTAATGCCCGTTAAGAGACTCAAAATGCCTTAATGCATAATAAGAGACTCAAAATACCTTGAAAAAGGTCTTAATGCCTACTAAAAGATTCAAAATGCCTTGAAAAAAGACTTAATGCTCACTAAGAGACTTGAAAAGATCTAATGCTCTCTAAGAGACTCGAAATGCCTTAAAAATGATTTAATGCCACAAATAAACTCAAAATGCCTTGGAAATGAACTTAATGCTCACTAAAAGACTCGAAATGCCTTGAAAAAAGACTTAATGCTCACGAAAAGACTCGAAAGGATCTAATGCTCTCTAAGAGACTCGAAATGCCTTGAAAAAGGACTTAATACTCACTAAGACACTCAAAATGCCTTGAAAAAAGACCGAATGCTTTTTAAGAGGCTCAAAATGCTTTGAAAAGGGACTTAATGCTCTCTGAGAGACTCAAAATGCCTTGAAAATGGACTTAGTGCCATGTGGTTGAGACCTGCGGGCCTACATAAAAGAACTTAATTAGGTCACTACTTCACCATTCATGTGGGGGATATTACTTGGCTGTTTCTGATATGAATAGGCAAAATATCATCTTGCAATTTGAGGTGAGCGAAAATTGTGTCAACTTTTGCTATCATTCAATGAACGTAGGCATATTGGCTTGCCCCTAGGGAATCTATTTGCATTTTACCTACAAAAATTGAGTTTTTCTTTTTTGTTTTGTGTTTTTTTTTATTTCTATAGCTTGAGTGTATTTTAAGATGTAGATTGGATTTGTGTACAATTTAAGTGCATTTCAAGGCCTTGAAACTTTTGGTGTGTTGGGAGTTTTACATAATCTATATTCTTTGTACATTTGTATTTTTAGGATATTTAAAGGAGCCTTATACATTTGGATTTGAGTTTTTTTACATTTGAATTTTTGTACACTTGAAGAATTAGAGTTTTTTTGTACATTTAAGTTTTTCCAAATTCAAATTTTTATACATTTGGAGAATTTGGAGCTTTTTCGTACACTTGTATTTTTGTACATTTGTTGTGTGGTGTGTTCAACTGTACATCCCAAGATAAAGAGTCTTACCTGATTGTGCTACGGTGCAAATTATAATACCCTAGTCTCTAGGAGTTGGATAAGGTGAGAAGGGTGTCGAACTCTGGAAATCAATTTATATATAAGAGTTTTTTTGTATTAATTGGTAAGATACTAGGATGGATAGGCAATGATAACTTAAATGGAATTGGTTATACTAAATTCTTTGCTTAATTAAACTAATTACCTAATATTGAATTATTACTTACAAACATTCAATCAAAGCATTAGAATTCTAAGACATTAATTGATCATATAAAGATTAAAATAAAATATAAGCATGCCATGATTGAAGAATAAGGCCTGCTATCCCGAAGAGCAATTCTCATTGTCAAATAAGGCCATTCCCATCTAGATTCCATAAGCATTCTCATGTCATTATGGAGATAGATGAGAACCATAAAGCACTATGCCTATTCTTTAACCCCTCAATGTTAAATCCTTATTTCCTAAGTGATTTCTATCTCTATGTAAGTTTAATTACCTTTTCGCCAAAATGTCCCAACTCTCATTATGAATAAATTGATGAACAAATTATATATGGTGATCAAGCATACAAAATAAGTTAAGCTTCCAATAAAACTTAAATAATTCATAATTGAAACAAGATAATTGTATTAATAAAGATCAATTCATACTTGCAATTCTAACAAACAAAGTTATCCTAGATACATATTAGCAAAATAGATACACAAGGAAGAGGAAATAATCTCAAGCAAAATCTAAAGAGAAAATAGAAGTAAGAATGCTAGAAGACTTCTTAATGCTTTTTCATAAAATACTTTAGTGTTAAATGACCTATTTTGATCTCTCTTCTTCCTTGGAGTATTCTTTTTCCTTATTATCTTTTCCAATTGATTTGGAAGTTATATGGTAGTTTTTCTATATAAAAAACGTGATTATCTTCATGTATTTATAGACCTAAAGATGTCCCAATTGGTGTCTTTTTGGAGAGGGATCCAACTCTGAAGAGGTATGTGAAAAGTTGCATTGGTTAGTTTAAGTGACAAGTCAGCACACTAGTGCCAAGTTGGATTAGTCGGCACAGCTAGGATCTGTAATGAGTCAGCACCATTGTAATGAATTGGCACGCCTTTAATTGCTTCACAACTTGGTTCATCATGTCATGAGTCGGCAAACTGAGTCACTATAACGAGTCAGCATAGCCTATAATGAGTTGGCACAGGCTTTAAGACCTCTTTAAGACCTTTTTATTCAATTTTCAATAAAAATCCCTTATTTGTGCTTCATTTCATTTAATTGGGTACATTTACCCTACAAAACAAAGAAGGCATAAAAAGTAACCTAAAACACAACAAAACACTTGCATTAAACTAACAAAATGATGCAATAATAAACAAAATGGTTGTGCTAAATTGCATGACATGAAATTTCCCCACACTTAAACCTTGCTTGCCCCTAAGCAAGAATATAGAAAATCCAAGTTGAAAAACTAACAAAAGCATTTATCTTCTAAGTTAGAATAAAGTTCCATAAGAATCATCTTTAACATGAGAGAGTGCTCAATATAAGACAGCCAAATAACTAGTTTCCAGTGCTCAACAATGATAGAGTAGACAATTTGCATAACATAGTCAATAAATTTAACACACTAGCTCAAGTTATTAAAATCAAAATAAAAAACATATAGTCAATAATCTAACCAAACTACTCAACTAGGATGGACATTCGTCTAACTTAGAAATTCAAGAACAAACATAGCCATTGCGACAAGGTTAAACTCACACATCAACTTACAAGGTTAAGTTGATAGGGGGTAAGACCTTTTGGTGTTTTGGAGGTTATCTTATATGCCCAAAGGGCATCATCTAGCTTTAATGCCCAATCCTTCCTAGATGACGAAATAATTTTTTTCGAGATCCACTTTAACTCTCTATTACTTCTACTTGTCCACTAGTTTGAGGATGATATGGAGTAGCAACCTTGTGTGTCACCTAATAATTCTTTAATAGACTATCAATCACACTATTATAAAAATGGGAACCTCCATCACCAATAATTGCTATAGGAGTACAAAACCTAGGAAATATAACCTTTTTGAGCATCTTCCTAACTACTTTGGCATCATTAGGGAGAGTAGGCATTGGCTCAGCCCATTTAGATACATAGTCCACCATAAGCAAAATATACTTATGACCTGAAGAGTTAGGGAAAGCACCCATGAAATCCATCTCCCAAACATCAAAAAAATATCTACCTCTAAAACTCCTTTCAAGGGCATCTCATTCTTCCTTGTTATACTAACCATTCTTTGGCATCTATCACATCTAAACGCATAGTTTCTAACATCTTTAAATAGAGTAGGCCACCAAAAACCAAATTGAAGTATCTTAGAAGTTGTCTTGGATATACCAAAATAACCACCAACCTCTATGAAGTGGCAATGCTTCAAAATGTCTTTAACATCATCTTATGGAATACACCTTCTAATTAATCCATTTGCACATCTCTTATAAAGCAAGGGCTCTTCCCAATAATAAAACCTATAATCATGCAAAAACTTATTTCTTTGATTATAATTCAAACCAAATAAAAGGATACCACTTATAGGTGGTTGGCAATATCAGCAAGCTAAGGGATCTCTTTAGACATCACTCTTAAAAGATGTTCACCATGAAAACTTTCATCAATAGGCACACCATCATCATGCATTTTCAATCTATCTTGATCTAATCTTGACAAATGATCCACCACAAGATTCTTATTTCCCTTCTTATCTCTAATTTCCCAATAAAACTCTTGAAACATCAAAATTCACCTTAAAACCCTTGGCTTTGCATCCTTCTTTCTCCAAAGATACTTGAGGGAAGCATGATCCGAATACACTATAACTTTTTATCCTACTAGATAAGTTTTAGACTTATAAAATGCATAAATAATAGCCAATAACTCTGTAACACACCAAATTTGCATAGGACATGCATGGTGCATTTTAGACCATGAAAAATAACCCTAAGACAGTTTTTGGAATAATTACAGTAGAATAGTATACAAAAATTCAAAAGTATATGAGTGTTAAACGTGCTCAAGCTAGGGAAATTCAAGGATGGGTGACCTGGCAAGCAGTTTAACATAACATTGGAATATAAAAATAGGTGTTAAATGGAGTTCGATGGTACGATTTGAGAAGAAATTGAGCTTAAATAGGCCCTTAAAACACACAGAGAAGTTTTTACTCAGTATTGTAAACTTGGTTGACCAAAAGTTTGACTGAACCATAAAATATTTCCAAGACTTCCAAAAATTATTCTAATTATACAAACACATTAGATATGACTTAAATTAACTATTGGAAGTGAAAAAGAATTTTTTTCGACAATTTCAAAATTAAGTTCTAGATCAACTAATTTTACCTTTGGAGCTAGAAGTATACTGAAATGATTTCATAATGACTTGAAATTTTAATTACGTGCTCTTGCATATGTAAGTGTATTCAGGGAAAAATTTCATAGCATTCTAACAAGCAAAACCTCAATTTCATAAAAACAATAAAGAACTAAGGTTAACTTAGTTAGAGGGCTGAAAGCCCATATTTAATTCATATAAGGGTATAATGGTCATTATAAAATGAAACTTGATTACCTATATACATCAGTAGAGCAAAAAAAAAGGGTAAGAACCAGTGAAATCATGACAAGTGGTTTAAAAATAAGCATTGGATCAAATAGTAAATAAAGGAATATTAGCCCTCGAATTGGTGGAATTGAGGGCAGACTAGAGGGGTCTAGAATCATTTAAAATTCTACCCAAATATCTCCTATCTTCCCCCCTTTCTCCTTAAAAATTCGAACAACCCTCTTTAATTAGGTTTTCATCATTTTTTCTTTAATTCTCTCTCCTCCCACAAAATCCCAAGCCCTAACTTCACTCAAACATAATAAAAAGCATCATTTTCATCTTAGAAACTTGATTATAGCAAAAAAAAGCTTGGAAAGCAAATAATTATAGTGAGACAAAGTAAACCTAAGTAAGTAAGACATGGTGTTTTAGTTTGTTTTCTTTAGGAGTTTTTATATAGGTTTCTAGAGCATCTCTAGCATGATCATTTAGTAGCATTTAGGTGTTGAAATTCAGAACATAAACTCATGATTTTTCCTCCTTAAAATTTGGCCTAAAGGTGGTATACAAGAAGAACAAAAGAACAAAAAGGAGGAAGGCCAAGGAAAACATGATTAGGTGACTTCAAGCTTCATAAAGGTTAGTGGATACATTCCCTACACTTAATTTCATTTAATCTTTGAATTTTCCATAAAAATTATATTATGTAACAATGTGAAATTAAAGAATAATGGGAAATAAATTTAGATAACTTTGTAAAATGATCTATTAGCATGAAATAACCATAAAATTTAAAAGAAATCACACAATCGCTAGAAGAACTTAGTATGTTCGAATGGTACCCTAAAGAATGTAATGAGTTATTTTGTTGTTAATTAATGTATTAAGCACAATTTGACTAGCACAATGGTGAATAAATATGGTAGGGTTGATTTAAGCTTAAATTAATGTATGGATATAGTAATTAGAATGTATACATAATGGTATTTACATAAGCAACATAGAAATACTAAGGTAAAATAGGTACGAGTATATATATATATATATATATGGCATGAAATAGAATAAGAAAACATATGGTATGATAGGTACCTCAATGAGGCTGAATGGATTATCTAATGATAATGAGATAATTTCATCATGTTTAGCTGTTATTTCTTATGTACATTATGATTTTGTGTATATTATAGATGAATGCATGGAAAATAAAGGTGTATAATATGATACATAATAGGCATACTGTGACAAACATAATATAAATAAAACATAATGTCAAATATGTAGTTGCCTTTAGTATACTATGGGTGATCTAGTACCCTAGGATATAATGACTAGCCATAAAGACCCACATATCACGGTAAAATCATACAGTAAATTACTATCGAGGAATGACAATATTTAAGTAGTCACCTCACTCTACAGTATACTTATATGATTATACAATCCTCGTCTTGTATATTCATTTATGCTAGTTACTACTAGGGGTAAGATGGTAATTATGCAAGAGAATAGGGACTAAATGGTAAATTTTAAATAAAAGAAATCATAAATGTAAATAAATTAGAAATAATGTCAAAAATGAGAATAATATGTACAAATGGGTAAAATGCTAATTATGCTATAGACTAGGAGTAAAACAATAGTTTGGCATAAAAAAGGTGATTAAAAGAATTAAAAGAGTCAAATAATGCAAAAAGGGCAAAATCATAAATAATGAAAAGTTTAGAGACTAAATTTTAATTTTCCATTTTATAGGTGAACATAAGGACCAAAAAGATAATTTTCCATCTAGATTAAATTAAAGGTTAAAGAAAGTTGGAAGAGTCAAAATAAAAGTCAAACAAGGTAAATAAAAAGTTTAGGGACCTAACCGGAATTTTACATTCAAGTGAGAATATTATAGCAATTAATAAGAAAAATAAGTATAATAAGGCTTGATTATTAAATTAGGTAAAAAAATAAGGTAATTAAGTTAAATCAATAAAAGTAGCATTAAAGGGAAAAAGGTAATTAAATAAGAATAGTTGCATTAAATGAAATTTTATGTAGTTGTATCCACCACTAAGCAACATTGTTACTTAGCGTGTGGTTTTGTGACTGCACACAGGGATAGGTACAAAAAGGATTTGAAGAAGGCGAAGTTCAAAGGCATATACATGTATCACATTTTTAGGAACGAGTTTCAACCACTTTTGTATTAGACTATTTTGGAATTATGGCATGTAAATTATTACTTATATTGAGAATGCTAATTGAGGATGAATGTATATGGAATATATATATATATATATATATATATATGCATATATAAACTTGTGAATGTATTTTTGTGCTAGAATGTTAAACAATGAATTACTTTTAGAAGTGTTGTGTATGTAAATGGAGTATTAGAGGCAGAGGTTGACTATTGGGAGTGTTAAATTTCAAATTCGCAGTTTTGGGTAGCACGATTTTTAAGCCGTTATGCTGTCAAAATTCTAACAAAATGAATAGTAACCTAGTGAGCTCAATTATGAACTGGAACCTAAGGAATGAAATCTAAGATGCTAATCATTAATTTGCACAACCTATTACTATAATAGCATACAACGTCATCATGGCATATATATCATATACGGGAATCATACATGTTAGTAGGGTGTTACATTTAGTTCTATCAGAGCAGGTTTAGGCGATCCTAAGATCGGAGTAAATGCCTAAGGGTGAATGAAAGTTTAAATCGATAAATGTACATGCCATAAAGGAATAAGTGATTTTGTTGTTAAATCTTACCCTTCCCTTTTGCATATTTCAGTGATAGTCATGGCTTTGGGATCTCAACGAGCGCTTAAATTAACAAGAGATGTGGAGAACGGGTCCTCAACCTCAACCATGCAAGGAATTAGTGTGACTACTCCCACTACTCAATTTGGATGGGCTAATTAACATACATTGCCACTAGCTCCTCAGCCAGCCATATGCTCCTTCAAATTTTGCACAGATGGTGGAGGATATTTTATATCAGTGACTACAAGCCCCAGCTCTTCCATAGCCACAACTTCCGTTGCCACCTTTGCCATCTAGGAAACCCTTACTAGAACAAATGAAAAATCTAGAAGCTAGAAACTTTTATGGGCGAGAACAAGTAATAGCAATAGAAGCTAATGAATTGTTGAACAAAATTAAAAGACTTTTCGAGATTACACACATTCTGCCTGAAGAGATGCTAGAGGGTGCAGTTACATTGTTTCAGGGTCCAACCTACACTTAGTGGGATATAGCCAGACATTATAAAACAATCAAGTAATTAACATGGGACTTCTTCTTTCAGCAATTCAGAGATAAATATGTTGGAAATGAATATCAATAAACCAAAGTGGAGGCATTTTGACAATTGCACTAGGGGACCCAGATAGTGCAAGAATATGACATGGAATTTGAAAGGCTTAATGCTTATATGAAGGATTATAATATACCACCTACAAAGATGTGTCAATTGTTTGAGTGAGAGCTCGATAATGACATCAGAAAAGCCTTGGCAGCCTATGAGTACACTGACATGAGGGCATTGGTTGATGCAACTATGAAATTGAAGCAATTGATGTTGAGGAACCAAATAGAAGAGCAAGGTCCCATAAAAGAAGGAGACAACCCATAAGATAACCCAGTGGGCCTTGTAAGAAGTCTTGAGGCTTTGTTGCTCCCCCACTAGGTTCTATAGCAAATCCTGCACCTATTTAGAGGTTTACTACTCAAGCTGCTCCTTTTGCTACATTTATAGCCAATGCACCTAGAGGACTTTGAGGATTTAATAACCCTGCTTGTAATCATTATAGGAGAAGACATCCAAGAAAATGATAGGGACTTACAGGTGCTTTTTTAAGATGTGAGTCAAAAGATCATTTGAAGAAGGGTTGCCCTCAAGCTCAAGCAATTGCCTCAGCCACTCCAATAGATAGACCAAGTACTGCATTGTCCAAAGGCCAAGGGAGAGGTGGACCCACTTGAGCTACAACAGTTAGAGGGAGCACATAAGCACCACTAGCACCAGGCAGATGACCATCTAGTTAAACTTATGCAATCAGAGCTAGAGAAGAGCATGATGCCCTAGATGTCATAGTAGGTAAATTTTACTTGTTTGATGCTCCAATATATGCATTGATTGATCCTAGGTCCACACACTCCTATTGGTCGATCCATGATGAGGACATTGCCTTTGGAGTTCCTTAAACCTCTCTTATGCTGCATACATAGTCTCATTTGCATGGTGTTTAAGGGTTGTAATCTCATTTTTGAATTTGGATGCCTTGTGGGGTGGAAAGTACTTATGAAGGAACGGTTACTTCAATTGATCCCATGTAGTGATAAACTCACTAGGCAAACTAGCCAACCATAATTGTGTTTTGTCATTAATAGAAAAAGGGAATAACCAAAGTGAAATTGCATCATCCGTGACTCCATTTATTTTAAATGTTACACACACATTAAGAAAGGCCAATATGTGGGCACAAGGGTCTTCTCTTTGGAAACCTCAAAACTAATTATTTTTTACCATTTGGATTATACTTGGCTTGATTTCAAAGTTATTATTTGCAATTGTAGGTGCCACAATTCCTCCAAAACTACTCAAAATGTTGGGCATAGTAGAGTCCCTAAAAGTATGCCTATCTTATTTAGCCATGATATTTAAACTTTGTTCTTCCTCTTCTTGTTGTTGTTTTTTTATCTCTACATAAATCACAAAAAATATAATCAATTTCGGGATCAAATGAAAGAAGATTATCTCTATTATTACTACTACACACAAAAGAAAACAACAAATCAAAATAAACTACTACAAATTAAACAAATTATAAAGAAAAACAAACAAAGGCCTAAAACAACCTTTTTCCTCCCCAAGTTAATAAAAATAATCATTATTTTGATTCCCTAGGAACGACATCAAAATTTTTACTGTGGTGTAAATTATAATACCCTAGCCTCTAGGACTTAGATATGGTGAGAAAGATGTCAAACTCTAGGAATCAATTTATGTATAAGAGTTGTTTTTTTATTAACTAGTTAGATACTAAGATGGATAGGCAATAATAACTTAAATGGAGTTGGTTATACAAAATTCTTCACTTAATTAAGCTAATTATCTAATATTGAATTACAAATTACAAACAATCAATTAAAGCATTAGAATTACAAGACATCAATTGATAATATAAGGATTCAAATAAACATATAAGCATGCTGTTGCGATCCTAGCAAGTGCACTAGATCGACAAGTAATAAAGTGGGGTATAGTTAGGACCCACAAATATCGAACCCAAGGGATAAAGGCTATTTTAAGCTAGATATCTAGAGTTGAGCAAGTTAATCTGAGATAAATTCCCAAGTTTTTTATTGAGAGAGCGTCCTAAATCTAATTAACAAAATAAATAAATAAAGAAGATAAAGCTAATTAAACTAAAGATTAAAATAATAGTTAAAACATTGCTCGGGTTCACTCTTCCACCCCATACCCAATGTGAATTAATTTTACCTAAAAGCATACATGAACGAATTTGGGATAACCCTCTTAACCCAAGCGTCCCATTTTGAAGCCAGCTATTCTAGTTGCTAAACTTCCCATTCCGGAGCCAGCCCAACAACTAGCCTATGCACGGGTCTAACATCCTAAGTTTGGTTTGCCTTCCCATTCCGGAGCCGAACAACCCAAATCTCATCCATTTCACTCCACACTCTAGTCCTAAAATCATAATTACTGCATATTTAGAATTCCATTTCGGAGCTGTTTAAAATAATACAGCATTCATGAAAGAAAAACTGAGCAAAATCATTCATAGAATCCAATCCACTAGGCTTAATACCCATCCAAGCTATATGATAAAAAGCATTCATTCATGCATGGAAAATAACTCAATAGATCGAAAAACCATGAGATACAAATAAGTAACAGTAAAATAGACCAATTATTCATGTAAAAATCAAATTTTGTCTCAGCCGTGGCCACCTTCTAGACTAAAATAGCTCAAATTCTATATTGGCCACGGCCGGGACAAAATGTCGCGACCGTGGCCCTTGAGAGAAGAAAAACCAGTCCCATTAATTTATCAGTTTCTCAATATTACACCGTTGGATCGAGCTACAATTTTAACCATAGCTTTTTAACATCTTGATCTACATTTTCAATGGTGGAGATTGGATTCTATTGTTTGTAGGTCATTTCAAAAAATGAAATGGTGCGGATTGAGGATTCTTCAATGGGCACAACTGGGACCATTTTGTCTCAACCGCGCTTTTGCTTATTTTTCTGCACAAGAGTCAAATTTATCCCATTAAACACACCAAAACATTCTAAATATCAATATAATTTCATTTAGCATAAAAAGAGAAAGTTATTACACAAAACACTAAAACTCATGCAAAATAAAACATGGACACAAACAAAAATATACTAAAATTAAACAATAAAATTGGAGTTATCAAATACCCCACACTTAGCTTTTGCTTGCCCGTGAGAAAATGAACAAACCACATTCCTATATACTCAAACTCAAAGAAAGAAAACCCAAATTTAGAAAAAGTAGAACAACACTTTAGCAGAAGTCACTAAATGAAGTCTTAAATCGAAAAGACTCAATTAGACCATACTAGCAAATATCTTTGTATGTGTGTGCTAGGTCAAAATAAAAAAAAATTAAAACAACTTTTAAAATCAAAAATTTTCAGTGTAATCCAATAATTGAGAAAAGAATTTGTGTACAAAAGATTGCACACGTAGTTTTGCTCTCAAAACTCAAGAAACACCAGAAGCCTCTCCTTTAGCACCGAAACCCAGAGGTCATCTCCACACATAACTCTCAATAATATGGCTAAGGTATGGCTATCAACAAAAAAAATAAAGATACACAAGTTTGAACTGCCATTTCTACCTCAACTCACCCTTTTTCCTCGAAAAATAAGACTTCAAGTCTACCTTTACTCACTCATCATCATTGCCAAGCTTTAGGTATCAAAAATGTAGAACATTTCTCAAGGAAATAGCAAAAGAAAGAAGAAGAATCCTCTCTAAATATTTTACCAAGATTTTAGCTCAATTAACATTTAAAGAGCTTTGAATCCTTCTACTCTATATGTAGAGTACCCCACACTTAGATGAAACCAAGATTGCTAGCTTTATTCTTCTTATTTTTTCTTATTTTTTTCCTTTTTTCTAATAGCTAAAATAATCGATTTTACAATTGATAAGTAGGGACTCACAAAAATTCTTCTTAAAGAGGAACTACATTTTGAAAATTTTCAATCTCACTTGATATTGGCAATGTATCATCGATACTAGAATCTAACATTTGAAGAACAACCCTTTACTTACTAGCACTTCCCAAGAAAAACTTATCTCACTTACTTGTAGAATGGCCAGTTCAAAAAGGGTAAGACAAATGCTTTTTAGGCTTAATGGATAAAAATGCAGGTATAAGCAACAAATATAAAATAAACACGCATTTAGCATGCTCAAATAGGCTCAATGGGGCTTGCAATGGATATTATAAAATAAAGGTTGGTCAAAGGCCTTTTCAAAATTCGATTAAAAAAATATATTGTCTAAGTCATTTCTAATCTCATTTTTGAGTTATTTTATTGCTTTGAAGGGTGATGAGGAAGGTTTTAGCGCTCTAAAATTCCAACTTAATCAACTTCATGCACTATTTTTTATTTTTTTATTTTTTTAAAAAAGGGCCAAAGTGTACATTTATTAAGAGACTTACTGGTATTGATCTAATTAAAACCTACCAAAAAAGAAAAAATCCGTTCAACAATCAACCACTCTCTTGCTATTCCAACTAATCTAAATAAGGCTTTCTGATTCTAAGTTCAAGATTGTTCACAATAGGAACAACTACGAGGGTAAGCTAACTCAGGTGCAAAAGCATGCAATAACAACAACAAACAAAAAAAAATCACAACTAAACTAAAATTGAAATATAAGTGAAAGTTAAACTAGAAATAACAAAATAATAACATAAATCTTAAAATTAAAATTAAAACAATAGAAAAATAAATGAAATACAAAAATTAACATAAAACATATAATTACTAGAAAATAAAACTCAAAAATAGCTAAATGAGGTGAATTCATGCTCATCGTGCCAAATTTGATATAAATGCATACTCATTTCTAATCTTATTCATGCAAAAATCACTATTATTGAAATGAATCACCAAACATTTAACAAAACACACATACAAAAACTAGAAACTTAAAATAAAAGCAAGCAAAATAAACAAACTAATTAAAGAGTAGAGAGAGAGAAATAGTTTTGGTTTAATGAGTCCCAGCTTGACTTATGTTACTGTCAGGTGGCCGAGTTTGTGACCCAAATGTTGGTCTCTCCGGAGTCTGCTTCTCGTTTTCCCCCATTAGTAGGAGAAACCTATAGAAATTCACTAAGGTAGGCAACACCATGTCTTCGATGAAGTACCCCTCCACCTCAAGTTGTTCATACACGTACTCCTCCAACTCTTCTAGCCATAATAAACTCTTTAAGTGGATTGAATTTTGTGCTTCCACTTGATAGTTAAACAATTCTTGCTCTTTTGGTGAAACATCCTTCACAAGAGAATGGAATTCATTCTATAAGCTACAGCTTTTGTCTTCAATAATGATTGGTCCCTTTTCCAATGCAAGCACCCCACAATTGATTTCTTCATTATCTACTGGTTGTGCATGACTCAATTTCTCCTTATCACCATCACCTCGATTCTTCATAGAATTACTCAAGAATTCTAACTTAGATTCCAGGCTTTTAAGTCCCAATTCTTGATCTCTCAGTAGATGCTTTTGAGTCTTTAACAAATTCTCTTGATTTTGCAATAAAGCCTCTTGATTTTTGATCTTTTTCTCTTGAGAATTAATTGTGGCCATCCATTCTTTACTTTCAGCTCTTAATTGCTTATCTTTACTTTCAAGCAATTCAATAAGGACTTGAACTTTGGAGGCACATGACTCTTGCGATATCCATTGTGAACCAGGATCTTCAAAAGATGGCAATGAGCAGAATGTTGAAGGTTGATGTGAGTACTGCATTTCCTGCATTTCTCTCCTCAACTCTTCCATTTTTGCTCTCAACAGAACCATTTCATCATTTTGTAGACAACTATGCATCATTTGAAAGTTCATCATAATCTTCCTACAAAGAATAACACCAAATCAAAAACAAAGAAAAATAAAATAAAATCTCAAACTAAGCTCAAATAAAGATATAAAACAAACAACATCGTTATCCCTGGCAACAGCGCCAAAAACTTGTTACGATCCTAGCAAGTTCACTAGATCGACAAGTAATAAAGTGGGGTATAGTTAGGACCCGCAAATATCGAACCCAAGGGATAAGGGCTGTTTTAAGCTAGATATCTAGAGTTGAACGAGTTAATCTGAGATAAATTCCCAAGTTTTTGATTGAGAGAGCATCCTAAATCTAATTAACAAAATAAATAAATAAAGAAGATAAAGCTAATTAAACTACAGATTAAAATAATAGTTAAAACATTGCTCGGGTTCACCCATCCACCCCATACCCAATGCGAATTAATTTTACCTAAAAGCATACATGAACGAATTCGGGATAACTCTTTTAACCCAAGCGTCCCATTCCAGAGCCAGCTATTCTAGTTGCTAAACTTCCCATTCCGAAGCCAGCCCAATAACTAGCCTATGCACGGGTCTAACATCCTAAGTTTGGTTTGCCTTCCCATTCCGGAGCCAAATAACCCAAATCTCATACATTTCACTCCAAACTCTTGTCCTAAAATCATAATTACTGCATATTTAGAATCCCATTCCGGAGTCGTCTAAAATAATATAGCATTCGTGAAAGAAAAACTGAGCAAAATCATTCATAGAATCTAATCCACTAGGCTTAATACCCATCTATGACATATGATAAAAACCATTCATTCATGCATGGAAAATAACTTAATAGATCTAAAAACCATGAGATACAAATAAGTAACAGTAAAATAGACCAATTTATTCATGTAAAAATCAAATTTAGTTCAAGATCCACATTGTGGGTAGGGGATTCAAAGATCCCAAAGCAATAAAACTACAAATTAAACATAAATAAAGTAAAAAGAGAGAGGAAAGAGGAAACCCATGAAGCCATTTGTAGCTTGTGAAGCTCCAATCCGAATCCAAGTCTCCTCCTCCTTCAAAGCTCCAAGCAAAATGAAGAACACAACTTAAATGGAATGTAGAAAATTTAATCTAACCA
The DNA here is from genome assembly GCA_037975025.1 of Excoecaria agallocha. Classification (NCBI taxonomy): domain Eukaryota; kingdom Viridiplantae; phylum Streptophyta; class Magnoliopsida; order Malpighiales; family Euphorbiaceae; genus Excoecaria; species Excoecaria agallocha. The sequence goes on from CM075807.1 coordinate 19,199,858, forward strand.
TAACTTACATTGGAAAATAAATCTAATTTACGGTTTACATTGAATTAAATCTAACCTACAACATAAAATGAAGGGAAAAAATAAGAAAAATGGAGGAAAAAGCCCTAAATCTAAGTGTGGCGGCTCTCCCCCATCTTCCCTCTTCGTTTTTTGCCAAAGAAAATGCAGTTTTTATAGATCTGCAGATGGCCACGGCTGAGACAAAAGTGTCCCAGCCTTGGCCAGTCAGGTTAGGCACGGCTGGGACATTTTTGTCTCAGCTGTGGCCACTTTCTGGACTAAAACAGCTCGAATTCTGCATTGGCCACGACTAGGACAAAATGTCTCGATCGCGGCCCTTGAGAGAAGAAAAACCAGCCCCATTAATTTATCAGTTTCTCAATATTTCACCATTGGATCGAGCTGAAATTTTAACCATAGCTTTATAACATCGTTAGCTACAGTTTCAACGGTGGAGATTGGATTCTATTGTCTATAGATTATTCTGAAAAATAAAATGGTGCGGATTAGGGATTCTTCAATAGGCACAACTGGGACCATTTTGTCTCAACCGTGCTCTTGCCTATTTTTCTGCATAAGAGTCAAATTTATTCGATTAAACACACCAAAACATTGTAAATATCAATATAATTTCATTTAGCATAAAAAGAGAAAGTTATTACACAAAACACTAAAAATCATGCAAAATAAAACATAGACACAAACAAAAATATACTGAAATTAAACAATAAAATTTGAGTTATCACATGCAATGATTGTAAAATAAGGCCTACTATCCCTAAGTGCAATTGTCATTATCAAATAAGGGCATTCCCATCTAAAGTCCATAAGGACTCTCATGTCATTATGGAAAACCATGTATTACCTCAAAGTGAGAACCATGAAGTATTGTGCCTATTCTTTAACCCCTCAAAGTGAAATCCTTGTCTCCTAAGTGATTTTTAACTTTAAGTAAGTTTAATTACTTTTCCACCAAAATGTTTCAACTCTCATTGCAAACAAATTAATTAAGATATTATATATGGTGATCAAGCATACATAATAAGTTAAACACCCAATTAAATTTAAATCATTCATACTTGAAACAAGACAATTGTATTAATGAAGATCAATTCATACTTGCAATTCTAACAAACAAAGTTAGCCTAGATATATATTGGCAAAACAAATACACAAAGTTAGCCTAGATAGTATCAAGCAAAATCTAAAGAGAAAAGAGAAGAAAGAATGGTAGAAGACTCCTTAATGCTTCTTCAAAAAAATACTTGAGTTTTGAATGACCTATTTTAATCTCTTTTCTTCCTTGGAGTATTTTTTTCCTCATAATCTTTTCTAATTGATTTGGAAGCTATATGGTAGTTTTTTTTACATTGAAAATGTGGTTATCTTCATGTATTTATAGACCCAAAAGTGCCCTAATTGGTGTCTTTTTGAAAAGGGATGGAATTCTGAAGAGGTGTGTGAAAAGTTGTAATGGTTGGTCTAGGTGATGAGTCAAAAAACTAGTGCCGAGTTAGATGAATCAGCACAGCCAGGATCTATAATGAGTTAGCACCATTGTAATGAGTCAGCATGCCTTTAACTATTTCACGACTCAGTTTATCATGTCACGAGTTGACATATTGAGTCACATGACGAGTCGGCACAGCCTATAATGAGTCAGTATAAGCTCTAAAACCTCTTTAAGATCTTTTTCTTCAATTATTCAATAAAAATCCATCATTTATGTTTCATTTCATCTAATTAGGCATATTTAGCCTACAAAACAAATAAGACATAAAAAGTAACCTAAAAAATAACAAAACACATGCATTAAATTAACAAAATGATGTAATAATAAATAAAATGGCTATGCTAAATTGCATGAATTCAGATTGTCCCCAATAAGAGTGCATGTTCACAGTTTAAATTCTATAAAGTGTTTCCTTTCTGTGGATATTTCTAATCTCCACTTTATGGGGATTTTTTCTTTGAGCAACATAGTCCTCCTCTTATAATTGCCTCTAGCATGGTGTGGGTAAATGATCTTGCTTTTTGAGATATTTCCTTTGTTTGGTTTGGCATGATTCCTCCTATAGGAATTTGCTCTTGTCTAATTGACTGTTGTATACCGTTGTCCTATGATCAACTTAGATGCATGGAGTCCACTCTCAACTTTCACTTGTCATAAACTACTTATCTGAGTATGTGTAGCATATGTGCGAAATTCATGTGTTTGTGCTTAATTATGCATGAACCGTGTACAATGAGTGTTACATGTGATGTGTACAAAGAACTATTTGCCATAAAGTGTTCAAAATTTAAAGTAATTGTAACTTGTTAAATACTTTAAACTTGAATTTTATTCATCCTTGAATAAGTTGAATGGACCACATTCTTAAGCAGTTTAATCTTGATAAGAGAAATTAAGTGATCACTCTTAATTTGAGAATAGGAAAATAGACATCCTAATATCGAGGTCTACTAAACCAACCCATAAGCACAATGCATACTAGGAAATTTTCATTTATGTATGTGCTGAAGGCCAAAAAAGAATATTTATCTTTGAAAAGTTAGGGACGAGATTCAACTCAAATGTATAAATGCATTCATGACCTCTCACTCGAAACTCAAGAAACACCATATGCCTTTTCTTACATGCTAAACCTTACTAGAAGGTCATCTCTACTACCTTGGATGAGACCAAACCCAAAATCAGGAGTTCTTACATTAGTTGTAATGTTAGGCTTGGTTGGATGGCAATCAAAGATAGGTTAGATCGCTAGAGGACAATGACCACTATGTTTTCTTTTAGTTGGAAAAAGGATTATTTAATACCAGTTTGCTTACTATCAAAACAATATCACATTTGGTCTTGATGAATTTTAATTTAGCAGAGATTATTTGAAAAGTAATAGATGGTTTGAAGGGTAATGGCTTAAGGTCTTTCTTTTTCCTTTCGTTGTTATATTTGTTGGGCCATTTGACTTCTAGGGTTTTCCCTATTTTCTTCCTTCTTTTTTAATTTCTTTTCTTTTCTTCTCTCCTTTCAAGTTTATTTAATCAAATAAGCTCAATTTTTTACAAACAACATTTATACCAAGGATTGGTAGAAATTAATCTCCCGTATTCTTGAAATGTGAAATTAACTTTTCCACATTGGTTATCTTATTAAAGGAATGCCAAAATCAATTTGGGTTAAGGGTTGTTTTAGTATGTGTAATAATGAAATGAGCACGCATTCATCATACTTGTAATAAAGGCTTAATGGGCTAGTAAGCAGTTATGAAATTAAGGTAGGAGAAATTCATCTAAAAGCTATACAAAGAAAGGCTATTTGAATCATTTTTTAGATTTTGTCTCATCCTAGGGTCACTTTGATGGGTAATCAAAAAGCTTATAGTGCTCTTATTGAGTTATACTCAATCCCTTCATTTGCAAACAATTTTTTTCTTAACTTATTTTAAAACTGGCCTAAAGTGCTATAAATTTAGAAATTGCACAATATAGCCAAGGCTTTTATGCAATCCAGTAAATAGAGATAAAACATGAATACCTCCTATTCAGCTCATATTTGAATGAAGCATAAATTTCTACCACTAAGATCAAATCCCTTCATAGCTAAGAATTACTAGGATAAAGTAAAATTTCAAATTAAAAGTAAATTGATGAGAAGCAATTATGTCAAAATTTTGACATAACTTGGCAAGATAAATCAAACTTGAGCTATAAATTATTTTAATAAGAATACTCCCTAAAATTAGGAGAAAGACAGCATTACAGTGGTCACTTTGAATGTGTCAAGAAGACCATATCCCTTGAATCTTTAGGTTTTCCCACATAGAGGCATAGGAAAATCATTGAGGTAAGGTTAGTAGTGTATACTTTCTCTTGTAAGGTTATCACTATAAAAAAACTTGAATTAGCGACAAAAATTTGTGACGGTGAGTTTTCCATCGCTAATTAGCTCCTATTTTTAGTTTTATTCGTGAAAATGTATTGGTCATAAGTTTAGGGATGAAATAGTGATGAAAAATTAAAATCAATCGCTAAATTTGGCAATAAAGAATGGTGCATTTTTTGCGACGCAATTAGCGATGGAATTTTTTTTTTCTAAAAATGTTTCAATATTTTAATTTTGTAAATTAATTTCCAAAAAAATAGTGATGGAAATATAGTTGCTTATTGTAGTGAAATTCTAGCGACGAAAAATGCATCGCAAAAGTAGTCACTAAAAATATTTTAGATTAAATTTTTTATTTATTTTTAATTAAAATTTTAAATAAATTTATAATTTATGTTTATTGATTTTGCCAAACATTATAATGTTAATTAAAAATATACATATATATTTATTCTTACTAATTATGTATCATAATTTTGCTTTACAATAAAATTATTTAAAAATTTAGTCTTTTTACCAATTTCGATAAAATTCACATTTAATTTCGAAATTATATAATTAAAAAATTCTAACCAAAACTTAATAATTGTTTTTGAATATTTTCATTGATTTAAATAAATTTTTTAATTTGTTTTCATTTTGAAATCGTAGTATATATGATAATTTTATTTTCCTGCTTATAATCTTATTATACTATATCTTTAATCAAGTATAATTTAATTCTAAAGCTAGTTATATTTTAAATCCTACAATTTTAAATCTTTGAAAGGAGATGAAAATTGATATTAGCTAGAAATGTGTTAAGCCTTAGAAATGCAACAACACAGGAAAAGGATGTGGATTCTTATAGAAATTGATTTGATTTGATTTAAATTTTTATAAATCCATAAGTTTGGTAAACTACTGTTTGTACCCATAAGTTTAGGAATTCTTAAAATTATATAATTAAAAAATTCTCACCAAAATTTAATAATTGTTTTTTAATATTTTAATTTATTAAAATAAATTTTTTAATTTTATTTTTTTGCTTGTATTATATTATATAATAATTGTTTTTTTTTGCATATATATTACAATGAATCAAAAAGTGAAACTTATCAATAATTGGGCAAAGCAAAAATATATATAAATATATTATGAAGAATGAAGCTTTGGGATCCAATCAGGTCCATTGGGAGCAGTTATTAAATGTGTCACAGGCCATTTAGCTGTTAGATAATTTGACTTTTTGTTTGTGTATTAAAATTTGATGTTTGGTTACTTTCAAGAGATGGGTCATTTAGCTTTAAAATTTATCAATCCAATCTCAACAAACTACATTGTATAATTTATTCACATCCTAGATTTATTAAAAAATTATTACTTTAGCATATCTTACAATTTTTCTGATATATATATATATATATATATATATATGCACACACATTTTTTTATGTGTATTAATTTATATTGACTAATTTTTCTATTATGTATAAAAATAAAAGTAAATTTATATATATGTGTAAGATGGAAAAGAAGTAACACTTGTTTTTTTGTATTTTATGTGTATTTTGTTACTTTTATGTGTTTTGTTTGTTCTTGGTTATTTTCTTTGTTTTATAGGAGTTAAAGAATCAATTTGGAGCTTAAAAGGGCATATTTGGAAGCACTAATGAAGGAGTGAAGAAGAAGCTCTATCGCAAACGCGATAGATGCTGCGAGTACGATAAGGGATGCATGTCTAGGGCAAGTATTGAGGAAGAGAAAGGTGGAAGAAGGAAGCATGTCCTGTCGTGCTACAATTGCGATAGAGGGTGGTTATAGGCAATTAAGTTTGAAAAGTCACCTAAAAGGACACCAAGGGTTGCATACCTATGGAGGGACACTTAAAGGAACTTAATGCTTGAAAATCTATAAATACCCTGGAAGTTATAATGAAGAGAAGGAGAGGAAGATCCATTATTTTTATTTTTCTTATTTCAAAGTGTAATTAGAAAGCAATAGTTGTAGGTTTTAGTTTTAGTATTATGGCTTGAAGAGAAGGAAAATACAAGGGAGAAGACTACACTTGGTGAAAGGAAGAAGGGTTGAGAGATCCCCTTCTTTTATTTCTAATCTTTACTTATTCTTTGTTATTATTATGAATTCTTTTTAGGAACTTGAATGTCATTATTCATATTTAATCATTTCTCTTTCATTTATCGTTATATGTAGGATTTGCTATTAAAACTTTATTAGTATCATTATAAGTTAAGGAAAACGGCCTTAGATGGCAATTCCTTCTTTGAAAATCATCATAGCGGTTAAAAATAAGAGAGCTAGCGAGAGCAATATATTTATGAAAGTTAATAGAAAATTCATTATCAAAGTATAGTTTGAGAGATCGCATGTGGAGATAGTTATTATAGGTTGGTTTTTATTCTTTAAATGTGTGTTTATGTAATTCTAGTCTAAATGCGAGAACTGCGATTTAGAACCATAAATGCATGTTTAAGGCATAATCTAGTTTAGATATGAGAGTTGCGACATAGAACATTATTCCAACTTGGCTTACATGATAAAGATTGAATTATAAATAAGCAAAAAATATCAAATTCCATATTTATGTATATGTTACATTCATCATATTAATAAGTCTTCTCGAATTATCATTAAAATAGAATATTATTTAATTTAGAGTAGTAAAGTAATAGTTTTAACTTGCAAATTAATGAGAATTGTAAAAAAGATTAAAATTAAGTAGTCATAGTGTACAATGTTAATCAACATTCCTCATGGGATCGATATCTAAAGTACTATAATGGGTACACCGTATACTTGCGGTATTTAGGCTTTTAGAAAAAGCATATCAAGTTTTTGGTGCCATTGCTGGGGAATGCTTGATTAAATTTATTGTCATTATGAATCTTGATTTATGATTTTGGATTACAATATTTAATTAGTTTTATTTTGTGTTTTTTTTTTAGTTTATTTAGTATACTAACATAGTTTCTTTTTAGTTATATAGGTTATGTTACTTAGTATTTCATTATAAATTTTAGGAAAAACAACTAACATAAAAGACTAATGACTTTTCTTCATTGTTGTGAACACGAGGTTTGTCCCGAGCATGACATATATCACGAGTACGATGCAAAGGAAGTGACACCTAGTGGACTGGCTATGTAACATTTCCTTTAACTCCTACTTTTTAATTTTATTTTTGTATTTGTATTTTTGCATGTATCTTTTTGTTTATTTTTCTATTTTTGTGTGTTTTATGGTGTCTTCCTTACACAATGAGGACATTGTGTCCTTTAAGTGTGGGGAAGCTATCTATTAGTTTGTATATAGGATTAGTTTTAAGTTTTTATGTTATGTTATGTTGTGTTATGGAGTATTTCTTTTTGAGGTACTTACTTAATGGCATATGTAGGTGATCTTTGCGTAGTTAATTATAAGTTTATTGGATACATTTACTAAATTGGAATTAAGGATCTTTTTTTATATATATAATTATGCTTCTATGGATAGGTATGCTTAGGTAAAGTACTTTGGTATAAATTTCTTTTAACCCAAGTTTCTTTAAGCAAGTTCTTTTAAATAGTGAGTTTTGCATGATGTAGAGTTTTACCATAACCATGGTGAGCTTTTGAGCCTTAATGATATTAATAATTTTTGTTGTTAGAATTCCTTTTGTATTCATTACTCTAGAACTTGTGTAGATAATTTTTGATATCATAGTTAGTATATAATGTGCATGAGAAATGATAAGGGCATTAGAAATAACTTCTTTTAGCTTGCTTAAACAACTATCCTTTTTGACTTTAGGTAGCCATTTTGAGCTTATAGCCATTTTATTCATGAGCTTATTTTTAGCCCTACACCAATTTCTAATGAATTAAAAACACTAAACTTTTTAAACCCTTATGTGGAAGATGTAATAATGCTTTGATGATTAAGACAAAGTATTGATATTTTGTAAGCATGAATTATTTATGAATCATTTTTTATCCCTTGAGTTTAAGGTCCACTACTTTTTGAAAAAAGAAAAAAAATGAAAAAAAGAAGAAGAAAACTACTACATTAGTTTTCTTTTTAAAGAATGAAAATAAAAGTAAGAGAAGCAACTAGTTGAAATTGTGCATGATGTGAAAACTAGTGGGAATTGAAGAATGTTACAAGGGGATATGGAAATTTCATTAGGAATGATAGATATTTTGCTTTAATTTTTACAATATGAAGTCTTACTTGTTTTAGTACTTGCTATGTTTGTCCATATAAATGCGCTACTTAACCGAAATTTTTCCTATCCTAACCTAAGCCAAGCTACAACTCTTTAGAGACCCTTTTAATTTTGTGCATTATTCTATGCTAGTGATAGAGATTGTTATTTAATACAAGCCTATGGTATTTGATGGTACAAAAGGAAATATGAGTTAAACACTATCCACTAAACACTTGAGCGATGAAAGGCAGAAATTATGAGAGAACAACTCTACATTTTGTAATACTTGCTAGGTTAGAGTACATGTTGTAAGAAATAAGGTTTTTAGGAACTTTGTATCGTTGTACTTTACATTCTCTTATTTATCTTATTGGTGGCATATGAGTATTAAACCTTATAGATCCAAGATTTTGTTTTGGTATTTGTTGACATTGAATCATAATTAATATGTTATGGAAACCTTGCATATGTTAACTTGTGAGAATCTCAAGAAGGATGAAATCCATATTCTATGTTTTATGTTTTATTTATATGTTTGAACTATGATATTTTCTCTTGCATCTTGAAGCCTTGCTTGAGGACAAGCAAAGGTTTAACTATGGGGAATAGATATAAGCTTGAAAAGCTCATAAATAGTGTATATGTGTGTTTAGTTTTATTAAGTATAGTATTTAATATTTTGGTACTTTATGTGTATTTTGTTACTTTTATGTGTTTTGTGTGTTCTTGGTTGTTTTATTTATTTTAGAGGAGTTAAGGAATCAATTTGGAGCTTAAAGGGGCAAATTTGGAAGCACTAATGAATGAGTGAAGAAAAAGCTCTGCCGCGAGCATGATAGATGCAATGAGTGCAACAAGGGACGAATGTCTAGGGCAAGTATTGCGGAAGAGAAAGGTGGAAGAAGGAAGCATGTCCTGTCGTGAGCACGACAAGTGCCGCGATCGCGATAGAGGATAGTTATAGGCAGTTAAGTTTGAAAAGTCACCTAAAAGGATACTAAGGTTTACCAAGGGTTGCATACCTATGGAGGGACACTTGAAGGAACTTAATGCTTAAAAATCAATAAATACCCTGGAAGTTATAATGAAGAGAAGGAGAGGAAGATCTATTATGTTTATTTTTCTTATTTCAATGTGTAATTAGAGAGCAATAGTTGTAGGTTTTAGTTTTAGTATTATGCCTAGAAGAGAAGGCAAATACAAGGGAGAAGACTATAATTGGTGAAAGGAAGAAGGGTTAAGAGATCCCCTTCTTTTATTTCTAATCTTTACTTATTCTTTGTTATTATTATGAATTATTTTTAGGAACTTGAATGTCCTTATTCATATTTAATCATTTCTCTTTCATTTATCTTTCTATGTAGGATTTGCTATTAAAACTTTATTAGTATCATTATAAGTTAAGGAAAATGACCTTCGATGGTAATTCCTTCTCTAAAAATCATCATAGTGGTTATAAGTAAGAGAGTTAGGTAGAGCAACATCTTTCTGAAAGTTAATAAAAAATTCATTATCAAAGCATAGTTTGAGAGATCGCATATGGAGATAGTTGTTATAGGTTGGTTTTTATTCTTTAAATGTGTGTTTATGTAATTCTAGTCTAAATGTGAGAGCTACGATTTAGAACCATAAATGCATGTTTAAGGCATAATCTAGTCTAGATGCGAGAGCCGCGACATAGAACATTATTCCAACTTGGCTTACATGATAAAGATTGAATTATAAAAAAGAGAAAACTATCAAATTCCATATTTATGTATATGTTACATTCATCATATTCATAAGTCTTCTCAGATTATCATTAAAATAGAATATTATTTAGTTTATAGTAGTAAAGTAATAGTTTTAACTTGCAAATTAATGAGCATTGTAAACAAGATTAAAATCAAGTAGTAATAGTGTACAATGTTAATCAACATTCCTCGTGGAAACGATATCTGAAGTACTATAATCGGTACACTGTATACTTACGGTATTTAAGCTTTTAGAAAAAGCATATAAGGTTTTTTATAATTATACATCTTTAAATACTGTCCAGTTCTACCCCATATGTTACTCTATAAAACTAGAGGAATGAAATGAGTTTTAATTATGTTTTTTTTTTTATGTTTGGATTGTTGAATTAAGATTTTATATATTTAAAACTAAATACTTTATATATATATATATATATATATATATATATATATATATAATTTGAGGTTTATATAATTTTGTATATATCTGAACAACTTCCATTTACTCCTCTATTGGTTCCTATCCTAATTTCTTATATGTTGAATGAAACTATTCTCTAGCCATTTGCCAAACATCAGTATTGCATAAAGTAGAATTTCATGAAGATTTTAGTTGAAATAGGCTTACATTTTATTTTCTTTGTTTTGGTTCGCCTATTCTTGAATAGGTAGAGAGTCTTTTGATTTACTTGAAGTTTGTTTTAGGCTGCTTGCAAAGAACATAAACTCATATATTTCTTCTATGTTATAGGCTTTAGTAAAGGCTTTTGTGATGATTCGACATAAAAATAATTCTAAGAGACCAATTGAAAGGAGTGTCTAAGCGGCTAAGCCTTGCATGAGTAGAATCAATCAAAACATGACATTTTAGTTATTTTACATAATGAAACTTTTGGATTCATTGTGTATATTGTACATTGTTTCTTATGAATATTTGTTACAACTATTAGGATTTGAGATATTATATTTTTTAAATTAATAGTATTGTAGAATTTTTATTTATATAAATTGAATTATGATTTGCTTATATAATAAAATAATAACTAAATTTAAATGGTGATTTTGTATATCATAAATTAATTTGTTAATTATACGAGCCATAAATTAATAAACACAAAATAAAAAAATTAAATTATGTTTAGCTGCGAATTCACGACAGTAAAAATGTTACTAATATGTAATAAATAATGCTGATGGACTAAGCAATGAAAAATTTGTCACTAATAATTAATATTATAATAAGGTGACTAATTTTAAAATTCATTTAGCGATAGTTATATCCTTTTTCATGACTATTTTTTCATCAGAAATTTAGCGAATATTTTTTATTTCAATCGCAAATAATTTCACGACTGTTCATGGTGTCGTCACTAATAATTATTCAAGACGATAAAAAGGCTATTTAGTGATGGAAATCGCCATCACGAATTGACAGCTTTTTTGTAGTGTATGTGCAGCGATATATACAAAAGATTGTGTGCCTATAAGGAATTGTGTGTGAAGAAACATTCATGAAATTATATAAGCAATGCACACAAGGAATTACACTTATGAGACACATGAAATGAATCATGTGTAAAGTATTTACAAAGAGATTATGTGTGCCAATGCATGTAGAAAATTGTGTACAAAATGTGTGCAAAGGGGAATGTGTGTGTGTACAAACACATGTAAGAGGTTATATGTATTAAAACACTCATGTTAAAGAGAAGGCATGTCAAAATGCAAGAATGCATGCAGAAATGCAAAAAGCAATGCAAAAATGCAAGCATGCATGTAAAAATATAGAAATACAAGAATATATGAATAAATGCATATAGAAATGCAAGCATGCATGTAAAAATGAAGAAATGCAAGAATGTATGCATAAAAGGTATGGCCTACACCATAGGTGGTTAGAGGATTCTATCTTGGATGCAAGCTAGCTGATGATCTATGTGCATCTTCTTTAGATTTCTTAGTCTTTAGGCAGGCTTTCTCTAATTATCTCCCTTAGTTTTTTCTACCTTATCTTCTATTTAAGTTCTCTTATTATTTTTAAGGTAGATAATTTGTCCCTTTACAAACTATACATACCACCTAATTCACCCCATGCACTTAGAAATAATTTTTTCTCGACTTTTATACTCTATTCAAAGTTATACCTCATGCTCGGAGAACTTATAGCCATCAGAAACTACTCTCTTATCTTTAAGACCCTACCTTGCATCTTGAGTTGCAAGTAGACTGCCAAAGGAAAGGTTACTCGAGCCTTGTCTTCACCAATAACCCTTTATTTCTTCAGGTGCTAGTAGTCCCCAAAGACATTGTAAAAGCATTTCTACTTTTTTTAGTTCAAGTGGTGTAACTTTATCCCTATCGATCCACATCAGATTCCATTTGAAACAATAATCAAGAATGAACTTCTAGACACTAAGAGGTGGTTCTCCTCTATGGTCCATAATTGTTGACTTAGTGTCTTCATGAAGATGATTATAGCATAAGAAGAAGCATCTGACACATGAGATGTTGCCTTCATCACTTGAGAATTTAGCCTCAACATATGCCTTCATATATGCAATAAGTTTCTTTTTGTAAGTTAATCATATGTTCATGCCTAGCTTATGTATACATTACTATTTATATTCATCATATAACAATAACAACAATTATACCCAGACATATGATGCAAAAACACATGTTTATATTCAACCTTGAGGGTTGACACCTTATGTGGATCCGACTCTTGTTATCAATCATCCCTCATACATTTTCTAGATTAAATATTTTCTCTCAACCTCTAATTTTTTCCAGGGACACCTTTTTTCAATTTTTTCCTTAGTCGGGTGCCCAATTTTAGCAAGGTTTTCTTTTCCGATTTTCAACCTGCAAGGCTATATTTTCTCTTTATTTGGTTTTTTTGCCATTGCCATGGAACCCTTTTCAGTCTATTGGCATTATTTTGACTCATTGAATCCTTTTCTACCTTGCTGGAGAGAACTAATTACTTCTTATAACTATAACACTTCAGTACAAAAGGTTTGACTTTGGCTCGTGTAACTTGGAGCACTTGATTTGAGCTATTTCTTTCAAATAATAACCTTTGTCTTTTAGAAGAATAAATAGACCTTTCTCAACTTTACTAACTTGGCCAGGATAGTAGGTTCTCCTTTAAATTGCAGAAGGCCCTACCTTGCTCATCCTGACTCTGACGGTTGAACTCTTGAAGTAATGCTTGCATAATTAAAACTCAATCTTGATTGGCTACATTGTGCTTGTTCCCAAATGACAAGAAGAGAGGAACGGTCTTTAAAACTTTGCTTTCTCTCTTGTTTCACTGTTCATGCTGGTCGTGCAAGTTTTTGTATGAGTTCTTTTCCATTTTTTCCTCCCTTTATCCCGATTAGTTTTTGTTAGTATCTTTTTTGCACAATGCTCAACTTAAGTTAATGAGCCAATGTGACGGCTTATGGATCATTGATGTTCATCACTTGGAATTTTCATCTCATCTTTTTTGCCTTCTGAACTGAGTCTTTTAAACTTGCTGTTTAATGATGTAATATTTAGATTGGCTAAGGCAGTATGCCTTACAATGTTTCTTTCAATTCTCGTGGCAAAGGCCATTTGCTTCATTTTCCTTTTTTATTCTCTCAAATGATCTCACTTCAGGAGTTTTATTGGATGCAATCAAGATGTTCTTTTTCTTTGGGATTAAATAGAGCAATGTTTATTGAATTAATGTCTTATAAGTTATAATTATTGTCATACATGTTGCAATGAGATAAGGCATTGCATACACAAGGAAGACCCATATTATTAACATAATCAAAAGGATAAAAAAGTTTTCTTAGTTTAAGGACACTTATTACATTATAAAGAAGAAAACAAAACTATTTACGTACCATATTTATTTGAGTGATGCCCCTAAAGTTAACGATGACATGATGCTTGTAAAGGAAGCTTTAATTCTCCCATTTCAGGATGGAACTTGGTGGGTGTCAACCAAATCCTAAATAAGATCTCTTAGGGGATGGCAATAATCAATTATGTGCCTTGTTTGCTGGTGGTAAGCAAAATACCAATTAGTTTTGTGTCCCGATTACCCTTGGCTAATGACTGGCTTTACTGGTAATGATTGTAGCTTTCCTTACCTACTGAGATGAGTGAGGTACCAAGACAATGGCTTACATATGATGGTATAATGATTCCCCTTTGCTCTAAAGGTTGAAACTTATATAATCCCATCATTGCACCTACTTGAGATTCTATTCTTTTGCTTGTTTCCATGATTTCCTCTTTTGGTGCTCGTAGCCCGGGCCTTTTCTTTCAAATATTCTCTTTTAGCTTCAATAGTGATGTCATTTAGAGATTCCTAGTCTTTAAGTCCCTTCATTTTGAGCCTATCTCTTAGATAGGGATTGGAATTTTAGATGAACAACCTGATCTAATCGATAGTTTTCATTTTCTTCTTCATTTCCATCACACTATTCCTTAACCGAGTAAGGTGCTTGTGGAGGACTTCCTTTAGTTTCTAATGTAGCAACTCTAGATCCTTCAGGGTCACTTCAAGTCTTGTGCTATAATCATATTATTTTAAGAATTCCTTCATCAATAGATCCCAATCCTCCTAGGTCCTATGATTTAACCCGTGTTGCCAGGCGATGGCAAGGCCTATTAGACAGAAGCAAAAATAATCAATCTTTTATTTCTTAGTTAGGGTTATCCCCTTCATGACCAATGTATACTACTTGATGTGCACTATAGGGTCTAAAGTACCATCAAATTAGGGTAAGTCCAACATCCTAAACATTTGAGGTAACAGCTCATCCCCATCCAGATCTTTATCTTTGGGGTCCATTCCCCTGCCAACTAATAAAACTTGGGCCAAGGCCTTTATCCTTTCCTTTATCTTTTTCAAAATTAGGTCTTCCAATCTAAGTGCCTTGCCTTTCGAAACCTACGTCATCGCTGGCTTCTCTTTTTCCTCAGGAATAAAATCCATTTTAGGGGCAACACCTTTATCTTTTCATTACTCAATGGGAAAAACTCTTATGCATGTACCCTAGACTCAGCAACTAGAGAAGGCAGAATAGTAAGAGTTATGACCGAAGTACCCTCAACAATAGCTGGTTCCCTATGTACAATGACAAGTGTTGAGAGTTACTATCTGATGGGCTATACCAAAGCAGACATTATCTCACTCATTATAGCCCTCATCCTCTTTTTGAACTCATCAAATCTTCTATCTAATTCTTGATGATCAAGAGCTCCAATTTCTAGCAGATTTGTCATCGCTATATGTTTTGAAGTTGATTCAAAAATATCGGCCAAACCCATATCTATCTCTAACTTTGATTTTGATTATACATAAACTGGTAAAAGCTTCTTGATGGAATGGTTGCTTAGACCCCTAAACCATCTAGGCAACACTATGATGGCTAAAATAAGAAGAAAACTTTAGAATGATGTATAAGATGCACATGATACGTGAACATGCATGGCATACCCATAATGTATGAACAGGGCATGCATATGTTGCATTGAAAGAATTCTATACAAAAAGCATAATATAAAAGATAAAAAAATCAATGTAGAATGCTCATTTTCATAGCAAACAAAATAACCATACACACCTTCATGGTAAAGAGAATTTACACACATAATGCACATGTTTCACATTATTAAATTATTTTTTTATTTGCGCACAAAATGAGATGTACGTAAATAAAAAATTTATACACACAAAATATGTATATTTTTATTAATTATCATTATTACCATTATTTTTGTTATTTTGTTAAAAGTGCATACATGTGCAATATAGACAAATATATGCAAAAGAAAGGAAAAATCCTTCCAACCTTATTACTCTTACACAAGAGGTCATACGCTCTCTTTCTTAGGCAGGATTAACTTATGGGTTAATCAGGAATTGAATGAATGCATATGGTGCATGATGGAAAATCGACAGTATAACCTCTCTATATTAAAAGCACATACAGTAATGCCTGCTGAACCTTACAAATATTTAGTTTGCTCTCAAAAGATCACTTTTAAGACCCGAGACTATATGAAGGTTCATTTAACTTATAAAGGATGGTCATTTCACGATGATAAGGATTCGACCCAATTTGTCATATCTCGAGACATTTCACAATGGATAGGGATTCAACTCACAGGAGGTCATGCGGTCTCTTTTCTTAGGTGGGATTAGCTTACGGGTTAATAGGGAACCCAATGAATGTATATGGTGCACGGTGGAAAATTAGCAGTATTGTCTCTTTTTATTGTAAGCGCATGTAGATAGATTTTGGCCATTGGGTATTTAAACAATGCAAATAAACTAAAATACACTCACTGAGGCATGAAAGCCTTTGATGAGTAAACATCTAAATTTATTAGGATTTATTCAATACACAAGGGCCTACATCACAAGCAAGGTATTATGGTGCATGCCTCCTAGTGGAAGTACCTATGCCATTACATGGGCTTTCAGTCAGGTGATATAACTTTAGGGCTACCTAAGTGTAGTCCCTGTTAATGGGTCTAGCTCATCATGGGCATGATGAATGATTAGGTCACAATTTTATATACTAAAATGTATGAGGCTTCGGATGGTAGTCCTTCTAACACTTTCCCACATTGAGTGAATGTAGAGTTATGCTTTAGGATTGAACTAGGGTTAAAATAGGGATGCCTAACTTAATTCTAAGGCCCTAACATAAATACAATGCAAATTTTTGAAAAGATATAAAATTTTTGAATCTCAAAACTCATTCATATTAAATTACCCAAAGGTACTTTCGGAGCCAAATCTCGTGGTCCCCAATGGAGTTGCCACTGTGACGTGCACCAAACTCGCCAAATATTGAATTTGCTCTCGAAAGTTTTCTTTTAAGACCCGAGGCTGGATGAAGGCTTATTTAACTCATGAAGGCCGATCATTTTGCAATGGATAGGGATTCAAACTAATCCGCCATACCTTGGGCCTCAAAAAGGCATGAGACATCACCTTAAGGCACCCCCATGCCATTGTTGGCAATTGACCTACAAGGGTATCTGTTAGGCACCATAAGGCGGGTATCATGGAGTTACCACCCAATAAAATATTAGGAAATGAGTTTAAACCTTATGAGGCTAAAACCAAAAATAGTTTGGGACCTTACTATTATTTATACCTCTAGTTAGTGTTATATAAATGAGTTTTAGTGATTAATTTATTTTATCTCTTTACTCACACAAGTTATCATGCTTAAAAAAGTAGGGCACGTTCAAGCACATTTGAAAGCTATAAAGCATGTATATTGAAAGTTGTAAAAGCATAGCATAGAAAGCATTAAAAAATATAAGAATAAGTGTAAAGATAAAATCATACATAAATTGATGAATTAATTTGAAATGTCTATTTTAATGGGAACGTTGGTCCTTTCATGCATATTTACTAAAATGATATGAGTTTTGGGTGCATTTTGGATATAAATGGGGACATTGAATCCTTCACAACATTGAAAGAGAATCATGTTAATTAATTTTAAAAAGAAAACCTTTTGTGATCATAAAGAAATCAAATCCTTAATTTTACATGTTATTATGTGCATGAAAATCGGGACATTGATCCCTTTTTATTATAGAAAAAAAAATCTCACTCAAACCTTTATAAAATCATTTAGTGATTTTTTAGTTTATCACTAAAAAAACTATTTATTTGCAAAAAATGAAGAAAGGCAAGAAAGACTAATAATATAAGTAAAATGACATGTATAAATTGGGATATTTATTTATTTGGAATATTGATTCCCTCATGCATGTTTATAAAGACTCTTTGTGTGATTTTTGGGATAAAAAGCGGACATTGGTCCATTTTATTAGGAAAAATCATAAATAGTTAATAGAAATAGTTTTGGTGTTTTTTTTTTTATTTAAGCGTGTGAAAAACCTTTATTATTACATGCTTGGTAAGAAATAAAGGAAAATAAAGAGAAAATTAAATACAGGCCCAAATAAATAAATGGATAGCAAATAAAATAAATCCTAGACTAATGTGCTCTGCATTATCCTCCATCTTGACCTAGAGTCCGTGGTGTGTATTAAAATATGGCAAAAAAATAGCATTGGTTAATAAAACGACATATGAGTTAAATAAAGTAAGCAACAAATATTTAAATTATTCCAAAAATTAAATGGCAAAAAAGAAAAATTACTAGAATAATTAAAAATAAGAAAAAATTAAATAACTAAATGCATGTTGCATTCCAAAATTCATGCAGTGGCATATGCGTGCTAAAGCCTTTAAACACAACAAATAATAATTATATAATTTAATGAAAAAATTGATAAATGATAAATAATTAGTTAATAAATTTGATAGATAATTAATATAATATAACATAAATAAAATAGAAAAAATACATAAAATGCATGATGCATTCAAAATTCATGTAATATTTATTGGCACGCATATGATAAAAGCATTTAAATAAGTAAAATGATTAAGTAAATATAAAATAAATCAAATGAATACAAATAGTATTGACATTTGGATAATATATTAAAAATACATAAATAGTGAAAGCAATAATAATAAAAGTAAATTATAATGATAAGATTAAATTAAAAAGAATTAAATATGGCACAAATATGCAAATAAACTATTTGAAAATTGAGTTACAAATATTAATTAATTTATCCCAAATGAAATAGGCACAAATAAAAAAAAGCAATATTAAGAACATATTATAAATTAAAAGGAAAAGGATAAATTAATGTGATTAATTTATCACAAATATTAATTAGACTACCGAAAGATACAAATATAAAATAAAATATTAATAGCGAATATATTAAGAAAATATTAATAATATAATGTCGATGAATTAAATAATACAAAAATAATATTAATAGTAATATTAAATTCAATGTAAAAAAAATAATGTTAATGAAATAAACTATATTATGTAAAGATTTAATTAACTAAGGGTTAAACATTAATTAACAAATGAACTAATCAACTAACATAAAGTAACATATATAACATATAAACTAACAAAGCGGACGGGATGCAGACAAAAAAAGAATGAAGAAAACCAAATGGAATTGAAAGAAGAAAAACATAAGAATTTAACAAGTTTTGGGCCAAGGAACAAGTAACATTAAATTAATAAAATAAACAAAAGGAAAGGCATGAGTGGAGACAATGCAAGGTGAGGCACGCATCCAGCACGAGCAACACGCAAAGAGAGAAGAGGGTAGGGGCGAGTCACACGCGAGTCAATCAGGTCATTGGCCGAGTCATGGGTGAAGGGCATGACTCAATCTAACTCAAGGCCATGACTCGGCCTAGAAATTGACTTCGGCCCCTGAAATAGAGCTAAAAGCCATAGGAACCTAATAAAATCCACCAAAAACACTAATTTGGTTATTTTAATTCATAAAAAAGCTAAAAAAAACTTAATAAAACACATGAAAAACATGGTTTTAATTAGAAATAATTAGAAAACCACGATTAAAGCAAAAAATATAGAATTCAAAAATTGGACAAAATGAAGAAGATGATGAATAGTAAACTTTAATTAATTTATTTACTCAATTCTAACACGATTTTAATTAGTTAACATGAATTAAAGAATGAAATAAACATAGAACTCAATTAATAACAAATTAACAAGCTTAAATTCAATAAATCAAATATTAAACAAAATCAAGCTATAAAAATGGAAAATCAGAATTTCTACTGTAAATCAAATTTTAACACTAGATTTAAGTGATTTTGGGGATCTAGAATATTACCCTCGGTGTTGGTTCCATCAAAGAACGAGATCCTAGTGCTTTTGGCCATTCATCTCCCTTTTTACCTTCTCTGTTCTTAGTTTTATTTCGAAGTAGAGTGTGTGTGTGTTTTACAGAGAGAGAGAGGGGGTGGAATCACGTAGGAGAGAGAAAAGCCCTTTTTTTGTCCAATTACCGAGATTAAAAACGCAGAAAAAATTCTTCTTTTGATATGCATGAAATGAGATCATTTTAATTCCTTTTCCCCTATTTTTGTTCTTATTCCCATTAAAATCTTTCTAGCATAGCCTTACCCGTGAGTCAAGGGTGTGACTCGCGCCCTTGACTTTGATTTTTTTTTGCTTAAATCCCTTTAACTTGTAAGTCTTTTTGACCTTGTTAACAGAGGGAAAAAGAGGTAAAACACCCCAAAATGATTTTTAAAAATATTTAAAACCCGTAGGTGAGCTCAAAAATATTTCGAAAACATAAAATCCGGGAGAAAGCTTCGCACTTTCGTTCTTTATCCTTTTATGATAAATACTTTCCTTATTAGGTAATCCTCATTAAGAGTCACCTCAGGATCCAATGTCTACAGTTGCCCCCAATTTTAGGGAGGCTAGTACTCTAGTGCCTAGGTTAGCCAAAGTTCAGAGTGAAAGGATAGAAGATGCGTACCTTAGGTGGCAGTCTCCTTGGCTGTTAAGGTTTTGTGACTAGGCGATATACACAAGCTTATCGATAAAAACCACACTACGCAATCATCTTAAACGCATTAGGGAGGTGGTGATCCTTGATTCTCTAAGCTTTGTAATTATTCTGCACAAATGATGGGCTAGAAGAATTGTTAAGGCAAGGATAGTAGAGTACGCTTTCACTTTAACTATAAGGTTATGTACATGGCAACATATACAAAAGATTGTGTGATTGTGTGTACATAAGAAATTATGTGTGAAAGGAACATGCACAAAATTATATAAGAGACATACACAATAAATTATATATACGAGACACATACATTAAACTGTGTGTGGAGTATGTACAAAAGGATTATATGCAGTAATACATACAAAAATTTGTATATGAAACATTTACAAAATGCACACAAAAGGGAATATGTGTGTGCATACACATAAAAGAGGTTATATGCATTAGAGCAACCGTGTTAAAAAGAAGACCTGTAGAAATACAAAAATGCATGCCGAAGTGCAGTATGCAAGGATGTATACAAAAATTCAAGAATACGTGTAGAGATGAAAGAATGTATGTATGAAATGCATAGCCTACAACATAAGTGGTTAGGGGATCTCATTTTGGATACGAGTTGGCTAATGACCCACACGTATCTTTCTTGTAACTCTTAGCCTTTGAGCAAGCATCCTCTAGCTATCCCCTTTATTTTTTTCTACTTTTCCTTCTTTTTAGGTTTTCTTATTATTTTCATGGTAAGCAATCTATCACCGCTGCACCTTTGGCAAAAGAAAATCCATTTCGCTATGAACTATAATGCATTCATCCCATTAGGTGTTGTGCCATGCTGGGCCTGTAATCCCATACTTTCATTTAAAATCCATGCCTCTTACTTGAAGGGTTTGTGGTAACTTAGGATAGATCCTTGCCCCTTCAAGGCCAAGGTTCATGTCTCAAGATGTGTTCTAAAATTTTCTAAGGGAACATACTTAAGTATCAGGAATCTTCTATTAGCGGTTACCAGGCTGGTATTTTGATAAGGTTTTTTCTCCCTAAAAGACCTAGTCAATATATTAGATGACCTTTTACTGACATACCTATCTTTTATGAGGATGTTATTTTGCTAATCTGTCCTACCTAGAATTTGAAATTGATCCCAAAAGAGCTAACCGGTGGCTATCCTTTGCATGTCACAATCACAAGCATTCATAATATGTTTACTTTATTTCCACTTCACATGTCAATGGCTAAGATTTCCTACTTACTAACCCAGATGGGCAATTTGGATGCCTATTCCTACGTACGCTGTGTAAGGCTAGATTCTAGATTGCAACTCATTATACTATGCAACTTAAGGAACCAAAAGTCATACTGGGCAATCCACGTCCTTTAAAAATCATCCTCCACTGATTGTATTGAGTTAGGCTATTATTTATTTAAGAGGGAACCATCTGTAAGGTTCTACATGCAAAGACCTAAGGAACATGATTTTACTATCTTGTCAAGGTATGGGTGACTAGCCTTGTAGTTAATCACCGCAACTTGGCTGGAGTGCTCAAGGTTTCTAACTTTGGGCCTTATCTTGAAAGCATTCAATTATATCAAGAACTAAAGCTCAACTTTTACTAACAATTTTGTTCCTGCTTTATATACTAAGGATGATTTAACTTGAGGTACCAGTACTTACTCCACAGCCCAGAATGCACTTAGTGACCTCTCAGCCTAAACCTAAAAGGTCTACACCTTTCAAGAGGGCCTCTTCTTGTTCTTTGCTTACTCTTTTAGCCAAGGGAAGACTTATGGCGCCTAGTATCTTTCTCTCTTCTTTTTTTTTGGCCTGGAATTAGGCATAACAAAAGAGTCGATGTCTGAACATCAAACTATGCTTTAATAAACCTTGCCATTTCTAAGGCCCTGATTACTTGAAGGATTTGGCCTTTACATACCTTGTGAAGGTAGTAATGAAACCACAAAGAGTCTAAAACTGTCGGGTGTATTTTTTGTGATATTTACTATTTAAATTAGGAAAGTCTATGTCCATAGTAAGCCAAAATAACTCTATGACATATAAAGTTCGAAGCCATTCATGTGATCTTGTATAAATGCCATCAAGAATTGAAGTTCTACTTCTGCTGATAGCCTTGCTTCTATTTCACATACCATCGGATGTCCCATGACACTTAAAAACAAAGGAAAAAGTCTTTATTACATGAGGTGCTATCGTTATTGCCTTGGAATTGAGCCCACTTCAGCATGTGCTTCTATGTATACCTAAGGTTTCTCTTGATCGGTTAACCATATGATCATGCCTACCTTATGCATACATTCATATTCACATGCATCATGTGGCAATAAAAACAATCATGACTAGACATGTAATAAAAGAACAAAGATCTTAATTTAATATCAGGGATTGACACTTGCATACATCCAACTCTTGTTAGTAGTCAGCCCTTATATGTTTTCTAAGAATTTTGAATAGGTTGGTTTAGGTAAGTTGGGCTTGAAGTTTTAGGCTCATTTACTTAGGTGAGTTGGGCTTTCTATTTAAGTTTGATATTATAAAGGATGGGAATGACATGCTACAGTGTTTTTTCCATTTCTTGGGGTAGCATTACAGGTTCAGGCAAAGATTTCATTTTCATTGTCACTTTAGGAGTCATTGGATGCACTCAAAAGGTCTTTAAGCCTAAATTGAATAAATACTTGTGTTTTTTGAATCAATGTCTTAGAGATTAGGTATGATTATCACCGTGCATTACATAATAAAATAAGGCATTACATGTATTATGGAAACTCATATTGTTAACATAGCTAGAGAAGCATATACATGTTTTCGAAACATATTTTACATTGTCAAGAAGTGGCTTATATTACATCTTTTCCTACTGTAGGTACAGATGGAAAATTTTTTTTCCACATCTCAAGCACTTCCTTCTCTAGACAGTGCCCCCAAGATCGGTGATTATATTTAGAGCCCGTAATTCTCTAAACTGCTTGCCATTGAAATTAAACAGGTGATGTGTGACACCCTTATACCCCCTCAGAGGATAGGCTAGTGCACACAAGCATAAACTAATCAAAATAGCATACATATAAGAATAACTTATACATTTATCATAAATATGTATATACATACATTCCAGTTTCAAACATCTAGAGCCTTTGTATAACGTAAAATTTTATTTCATAACATCATTAATACATATACATATTTGATACAACCCTTAGGTCATCCTTGAAATATTTAAAACAAAATGATTGTTACAAAATATTTTATAATACAAAAACTTATCTGGCCTTAGTGGTTGTCTTAAACTTATTCTTCAAGACCTATAGGGAGGAAATAAACCACCGTGCTAAGCATAATGCTTAGCGGGGAACAAGAATGATAATTTGGCGACTACTCACAGTGGTCACCCAACAATAACACACATAATGTGATATACTAACTAAATAAATACAAGTAATTTATATAACTTGACCGGTGTCTAGCAAGTATACTAGATCAGCTAGTAATACAGGGAAATATAGATTAAGACCCCAAATATCGTACCCAAGGGAACATGGATGATGGAATATGACATGGTATGAATGTGATGATAGTACAGCAGAAAAACAAAAATTTTTATCATACATACCATACAATTCCAAAGCAAGAAACGAAACATGCAATTTTAGGGTTGTATAACTTACAACTTATGATGCCTTTTGAAAATTGAATTTGATGATGCCCAGCAACTAAGGTGACTTTATCCGCCTTAGGTCTCGATCACCAATGCCAAGGAACAGCCTTTAACGCCACTCCCTCTATTCTCACACAAACACTTGCAAAGATGGCTTAAAATAGAGATTGCTAGCTCTCTTTTAAGTATTGTGTAATGGCAATTGTTTGAAGCTATAAGACTTGATCTTGTACTTCTTTTAGGTGTTATTAATGCCTAAGAACACAAGAAAGCAAGGAAGAATCCTTCTCCTTGTGTATTTCAGCCAAGAGAGAATTTTTGAGGGAGAGAATGATTTCACGCCAAAAGCAAGGTGGCTAGGGTTTTTTTCACGCCAACTTCTATTATCTCTAGGGTTTTATTTCTATTAATATATATGCTTATCCTTTGGCAAGTCTTTCATCTGAATTCAACTATCCTAAGATAATTAATTCAAACTCTTTCACTTCCTAAAGATAAGTAATATATTTTGAATTAAACTCCTTTGAATTTAAATTCAAATTTGAAATAAAACATAAGACATTTAATTAAATGAAAACACTTAATATAAATAATAAACATGTGCCGAAATTCCTTGATTTCCCTCTTGGAATTTCGGCCACTTCATCAATTATATAAGTGATTTAATTTAATTTAAATTCCTTTAGGCTTTAATACTCAATTAACTTAATTAATGTAACATAATTAATTAATTGAAATTAAACCTTGTGGGCTGAATTTCTCTCTCTCATGGACCAAAGCCCAATAGCAATTTTATAACCCATTACATACATTAATTTGACTTTAATTAAAAGCCCAAATTAATGCCCAATACTTAATTTAAGTATTTTAAGCCCAATGCTTTGTGTGCGATCCTATAGGTCCATTTAATGTTGGCAATGAATTAATAAATTAATTCAAAGGCTATATATATTCTCTAGCAAGATATTATAGCATTCCAAATTAAATGAAAATGCATATGGCATTTAGTGACCTAATGCAATTTTGTATAGTCCCTTACCCATATATATCAGAATTAATATAAGGCATGGAACTAGTCATCCTTATATATATTAATTCCTTTCTTGATATTCCAGTGACACTGAACTCTCAGATAAATAATGATTACTCATTATTTCATCTCGGTATGGCCATACACTTCTCAGTTCACTGATCAAGTGGCCGATGATATTTTCTCTCTTATTGAGAGGGGTAATCCCTTCACTTCTCTCATGCTCTCTAACATGAATTAATACATACCCAATCATACCCGTACTTGTCACTCTGTTACGAGCACGTTAGGTGTATGTCAAAGTACACAGTAATTCATAAAGAGTTTTATAGAGATTTCAGGTCTAAGAACTCTGATACAAAACTTGCATATGAGAAACACTTATGACTTGTACCATGTAGTGTTCTCATGAGCATATCGAATCCAGATACCATGTTCTTTAACATGTATCTATGATCTCTGATTGACACTCTTGTCCTAATGATCCGTAAGATAGAACTCATAATATCAGAGAGAGCATACTAGTATTAATTCATTGTTATTCCTATAACAATGACCGACTAGGGATATTTAGAATGATGTCTCATTTGTTTCAAGGTCCTACAACCATGTGCCTCACACATGATAACTTAAACCGAAACAACATTCTTGGATAGTTTTATCAATTGATATGCACAGGAATACAAAGGATAAAACAAATGCCTCATTTTATTAATTCAAAGTGCTTTATTACAATGCATTGGGGCTAGGGCTTACACTAACAATGGATTGCTAAGTATAATATCTATGTATGAATTAAATCAATCCGAGATTGTTTCCCAATTGTTTTTGATTTAAAAGAAAAAATTAAACAAAATAAACAATTAAACAAAGAAAAAACTAAAACATAAATTAAAAACAAAGCAATAACTGGAATTCTCTTGCTAAAGGAACTATCCACCTTAACTTTCATTGTAATGACTTAAATTCAATATAAACACCAGTGATTATGGAAAAACTAGTAGTAAAGCAAGATATCTTTATTCAAGTATATCATTCTTAGTATTAAACTCATAGACAAATCTAATACTTAGCATGGAAATCTAGTTTTAACTTCCTAAATATTCATTGAAGCCTTTCTCAAGTGATTCAACTCCAATTCATTCTTAGTTCTTCCTCTCTTAGTATTAACCAATAAAATTCATACATAACCATCTCATATTTCAGATAATAATCATGCATAAACATTAAAGAATTAATCCAAGAACATGCAAATCATTAACTATGTCGAAACCAATTTTTAGTTATTTATTCAATAAACCAACAATCAATCTCAACACAATCAAGGATAAGAATATGCTTAAAACCAAGAAATAATCAACC
The DNA here is from genome assembly GCA_037975025.1 of Excoecaria agallocha. Taxonomy (NCBI): domain Eukaryota; kingdom Viridiplantae; phylum Streptophyta; class Magnoliopsida; order Malpighiales; family Euphorbiaceae; genus Excoecaria; species Excoecaria agallocha. The sequence goes on from CM075807.1 coordinate 19,226,175, forward strand.
GATATTGAAATTAAGCTCAAAACAAAGTCATAACAATGAAAATTTAAGATTTTAAGAATCCATTAGCAAAAGAAGAAAAACTACATCCTAAACATAATTAAAAACTAAAGACAAAGTTGAAGAAAAATAATGAAAACATAAAAACAACGTAAAATAACTAAACTTAATTCTAAGATTTTTTTAATTGATTCTACTAATTCATCTCCATTGATTCTAAGATTGGATCCTTTCTTTGGTGTTTAAGCCTTCTATTTATAGGCAAAAGATGTTGTGGATCGCTTCTCAAACTCCAAAATCAAATAGGAAGCAAACTCTGCCCAAAACAGGAAGTTTCAGAAAATCCTTCGCGAAGTGGGAGTAGGAATCACATGGCCACGGCTTCCCCTTTGTATTTGAACACGTGGTCTCGTGTTCTATAAGGCTTCCTTCACACGTGGCCACGTGTGGTCCTTCACTTGGAATCCACGTGGTCAAGTGTCTTCAATGCTTCCTCCTTTTAGTCTTTCATGTGGCCATGTGTTGCTTAGTTCATTTTCACACATGGCCATGTGTTCTTTTCTTCTTCAATTCACGTGGCCATGGGTCTTCAATCTTCACTCCTTCACGTGGCCATGGGTTTTTGCATTCTTTTCTTCACGTGGTCACTTGTTCACTTTCTTCTTTCTCACACGTGGCCATGTCTTCATTCTCTTATAACTTTACGTGGCCACGCCTAGTTCTTCTGGACTTCACGATCACTTTCTTGCATAAATTTTCCATATTTTCAGTTTTGGCCCAAATCTTTGCCCTTTTTACAATTAAGTCCTTTTTCTTGAAAAATAACCCTGAAAAACACCAAAATTTACAATTAACTCCAAAAATATAAAAATAACAAATTAAACTTAAATTAAACCTAATTAACACAAAATTAATTTAATTAAATACTTAAAAACACACTAAAAACATCATATAAATGACCATTATCAAATACCCCACACTTAGACTTTGCTTGCCCTCGAGCAAATTAGAACAATCCAACTTCTCAAAATAATCAAACTCCAATAAAGAATTATGCATTTCAAAACCAAGTTTAGCGATTAACAAGAGCACTTAATAAAAAACTAGAATAAATTCAAATAAGACAATATGAGTTGGTTTCCTTGTGTGTGTGCAAGACCAAAACATTTTAAGTATTTTCAAAATCCAAAACACCAATGCAAATTCATAGTCAAGTTTAGAATGAATGTATACATGAGTATACACATGGTTTCGCACTTGAAACTCTAGAAACACCATAGGCCTCTCCTTTAGCACCAGAACCCGAAGGTCATCTCTGCTAAACAACTCAAAAACAAAACTTAGAATCACTTAGGTCTTTTAAAGGTTGTAACGAGGTTAAGGTATTGGTTATCAAAGAATGGATAAAAGATCAACAATAAGAACAGCCATTCTAAGATAAAATAGAATAATAATTCACAAATTTCATCCCATTTAATCAATAAAGAACTTAGCCAAAATTTTCCAACCCTTCACAATTCAAAGTATAATCTTAAAATTCTCTCAATTTCACCATTCATACCCTTTTAGAAGTCATATCTATTTCTTCTTGTAACTACCCCACACTTAAGATTTTTCCATACATGCTAGCTTTATTTCAATATTTCTTTCTTTTTCTTTTTTTTTTCTTTTTTTTCTTTCTTTTTTTTCTCTTTTTTTTCTCTTTTTTTTTCTTTCTTTTTCTCTAGCTTTGATGTTGGCAGTACAATAATATAACATGGGTAATCATAAAATCACAATTCACTATTCACTTGACTTCAACAATAGCCCTTGATAATAAAATTCAAAATTATCTTACTACACTCATCAAGATACTCAATTCCCATTAATCCACCCAATCCTAGAGTGGCCAATTCTAGAAGGGAAGATAAAATCTTTTTAGGCTATATGGTAAAATAAATAAGTGTAACAAGAAAAATAAATATGGCACGCATTAAGCATACCTCATTAGGCTCAAAATGGCTAACAAAGGATAAATATGCATATAGGGTAGGAAAATAAGTTAAAATATGGCTTAACAAGAACAACATTGCCTAGATCACTTTCCAAATTTTTTTGAGTTGCTTATATGCTTTGAAGGGTGATGAGGAAGGTTCTAGTGCTCTAAAATTCATCACTCAACTATTTCAATGCATTATTTTTCTTTAAGTTCAAAAACTGGTCTTAAGTGCTCAAAAATGTAGAAACTAACAAATATAAGTCAAATTGAATGTTAAACAACCTAGAAATTCATTAAACAACATGCTTATTCTAATGCTAAACAAGAATTTTAAACATTGCACATTCTAAATTCAAGTTTAAAATGTTCAATTTCTGAGAATAACTAGGGCGAACTAAGCTAAATGTACAATAAATGATAAATGAATTAACTAAACTAATATGCAAAATAAAAACTAAACATGCAACCTAAAAACAAAACTAAATAACTAAAACAAAAACAAAATGACTAAAACAAAATAATTCATGAGTAAGAAAATGAGTAAGGTAAGAAAAACTCCCTTAGCTGGATCTTCAATTTCTAGCAGCTGAGCTAGATTTTGAAGATCCAACTAAGGGAGTTTTTCTTACCTTACTCATTTTCTTGCTCATGAATTATTTTGTTTTAGTCATTTTTGCTTTTGTTTTTGTTGTTTAGTTTGGTTTTAGTTTGCATGTTTAGTTTTTATTTTGCATGTTAGTTAATTCATTTATCATTTATTATACATTTAGCTTAGTTCGCCCTAGTTATTCTAAAAAATTGAACATTTTGAACTTGAATTTAGAATGTGCAATGTTTAAAATTATTGTATAGCATTAGAACAAGCATGTTGTTTAATGAATTTCTAGCTAGTTTAATATTCAATTTGGCTTATATTTGTTAGTTTCTACATTTTTGAGCACTTAAGACCAGTTTTTGAACTTAAAGAAAAACAATACATTGAAATGGTTAAGTGATGAATTTTAGAACACTAGAACCTTACTCATCACCCTTCAAAGCATATAAGCAACTCAATTCAACTTGAAAAGTGATCTAGTCAATGTTGTTCTTGTTGAGCCATATTTTAACTTATTTCCCTACTCTATATGTATATTTATCCTTAGTTAGCCATTTTGAGCCTAATGAGGTATGCTTAATGCGTGCCATATTTATTTTTCTTGTTACACTCATTTATTTTACCATATAAACTAAAAAAAACTTTTATCTTCCCTTTTAGAATTGGCCTTTCTAGGATTGGGTGGATTAATGGGAATTGAGTATCTTGATGAGTGTAGTAAGATAATTTTGAATTTTATTATCAAGGGCTATTGTTGAAGTCAAATGAATAGTGAATTGTGATTACCCATGTTATATTATTGTACTGCCAACATCAAAGCTAGTGAAAAGAAAAAGAAAGAAAAGAGAAAAAAAAGAAGAGAAAAAGAAGAAAGAAATATTGAAATAAAGCTAGCATGTATGGCAAAATCTTAAGTGTGGGGTAGTTACAAGGAAAATTATGACTTCTAAAAGGGTATAAATGGTGAAATTGAGAGAATTTTAACATTGTACTTTGAATTGTGAAGGGATGGGAAATTTTGGCTAAGTTCTTTATTGATTAAGTTAATGGGATGAAATTTGTGAATTATTAGTCTATTTTATCTTAGAGTGACTATTCTTGTTGTTGATCTTTTATCCATTCTTTGATAACCAATACCTTAGCCCCATTACAACCTTTAAAAGACCTAAGTGATTCTAAGTTTTGTTTTTGAGTTGTTTAACAGAGATGACCTTCAGGTTCCAGTGCTAAAGGAGAGGCCTATGGTGTTTCTAGAGTTTCAAACAGCAAAACCATGTGTATACTTATGTGTACATTCATTCTAAACTTGACTATGAATTTGCATTGGTGTTTTGGATTTTGAAAATACTTAAAATGTTTTGGTCTTGCACACACACAAGGAAACTAACTCATATTGTCTTATTTGAATTAATTCTAGTTGAAAATTTTATTAAGTGCTCTTGTTAATCGCTAAACTAGGTTTTGAAATGCATAATTCTTTATTGGAGTTTGATTATTTTAAAAAGTTGGATTGTTCTAATTTGCTCGAGGGCGAGCAAAGTCTAAGTGTGGGGTATTTGATAATGGTCATTTATATGATGTTTTTAGTGTGTTTTTAAGTATTTAATTAAATTAATTTTGTGTTAATAAGGTTTAATTTAAGTTTAATTTGTTATTTTTGTATTTTTTGAGTTAATTGTAAATTTTGGTGTTTTTCAGGGTTATTTTGCAAGAAAAAGGACTTAATTGTAAAAAGGGCAAAGATTTGGGCCAAAACTGCAAATATGGAAAATTTATGTAAGAAAGTGATCGTGAAGTCCAGAAGAACTAGGCGTGGCCACGTAAAGTTATAAGAGAATGAAGACATGGCCACGTGTGAGAAAGAAGAAAGTGAACAAGTGACCACGTGAAGAAAAGAATGCTAGAACCCGTGGCCACGTGAAGGAGTGAAGATTGAAGACCCATGGCCACATGAATTGAAGAAGAAAAGAACACATGGCCATGTGTGAAAATGAACTAAGCAACACATGGCCACGTGAAAGACTAAAAGTAGGAAGCATTGAAGACACGTGACCACGTGGATTCCAAGTGAAGGACCACACGTGGCCACGTGTGAAGGAAGCCTTATAGAACACATGACCACGTGTTCAAATACAAAGGGGAAGCCGTGGCCACGTGATGCTGCTCCAACTTCGCGAAGGATTTTCTCGAACTTCCTATTTTGGGCAGAGTTTGTTTCCTATTTAATTTTGGAGTTTGAGAAGCGATCCACAACGTTTTTTTGCCTATAAATAGAAGGCTTAAACACCAAAGAAAGAATCCAATCTTAGAATCAATAGAGATCAATTAGGGAATTAGGATCCATCTTAAATTAGGCTTAGTTTATTTTACATTATTTTTCTGTTTTTCTTTTCAACTTTGTCTTTAGTTTTTAATTATGTTTAGGAAGTAGTTTTTCTTCTTTTGCTAATGGATTCTTGAAAACTTATATTTTCATTGTTATGACTTTGTTTTGAGCTTAATTTCAATATCGCTTGATTATTTCTTGGCTTTAAGCATATTCTTATCTTTGATTGTGTTGAGATTGATTGTTGGTTTATTGAATAAATAACTAAAAATTGGTTTTGACATAGTTAATGATTTGCATGTTCTTAGATTAACTCTTTAATGTTTATGCATGATTATTATCCAAAATATGAGATGATTATGTATGAATTTTATTGGTTAATACTAAGAGAGGAGGAACTAAGAATGAATTGGAGTTGAATCACTTGAGAAAGGCTTCAATGAATATTTAGGAAGTTAAAACTAGACTTGCATGCTAAGTATTAGATTTGTCTATGAGTTTAATACTAAGAATGATATACTTGAATAAAGATATCTTTGTTTATTACTAGTTTTTCCATAATCACTGGTGTTTATATTGAATTTAAGTCATTACAATGAAAGTTAAGGTGGATAATTTCTTTAGCAAGAGAATTCCAGTTATTATTTTGTTTTTAATTCATGTTTTAGCTTTTGTTCTGTTTAATTGTTTATTTTACTTAATTTTTACCTTCAAACCAAAAACATTTGGGAAACAATCTCAGATTAATTTAATTCATACATAGATATTATCCTTAGCAATGCATGTTCCCTTGGGTATGATATTTAGGGTCTTAATCTATATTTTCCTATATTACTAGCCGATCTAGTACACTTACTAGAATCCGGACAAGAATTTTAAACATTGTACATTCTAAATTCAAGTTCAAAATGTTCAATTTCTGAGAATAACTAGGGCGAACTAAGCTAAATGTACAATAAATGATAAATGAATTAACTAAACTAATATGCAAAATAAAAACTAAACATGCAAGCTAAAAACAAAACTAAATAACTAAATCAAAAACAAAATGACTAAAATAAAATAATTCATGAGTAAGAAAATGAGTAAAGTAAGAAAAACTCCCTTAGTTGGATCTTCAATTTCTAGCTCAGCTGAGCTCTATCCCCCTCTTTAAAATCTTGCTGTCCTCAGCAAAGTATGAAAATGTTAGCACACTTTATCACTTTTGAGAAACAAGTTAGTGACCAAAAATGTAAGCTCACCATACTTAGAACAATAATCAACTCAAAAAGAAGGCAAGAGGTCAATGGAATTAAGTTAACAAGCAAACATGCCTCTAAACCACATGCAGTGCAATGAACAAGACTTAATAAACATGGTAACTAAGTGAATAAATGTAACTAGGCCAAACTTGCTTAAGTGCTAAATGCATACTATCCATAGGTGACAAGGTGGACAATATATGAATGCATAATCTCAAGTGTAAAGATAATTGGTGATGGTTAGGCTAAAATAAAAGGAAGAGAAAGATTTTAATTGGTCATGGTAAGCACAAAAGAAAATAAGCCAATTCAAATACAACCTCAACCTATATGAAGCCACAATGAAGTTCAATGTCAAACAATAAGTAGCTAAGAGTAAATGCAATGCACAACTGAAAATCAATCTCTAAGCAAACTTATATTCAACACTAATGAAACCTACACCAATTTAATTGATTTAAGCTCATCATGCAAATGAAAAACCAAGTGTGTGTGCCTTATTGAAAAGATGTGTGCTTGAAGTGTACTATGCTTCATCATAAAAGTCTTAACTAGCCATGCCATACATCATAAAGATATTAATGGAAATCAAGTCATCCATAATATGCTCAATTGAATGTATATAAAAACATTGATGTATCAAAATTGCAAATAATGACTTGAATAAAATTTAAGGCGCTAGGATTAGATAACACGGCGATCCGCTATGAAGTAGTAAGGGATGAACTAAGTATGAAGCAACGAGGAAATCATGAAAAATTTTCTGCAAAAAACCTTAGTATGAAGCAGTAAGGGATGAACTAATGCATAAGTATAATTAAACTTTGATCCCTTTATGGAAAGTGTGTGCTTGAGTGTATGAGTAGTGTAATGGGAGTGTGTGAAGTAGTACTTTGATCAAATGAGTGAGAGAGTGCAGTAATGTAAGTGTGTGAAGGTGTGGTGGGTGATGTATGAGTGAGGGGAGTGGTAAGAGCAAATAAAATGAAAATGTAAGGGAAGAAAGAAAAAAAACCGTGGGTGGGGACAGTGCCTTCACACGTGGTCACGCATGGTTATAGGTGGATTCACACGCGGGCACGCAAAGAACTATGGCCAGGCAGACATTCATTCATGTGGGCACGCAAGATCCTTTGCAAATTTGTCACGTGGGCACGCAATTTTTGATGGGGCGAAGAAGTTGCCTTGTGCGTGGGCACGTATGGGCAAAAGGCATCTGGGCATGTGGGCACGTCCTGGACAAGGGGCGAGGCAATCTTGTTAATGCGTGGGCACGCATGCAGCTATGAAGAGAAACCGCGTGGGCACACGAAGGCTGCTGCTAGGCAGAACTCCAACCCATGGGTATGCAAGAGCCTTTGGAAGATTTCACGTGGGCACGCATGCATGCATGGGGCAAGCAACCCGTGGCCACGTATAGGGAAAGGCAGTTGGGCACGAAAATTTCTCTGGCCTTCTTACTGCACTTTTTTAACTCAATCTTCCTACACGTGAAAACACCAAGTTAACTTTTATTTATCTTAATTCATCTTTAACCATTTTCAATCAATCACATTAACAATATAAACCAATTGTTTGAACCATATAAACCAATTACAACTCATACTCACTTAATTATGCATTTCCTTCTTTTCAAGCTACAATTGAATTATGCCAACAATATGCACATCTATCAATTAATTAAATTCCAATTGTAGTCCTCTCTTAACTCATCATATGCCAAGTTCGTGAAGCTTAAAATCAAACTCACATTTAACCAACTCATAAATCTTTGACAAGTTCAATTTCACTTACCTCAAAAATCATATTAGCTCTTTAATTCCTTTAAAAGCTCTTACTAATCCAAATTTAATAATGAAGCATAAAAATCATTAGAAGTAGCTTTTTGTTCAAACCCAAATCTTAAACTCATGAATTAAAAGACACAAACTAAAACATGCATTAAACTTTAAACTAAAAACAAATCACAAGGGTAAAACAAATTATTAAAAATAACATGCAAAACATAAATCATAACATAAATTGATGAATATTTAAAGATAAGAGTTAGAGAAGAAGTTCTAGTTTATTGAGTCCTAGCTCGACTCTTGTTACTCTCAGGAGGTCGAGCTTGTGATCCAAATGTAGGTCTTTCCGGACTTTGCTCCTCATTTTCTCCCATTGATAGAAGAAACTTGTCATAGTTTATTAAAGCTGGAAACTCCATATCTTTAATAAAATATGACTCATCCTTTGGCTCATTTATCACGAACTCTACCGGCTCTTCTAGCCTAAATAAATCCTTCAAGCGGATTGAATTCGGTATCTCCACTTGAGAATCCTTTCCTTCTTGCTCCTTTGGTGAAAAATTCTCTACAAAAGATCCTACACCTTCTAAATAAACACACGACTTATCCTTAAATATGAATTGTTCCTCTTGTTCCTTATCCTCCATAAATGAATGATTTTGTTCCTTTTTCTTACCATCACCTTGAGTGCTCAAAAGTTCTAGCTTAGATTCCAACTTTTTAATTCCATGCTCTTTATCCCTTAATAAATATTCTTGACTTTTAATTGTCTCCTCTTGAGCCCTTATTTTCTCTTCTTGAATTCTAAACTTTTCCTCTTGAGCCCTTAATGTAGCCTCCAACTCCTCCTTTTCAGCATAATATTCCCTTTCCTTTCTTATAAGCAAGTCACAAACATTTTTGGTTTCAGAGAGAATAGCTTCTTGTGTGGCCCTCCATCTTTCTTTTTCAACCCTAAATTGCTCGTCCTTACATAAAAGCTGCTTATGAAGATGTTGATTTTCGGAGATACAAGCCTCTTTTGAGTATCGCAATTCTTGATTCTCTCTTTTCAATTCTTCCATTTATGCTCTCAAAGTCCAAAGAGAATAAGAATCTTCAGCCATGGATGAATAAGGATTTTGCAATCGTTCTATCTCCTCTCTTTCTTTTAGTAGATCATTTATTTGTTGTTTTAAAAGAAACAATTCATAATCTTGGACCTCATCTTGCATCATCTTGAAAGATGTTTAGAATTGTTCCTGCAAAGAAAAATTACCAAATTAAAAACAAAATAAAAATAAAAATCTCAGACTAACTCAATCAAAGACATTAAACAAACAACACCGCTGTTCCCCGACAATGGCGCCAAAAACTTGACCGAATTCTAGCAAGTGTACTAGATCGGCTAGTAATATAGGAAAATATAGATTAAGACCCCAAATATCGTACCCAAGGGAATATGGATTGCTAAGGATAATAACTATGTATGAATTAAATTAATCCGAGATTGTTTCCCAAATGTTTTTGGTTTGAAGGTAAAAATTAAACAAAATAAACAATTAAACAGAACAAAAGCTAAAACATGAATTAAAAACAAAATAATAACTAGAATTCTCTTGCTAAAGAAACTATCCATCTTAACTTTCATTGTAATGACTTAAATTCAATATAAACACCAGTGATTATGGAAAAACTAGTAATAAACCAAGATATCTTTATTCAAGTATATCATTCTTAGTATTAAACTCATAGACAAATCTAATACTTAGCATGCAAGTCTAGTTTTAACTTCCTAAATATTTGTTGAAGCCTTTCTCAAGTGATTCAACTCTAATTTGTTCTTAGTTCCTCCTTTCTTAATATTAATCAATAAAATTCACACATAATCATCTCATATTTTGGATAATAATCATGCATAAACATTAAAGAGTTAATCTAAGAACATGCAAATCATTAACTATGTCAAAACCAATTTTTAGTTACTTATTCAATAAACCAACAATCAATCTCAACACAATCAAAGATAAGAATATGCTTAAAACCAAGAAATAATCAACCGATATTGAAATTAAGCTCAAAACAAAGTCATAACAATGAAAATTTAAGATTTCAAGAATCCATTAGCAAAAGATGAAAAACTACTTCCTAAACATATTAAAAAACTAAAGACAAAGTTGAAAAGAAAAAATAAAGAAAATAGAAAACAATAACTAAGCTAAATTCTAAGATTAATCCCTAATTCTCTAATTCGATCTCCATTGATTCTAAGATTGGATCCTTTCTTTGGTGTTTAAGCCTTCTATTTATAGTCAAAAGACATTGTGGATCGCTTCTCAAACTCCAAAATCAAATAGGAAGCAAACTCTGCCCAAAACAGGAAGTTCGAGAAAATGCAAAGTGGGAGTTGGAATCACGTGGCCACGGCTTCCCCTTTGTATTTGAACACGTGGTCACGTGTTCTATAAGGCTTCCTTCACACGTGGCCACGTGTTGTCCTTCACTTGGAATCCATGTGGTCACGTGTCTTCAATGCTTCCTCCTTTTAGTCTTTCACGTGGCCATGTGTTGCTTAGTTCATTTTCACACGTGGCCATGTGTTCTTTTCTTCTTCAATTCACGTGGCCATGGGTCTTCAATCTTCACTCCTTCACGTGGCCACGGGTTCTTGCATTCTTTTCTTCACGTGGTCACTTGTTCACTTTCTTCTTTCTCACACGTGGCCATGTCTTCATTCTCTTATAACTTTACGTGGCCACACCTAGTTCTTCTGGACTTCACGATCACTTTCTTGCATAAATTTTCCATATTTGCAGTTTTGGCCCAAATCTTTGCCCTTTTTACAATTAAGTCCTTTTTCTTGCAAAATAACCCTGAAAAATACCAAAATTTACGATTAACTCCAAAAATATAAAAATAACAAATTAAACTTAAATTAAACCTAATTAACATAAAATTAATTTAATTAAATACTTAAAAACACACAAAAAACATCATATAAATGACCATTATCATAAATAATCATACAAAGTAATTTATATAAATAATTTAGCTTAGCCATTCTTGAATGCATAATCATAGAATTACAATGAAGTCAATCTCATTATAAATCATAACAGATGATAAATAACATAAACATATTATATCAAGATTGCCTACTTTTCTCTTAAGACACGGGTAACAAAATAGAACAAAAGATACCATTGGTATCTATACAGAAGAGGTGTTGCCTTACAGAAGAGGTGTTGCCTCCATATCAAGAATCATAAATTTCAGATATCAAAAGAGATATAGCCTCTAACAGAAGAGGTATAACCTCTAACAAAAGACACTGAAGTGTCTAATAGAATAGTAGTTACTACCCTTCTAGGCATGCCTATTTATCCATAACTTAGACTTTAACAGGCTATACTCATGTTAAAATATAATATATTCATATATCTATTTAGCTCTATTTTGCATTCTTTGTATTTACATACATATCAAGCTATAATTACTTCAAATTCCATCATTAGTATGTTTTAATTATATTCAAGAGTGTCTACATGGATAATTGAAGACCAAAATGGTTTATTTGTATCATATACTAAGTGTCACTTAATGCTGACTTCTATGTCTCAGATATCAATAAAACAATATAAACTACTCTAGAAAGTAGGACAACAAGGGTCCTACAACTTTAGGCTTAATTTCAAACATCTTAGAGATAGATTCAGGTTTTGGTGTCTTCTACAATGTTGTAGATATATGTCTGAGGTTTCTTTTGCAACTAAAATCACTCTATTTAGATGTCTACATAAAAAGTTATGCTCTTTTCACTGAAATTGGGTCAAAAAGTTACCCTTATACCATTTCTCATCTCACTCATGCTAAATCATTCTCCATCAATGCAATAATAATAAAATTCACAATTTTATCAAGAAAAGAACATAATTAACATAATCAAAGTAAAATGATATTCCCAAACCTTGATATTAGCCAAATGAAGTCCCTCAAAGCTTCTCCTTCTCTTTCCCTTTAACTCCATTTGATTCACCAACTAAAACCATTTAAAAATTCACATCTTAATCTCAATTTCAATCCCTAATTATAGTTCATGCAACATGAAGTAAGAAATGGTAAAGATGAAGAGGAATAAATGACTAAATTACCTTGATTGAACTTATAATTAATCAAACCCTTGGCTTACAAATTTAGTGTAATTGAATTTAGGAGATGAAGAGAAAATAAGGTTAGGAATTTTGAAAATGAATCCTTTTTTCCTTGTCCCCTTTCTATTTTTCCCCTTTTATGCAAACAATCTTCCAGAAGCACACATGTCTAATTCCCAGTGGTCTAAGTGATGCAATTTTGGCAAATTGCAAATTGATCCTTCTTTTCTCTTAATTTATCACATTGGCATGCAATATTATTGATTACTACACTTTAATCCTTAATTCATATAATTATATTTATTCAGGCTAAAAGAATTAAGTTACTAATTTACCCCTGCCATTTAAATTAATTATCTTTATGCCATTAATCCATATATAAGCTCTTAATACACCTTAGACATGTCACATCGTTACTAGAGTATATTTTGGGGCCTTACATTTCTCTCTTCTTTAAAGGAATTTTTTCCTCAAAATTCATACCTGTAATAAATAATTGTGAATACTAGGCATTTATGTTAGATTCAAGTTCCTAAGTTGCTTCTTTAATTCCATAAAGGTGCTAGAGCACTTTAATTAGGGATATTCTTTTATTTATAAGTTGCTTAACTTCTCTGGCCAAAATAGATATGGGTTTTTCTTTATATGAAAAATCTGGTTGCAGTTTAATTTCTTGTATAGGAATCTTGTGTGAGTCATCAAACTGATATATTTTCAACATGGAAATGTGAAATACATCATGTAACTTAGCCAACTTTTTAGGAAGAGTTAACTTATAAGCTACAGGTATAATTCTTTTGAGAATCTCATATGGACCAATGTAGTGAGGACCAAGCTTATGCTTTTTCCCAAACTGTAATATTCTTTTTTAGGATGAAACTTTTAGAAATACTTTATCTCTAACCTGATACTCAATGTTTTTTCTTTTTAGATCGGTATATGATTTTTTTCGGTCACTAACTACTTTTAATCTATGTTGAATGAGCTGAACCTTTTCTTTAGTATCTTTTATAATGTCAAGCCCGATAAACTTGCCTTCACTTAATTCAGTCCAGCATAGAGGAGTTTGGCACTTTCTACCATATAATGCTTCATAAGGTGACATGCCAACACTAGTTTGGTAACCATTGTTGTAAGGAAACTCCATCAAAGGAAGATACTTATCCCAACTACTAGGGAATTCTAGCACACAATCTCAAAGCATATCCTTTAACACCTGAGTAACTCTTCAGATTATCTATCTATATAGGGATGAAATGCAGTACTGAAATTGAGTCGGGTACCTAGAGCCACATCTAGACTCTTTCAAAATCTTAAAGTGAATTGAGGATCATGATTAGAAATAATAGACACTAGTACTCCATGCAGCCTTATTAACTCATTCATAAATAATTCAACCAGTTTATCCATCGAATAGCTGGAGCAAATAGGAATGAAATGGGCATACTTGGTGAACTTATCAATAATCACCCATACAACATCATGCTTCTCCTGAGTCAAGGGAAGTCCTGACACAAAATCTATAGTAATATCTTCCCATTTTCATTGCAAAATTGGAATGGGATTCATCAAACCAAAGGGAACTTAGTGCTCAGCTTTAACTTGCTGACATGTTAGACATTTCGACATATATTCTATTACCTCATGTTTCATACTAGGCCACCAGTAATATTGCTTTAGATCTTGATAGGTCTTATTTGCACCAGGATGCATGGTAAAAACATTGTTATGAGCTTTATGCAATAGCTTTTTCTTCATTTCATCATTAGTCAGTACACATAACTGATCTTTGTAGTAAAAATTCCCATTATCTCTTATGAAGAAATCAGGCTACTTTCCCTCTTGAACTTGCAGTACAAAGTGTTGTAATTTGTCTTCATGCTTCTAAGCATCGATAATTTCTTGTCTCAGATTATGTTTGGCTTTCATTTGAGCTATTAGAGCTCCATCAGCTGCTATTCTCCATCAACTTTATCGCAAAGCTAAAGCTAAAATGGTCTTTATACTCAAAGCATTAGCTACTACATTGGCTTTGCCCATATGATAATTTATAATACAATCATAATCTTTAAACAATTCTAGCCACCAATGTTGTCTCAAGTTAAACTCTTTCTGAGTAAGCAGATACTTCAAGTTTTTATAATTAGTGAATATCCTACATTTCTCACCATACAAATAATGTTGTCAAATTTTTAAAGGAAAAAATACTCTAGCCAACTCCAAATCATGTGTAGGATAATTTTTTTTCATATGGCTTTAGTTGCTTGGATGCATATGTAACCAACTTACTGTCCTACATTAACACGCATCCCAACCCATTTCTAGATGCATTACTAAACATAACATATTCTTTGCCAAAAATTGGTTGGACTAATACTGGAGCTTCAGTAAGTATTTTATTGAAATGATCAAAGCTAGCTTGGCATCTGGCAGACCATTCAAACTTTACTCCTTTTCATAACAATTTAGTTAGAGGAGATGCTATTACCGAGAATCCTTTTAAAAACTGACAAAAATAACCGGCCAACCCTAGGAAACATCTTATTTTGGTCACATTTCTTGGGGGTTTCCAACTAACAATTACCTTAAACTTGCTAGGATTAACTCTAATACCTTTGGAAGAAACTACATTCCGTAAAAAAGATACTTCTTTTAACCAAAAGTCACACTTGCTTAATTTAGCATATAGTTGTTTCTCCTTAAGTGTCTATAACACAATCTACAAATGTTGAGCTTGTTCTTGTTCAATTTTAGAATAGACCAAAATATAATCAATAAATACTACAAAAAAAAAGATCTAAGTAAGGCCAGAACACCCTATTCATCAAGTCCATAAATGTATTCGGTGCATTAGTTAACCCAAATGGCATCACTAGAAATTTGTAGTGTCCATACTGAGTCATGAAAGCAGTTTTAGGAACATCTATATCCTTTACCCAAAGCTGATAGTACCTAGATCGCAAGTTTATTTTCGAAAACACCCCTGTGCCTTTCAACTAATCAAATAAATCATTAATTTTAGGCAATGGGTATTTGTTCTTTATAGTGATCTTATTTAATGGTATGTAGTCAATGCACATTCGAAGGGTACCATCCTTCTTCTTAACAAACAAAATTGGTGCTCCGTAAGGTGATAAACTAGGTCAAATAAATCCCTTATCTTATAGCTCCTATAGCTGAACTTTCAACTCTTTCAATTTGTTAGGAGCCATCCTATAAGGTGTTTGGGATATAGGAACAGTGCTAGGCAAAACCTCAATAGATAACTCCACTCCCTTTTAGGAGGTAGTCCAGATAATTCTTCAAGAAAAACATCTAAAAATTCATTCACTATGGTGATATCATATAGTTTTATAGTCTCCCTCTTATAATCAAGCACAAAATCCAGGTAAGCTTCACACCCTTTTTTAAGAAACCTCCTAGCTTACATAGCAAATATCACATTAGTTAAAGAGCTTGTTTGAATACCATGTAGTTCTATTTCTATGCCAATAGAATTTCATAGAGTAACAACCTTAGACTTACAATCAACCACTGCTTGATGTCTGGCTAATCAGTCCATTCTTAGAATCAAGTCAAATACATGAAATGGCAATTCAATTAATTCCATTACAAACTCACTACCTTGAACTTCAATAGGATAATTTCTATAAACCCTATTGGCCAACACACTACTACCCAAAGGACTAGTCACATGAATGTCATAATTTAACTAATCTATAGGCATTAATTTATCAAAAAATTCCCCAACACAAATATATAAATGAGTAGATCCAGGATTAACCAGAGTATGCATATCAGAATTAAAAAGAGAAACCATACCCGTAATAACCTCGAGTGCGTCCTGGTCCTCTCTAGCCTTCATAGCATAGGCCTGTGTTGAAACATAAGGTACAATAGGATGATCAACAGAGTTGAAGATCATGCTCGGATTAGGCCTAGACTGGCCCGATCCTCTATGTCCTCTACTTCTAGAAGGGGAACTAGAAGCTTCTTTACTTACTTACAATGTTTGAGTACTATTCATAAGACAATTTGCTATAAAGTGGTTGGTACTGCAACATCAAAAACATACACCTATAGTCCTTCTACAAGGGCCCAAGTGATATTTAGAGTAGTGAGGACATTTCAGTGCACCCGAACCTCGACCACCATTAGAGCCCCTATCAAAATTAGTTAATGATGTCAAGCCTTGTTGCCTTCCTCTAGTTATAGGTCGTTGAGTTAACTCCTGTACCAGGAGTACATTATCACGGCCTCTCTTGCCCGATTATTGTCCCCCTCTAACAAAACCCCTATGTTGAGCTCTGTTTCTTGACTTTAAGTGCTACTTGAACCAATAGATGATAAGTCACTTGTTGTAATAAAGTAGCTACTGCTATATGCTCTTTAATTGAATCATTCAAACCATCCTCAAATTTTCGACATTTGAAATCCTCTATAAGTACATCTCTAGGTGCGTACTCAATAAGGATTTGCCTCAAACTTAAAAATTGCCTCCACCTCTCATTCTTATAAACTTTAATAACATATTTTTGATTAAATTCTTGAGTAAAGAATTTCCAAGTTAGAGGCTCAGGCAATTGAGGTTGCCTTAAAATAAACTTCCACAAGTTATAAGTTGCTCCTTGATGAAGGGAGACAACACAATGTACCATCTAGTCGGGCAGGCATCTAATTTCATTCAGCACTCTTTTTACCCTTTCAAGCCAAAACTCACCCTTTTTAGATTCATCCAGAGATGTACGGATGAATTCCTTGGCTTCATGCTTTTGTAGTGAATATATAGGGGCCTTTGGTGCTATCATATAATACATTAATGTCATCATATCCTGCGATAATTTCAATAACACTTCCCCTTCAACTGGCAGTAGAGGAGCACATCATCTCTAATTAACCCAATGGTTCTAGGCTTATAGAATGAGATCTCGTAGGATTGTTGCTCTTGAAAACATCATCCCTTATTTCATTAGATCCTTCCATACTTTAGTTTATAACAAAAACATAGGATAATTGCATTAGGCAAAATGCAAGACTTATAAATGCATATACAAACGGTCCTTACACTATAGTTAGGCTAGAATCGCGTAAACCATAGCTCTAATACCACTCAATTGTGACACCTTTATACCCCTCTAGGAGGATAGGCGAGTGCACACAAGCACAAACTTATCAAAATAGCATACTTATAAGAATAACTCATACATTTATCAGAAATATGTATATACATACATTCCGAGTCCAAACATCCAGAGTCTTTATATAACTTAAAATTTTATAACATAAAATCATTGATAAAAATATGTATTTAATACAACCCTTGGTTAATCCTTGAAATATTTACAACAAAATGATTATTACAAAATATTTCATAATACAAAAACTTTTCTAGCCTTAGCGATTGTCCTGGACTTAAATTTGTTCTTCAAGACCTACATAGAGGAAATAAACCACCATGCTAAGCATAATGCTTAATGATAATTTGGCGACTACTCATAGTGGTCACCCAATAATAACACACATAATGTATATTAACTAAATAAATACAGGTAATTTATATAAATAATCATACAAAATAATTTAGCTTCGCCATTCCTGAATGCATAATTGTAGAATTAAAATGAAGTCAATCTCATCATAAATCATAACAGATGATAAATAGCAAAAACATATTATATCAAGATTGCTTGCTATTGTGTTAAGACACAAGTAATGGAACAGAACAAAAGATACCATTGGTATTTATATAGAAGAGGCGTTGCCTCCACATCAAGAATCATCAAATTCTGAACACAAAAGAGACGTAGTCTCTAACAGAAGAGGTATAACCTCTAACAAAAGACACCGAAGTGTCTAATAGAATAGTAGCTATAACCCTTTTAGGCATGCCTATTTACCCACAACTCAGACTCTTGCAGGCTATACTCACATTAAAATATAAAATAGTCATATACTATTTAGTTCTATTTTGAATTCTTTGTATTTACATACATATCAAGTTATAATTACTTTAAATTCCATGATTAGTATGTTTTAATTATATTCAAGAGTTTCTAAATGGATAATTGAAGACCAAAATGGTCTATTTGTAACACGTACTAAGTGTTTTTGTGAAGGAGGGAAAATTATATTTGTTGAGAAGTTAAATTCAGCTTAATACATCAGGTATTCACAAGGGAGAGTGGAAAATCACTCAGTCAAGTGGATCACCCACTCGAGAAAGTGGATCACAATCGAGTGAATTACCCAATCGAGAAAGTGAAAAAGTCACTCCACCGAGTGGCCCAATGACATCAATTATACTCAACTTTGTATCAATTATTTCACCTAGTAAATGAGGTTTCTGGGTCAAATGGTCTTCTACAAAGTTGTTGTTTAGATTTATAGTTTCCAAAACATTAAAATCGCTCATTGCTAACTTCTAAATCTCAAGACGTCAATAAAACAATACAGACTCCTCTAGAAAGTAGGACAGCAAGGGTCTTGCAACTTTAGGCTCAATTTTGAACATCTTAGGGACAAATTCAGGTTTTGGTGTCTTCTACAAGGTTGTAGATATATGTCTTACCTTTCATATCCAACTGAAATTAGTCTATTTAGATGTCTACATAAAAGTTATGCCATTTTCACTGAAATTGCTTCAAGTGAATCGAATTGGTCCAAAGTGACCCTTATACCCTTTCCCATCATACTCATGCTAAATCATTCTCCATCAATGCAATAACAATAAAATTTACAATTTTATTAAGAAAAGAACATAATTAACATAATCAATGGAAAATGATGTTCCTAAACCTTGATATTAGCCAAATGAATTCCCTTAAAGCTTCTCCTTCTTTTTCCCTTTAACTCCACTTGATTCACCAACTAGAACCATTTAAAAATTCACATTTAAATCTCAATTTCAATCCCTAATTTCATTTTATGCAACATTGAGTAAGAAATTGTAAAAAAAAGAGGAATAAATGACTAAATTACCTTAATTCAACTTAGAATTACTCAAACCCTTAGCTTACAAATTTAGTTTAGTTAATTTGAGGAGATGAAGAGAAAATAAGGGCAAGAAATTTGAAAATGAATCTTTTTATTTCGTGTCCCCTTTCTCTTTTTCCCCTTTTAAGTCAAACAATCTTCTAGAAGCACACATGTCTAATTCCTATTGGTCCAAGTGTTGCAATTTTGGCAAATTGCAAATTGATCCTTCTTTTCTCTTAATTTAGCACATTGGCATGCAATATTGTTGATTACTACACTTTTATCCTTAATTCATATAATTTTAATTATTTAGGCTGAAAGAATTAAGTTACTAATTTAACCTCGCCTTTTAAATTAATTATCATTATGCCCTTAACCCGTATATAAGCTCTTAATACACCTTAGACATGTCATACCGCTACTAAGGTACATGTTTCGGCCTTACATGATGGCTAGATATTTACATACCATATACATCTTGAAGCATATACCATTTTGATGAGCCTAGGTCAAACACAAATGTAGATGGTCACTCATCATTGTAGCCTCTCTTCATCTTATTCCCCTTTTCTGGATCTGGTTTATGTTGAGTGTCAATCAAGGCTAAAACACAATCCCTTAAAAGGGTATAGTAGTTTATTTTATGCCCTATATGCTAATGATAATTGCAGTAACAATTAGTTTTATATCTTGCCTTTCCGTTGCTTTTGGTTGGTAGAGGTGGCAAAGGTTACAACTTCCCTTTATTTATGAGACAATTGAGATTCCAAGATAGCAGCTTGCCTAGGTTTGAATAATGTCACCAGGCTATTCATGTGGCTAAGACTCTTACAGTTTTGCCACTCTTATCCTTGATTTTACTGCTGCTTCCATGATTTTTACTGAAATTCGAGTTTATAGAGAGAATCTTCTCCTTCAAATATTCAGCCTGAACTTCAATGGTTGTGTCCTTAAGAGACTCCCAATCCTTTAAGCCTTTCATTTTGAGCTCATCTCTTAGGTAGGGTTGGCATTTCTGATGGAAAACCTGATTTGATTAGCATTCTTTAACTTTTTCTTCATTTGCATCACCTTATTCCTTTACTGGGTATGACACTCATAGAAAGACTCTTTTGGTTTCTGACACAACAACTTTAGATCGTTTAGGGTCACTTTTAGTCTTGTGCCATAGTTATACTACTTTAAAAATTCTTTTATTAGCCTATCCAGCCTTTTTTTATTTCCTAATGGAAGGACCAGCAAGACTAAGGCCAAAGTATTCAACTTTTTGTCATTTAATAATGGTAAACCCTTTGATTACTAGGGCATATTACTTAAATAGACTATTGGATCAGAAGTACCATCAAACTTAGGCAGGCTTGGCATTCTAAACCTTCAAGGTAGCTGTAAAACCCTAATCCCTTAACCATGGATAATCATCAATCATCATCATCTTCAATAGAGATCAATCAGAAATACTAATAACAATAATAATAACACAGGCCATGATTACATGCCACAACAAATAAATCAAATTATAAATAAGAGGGCCCGACATAATTGGCCAATAATACATAATGAAATCTTCAACACAACTACATCGGCCCAATCCTCTATTGATGATAGTCAAGCTGCGGAAGCTATCAAACCAAAATGGAGCTTATCCAAAAACCTACACGGATAAATAAACCCATGCTAAGCTATAAAGTTTAGTGGGGAATAAAATTCTATCGATAAGGTCTTACCAAAATATCATCAATAGACTAAAACCTTCATAAATAAAGTAAATATATGTCTGTAGCATTAATTATTTCATAATGAACATTCTGGAGGGGTCTTACCTTAACAATACTAAGATACTTACACGCATGTAGGGCATAGCACAAACTATACTAGTTCCCAAAGACTTTTCAATTTACTTGATTACTAAAACTCTTGATAAACTAGCATAATTCATAGCCTCTTAATCCTTTCATTCACGAATTTTGACCTCGTTATATTACTGAGGGTACAACCTCCAATCATATGGATTTAATCTCTTTAGTTACATAAAATATGCATTTAATGTTCATTCAAAACAATAGAAGAGCATGTGTCATGTAACTTCTATAGAGATATATCTAGGCGTGATTACTATATATATATATCATACAATCATAATAATGGAATACCACTATAACTCACAACTTTGGTTCCCGACCATGTATACCTTGATGCTATCTTATTATGGCAACTAAATGTCAACCCACAACATATTATGTCATACACCATCCTTTGACTTATGTCTGACTTATTGGAGTGCACATATAAGTGTAAACATTTATAAGTATTAACTAAGTAGCTTTGCATGAAACCACAGAAAACAACCTTACGCATCATAATTACTTGTGAAGGTTCAATTAGTGCATACGTACATTTCATAATTTCCAAAGCATATGAAACTCATTGTGTATGCTATAGCCCAAATAGTTCTTATTATAACATTGTCTGCATTCTATTAAAGCATGGCAAATTAAATCTCATAGATATACATTCCAATAATTTCATTTCATTGAAATGGTTTATAGCCAAAAGAAATCATGTTAAGCAATATAATAAGCCATTCATCATGCTTACATTACATAAGTGTGGCAACTTGATAAGTGTGAATTATATGTAGTTTTTAATGTGTTTTTAGTTGTTTTATTTAGTTATTTTGGTTTTATTTGGGTTAAATTATAGTTATTTTGTTAATATTTATATTTTTAGAGTTAATTCTGTGTTTTGCATGATTTTCAGGGCTAAAATGATGAAAAAGGGCTTAAAGTATGAAAAGTGCAAAGTTTTGGGCCAAAAGCACAAATATTGGAAGTTTAAGCGAGAAAGCTAGCTCTTAGTCCAGAGGATGGAGCCGTGGCCACATGAAGATATTGAAGGAATTTACACGTGACCACGTGTAAGAGTAAAGTGAAGGGTAACGTAGCCATGTGAAGTAGAAATGAAGGAATAAGAGAAAAAGGACGTGACCACGTGTTCCTCAATGCAAAAGGATGCATGGCCACGTGATTTTACTCTCCCATCGCGCGAAGGATTCGTCAGACTTCCTGTTTTGAGCAGACTTCCTTTCCTATCTTGATTCTGCAATTTAAGAAGAATTCTACCACGTTTTTGCCTATAAATAGAGCTAAAAAAACAGAAGAAGGGAGAGGAGATCATTAGTTTTAGCTTTGTTTTTCTTAAGTTTTTACGTTCCAAGTTTTTCAGTTTTTATTCAAGCTTTTGTTTTTAGTCTTAACTATGTCTTTTGAGTAGTTTTCTTTAACTTTTGCTAAAGGATACTTGAATCCTTAACTCATATTGTTATGACTTAAGTTTGTACTTCAATTTAATTACAAGTTTGATTA
This sequence comes from Excoecaria agallocha, assembly GCA_037975025.1. NCBI lineage: Eukaryota > Viridiplantae > Streptophyta > Magnoliopsida > Malpighiales > Euphorbiaceae > Excoecaria > Excoecaria agallocha. The sequence goes on from CM075807.1 coordinate 19,248,569, forward strand.
TTTCTTGGTTCTTAAGCAAATTATTGTCTTTATTCAATCTTAATTTGATTATTAACGTGACTAAACATCGGTTAATTAGTTGAGTTAAGTTGATTAATGATTTGTATGTTCTTAAGTTAGTTTGGTTGGATTAATGCATGTTATAATCTGAGTAAGTTATGATTATGTGTTAAATTGAGTAAATTGAGATTAAGAAGGGAGTAATCAAGAATAGTTGGAAGTTAAAGCTCTTGAGAAAGGTTTTAATATACATCTAGGGGATTAATTCAGAATTTTATGCTAAGTATTGAATTGTTCTGAATAAGGGAGTTTAGTACTTAGAAAGATAATCTTGAGAAAGTTATCTGGGTTTATTAAACTGAATTTTCCATAATCACTTGTATGTTTTATGTTTATTAAGTCATATCAATATTGGTTAAGGTGGATAGTCCTTTAGTGAAAGTTGTTTTTATCATTGATTTTTTTTACCTCATTTAAATTACTTGTTTTCAATAGAGTTTTCTTAATTTTTGTTTACTTTACTTGTTTTATTTTGGATTTGGTTTTTATTCTTCAAAACATTATAAAATTTGAGATTTCTTTTCTCTCTTTACACACAGAAATTGGTTTTAAAATTGAATTAGCACACAAGCACAAGTTTTCCCTTGGGTTCGATATTTTGGGTCTTAATTCTATTTCCCTATATTACTAGCCGATCTAGTACACTTGCTAGACACCGGTCAAGTTTTTGGCGCCGTTGGAGCTTACCGTTTGAAATCATGTGTGATGCAAGTGATTATGCAGTTGGAGCGGTTTTAGGACAGCGAAAGGAGAAGATTTTCTACACCATTTACTATGCGAGCCACACACTCACTGGAGCCCAAGTGAATTACACCACTACGGAAAAGGAACTCTTGGCAATCGTCTTTTCATTTGAGAAATTCCGATCTTATCTTTTGGGATCTAAAATTACAGTTTGGTCGGATCACGCTGCATTGAGACACCTTTTTGCCAAGAAGGATTCCAAACCAAAACTTATCCAATGGGTGTTATTACTTCAAGAGTTTGATGTTGAAATAAAAGATAAAAAAGGAGCAGAAAATTTTGTAGCTGATCATCTCTCTAGATTAGATCATGCTGACATCGAAAAGGGAGAAATTTTTGACTGATTTCCTGATGAACACATTTGTGCTTGTTTTACTTATGAAAATTCAGTTCCATGGTACGCTAATATAGCCAATTTTCTTGCAGGTGGCTATCTCCCTAAGGATTTTACTTGGCAACAGAGGAAAAAGCTCATAGCGGATGCCAAGCATTACCTTTGGGATGATCCATACCTTGTCAAGATATGTCCGGATCAAGTATTGAGAAAGTGTGTATCGGAATCGGAACAAAGAGCTATCATGCACCAATGCCATGGGGGAGAAGTTGGAGGTCATCATGGACCAAATAGAACGGTTCAAAAGATACTCCAATCAGGTTTTGTCTGGCCTACTTTGTTTGAGGATGTCAAAACTTTCATAGCCACTTGTGATAAATGTCAAAGAGTAGGAAATATATCCAAAAGAGATGAGATGCCTATGAACAATGTGATAGAAGTAGAAATATTTGATGTTTGGGGCATTGATTTTATGGGTCCCTTTCCTAATTCATTTGGGTATGAGTATATCTTGGTAGCAGTGGACTATGTAAGTAAATGGGTAGAGGCAATAACTACTAGGACTTATGATGCAAAAATTATGCTGGAATTCATTCGTAAGAATATTTTCACTAGATTCGGGGCACCTAGAGCTATTATAAGTGATGGAGGCAAACACTTTGTCAACCATCAATTTAAGGCCTTGCTGAAGAAATTTGGTGTTAAACACAAGATCACAACCCCATATCACCCTCAAGCAAATGGACAAGTAGAAATATCTAATAGGGAATTGAAATCAATCTTGGAAAAAACAGTCAATAACTCTCGAAAAGATTGGTCTCTTAAGTTAGATGAGGCTTTATGGGCTTATCGAACTGCTTTCAAAACCCCTATAGGTATGTCTCCCTTTAGACTTATTTTTGGTAAAGCATGTCACCTTCCAGTCGAATTAGAACATAAAGCATATTGGGCTACTAAATTTCTTAACTTTGATTTAAGTGATGCAGGAGAAAGAAGGAAATTTCAGCTCAATGAACTTGATGAAATTCGACAATGGTCATATAATAATGCTGCACTTTACAAAGAAAAGACAAAAAGATGGCATGACAAGCATTTAAGGGTAAAAGAATTTGTTCCAGGAATGTTAGTGCTTCTTTATAATAGTCATCTTCGTTTGTTTCCAGGAAAACTCAAATCGAAGTGGCTTGGACCATATCAAGTAATAGCAAGCAATCATCTCGGGGTAGTAACAATCAAGAACTTAAAAGATGGACGTGAATTTCAAGTCAATGGTCATCGTCTTAAAGCATACCAAATCGGACAACAAGAGGTTGCTGAAGCAACCATGGTTTTTAAAGATACTTAAAAATCGGTTTGGAGAGTCTAGCTGGAGACTCCAAAAACCCAGAACTTTATCTTTGTTTGTTTTCAGTCAGTATTTGTGATTTCTGCATGGTTGTGTGTTTAAACATTTGATTTCTGCATGTTTGTGTGTTTAAATGTTTGATTTATGCATGCTTGTATGTTTGTGTGTTTGATTCATGAAAGAAATGAGAAAAATCAGGTTTTTAAGAGACATGTGGGAACAAATTATTGTAGGATTCAAACATAGACATATACCCGGCAGTGGGTTAAAATGATGGAATGACAATTGGTCATTCACGTGACCACGTGTGGTCTCTCAAGGAGAATCCACGTGGCCACGGGTTAAAGAAAGGAGGAACTCCATTTATACACGTGACCACGTGTGTTCTTACACAAGAAATCACGTGGCCACGCCTTGATGCACTGGAACGTTGATTTAACTTACATGGCCACGCATCACATAACACATACACACACATGACCACAGGTCTGTCTTCATAAAATTTCACGTGGCCACGTCCCAGCTCACTGTCAAAGTTTGTTTCCCCACACGTGACCACGTGTGTTCTTACCCAAGAAATCACGTGGCCACGCAATTGTTCACTGGCCATTTTAGGATTCCCACACGTGACCACGTGTTTATCTTCACTAAGATTCACGTGGCCACGTCCCCTTCCCTTATAAAACTCACGGCTTCCTCATTTCTTCATGTGGCCACGGGATTTTCAATCATCACCACTCATCACCATCTCCATTTGATTTCTCTTGCATCTTCCACTCTCTCTTACACTTAAGTTTTTCTTTCTCCACATTTTCATCATCAATTTAGGTTTTTTTTGCACCTCTCACACACCATCTCCACTTTGTATTGCAATTTTTGGTGTACTTCTCATTATCAAGTAAGTATTTACTTTCTCTCTTCCGTAATTACTAGTTGTTTATCATCATTGGTAGTGTTTTGTGCAAATCTAGTCCACAAATATTTAGTTTTTGGGTTAATCTGCACTTCTCATTTTGTGTGCATGTTTACTATTTTTGCTTATTTGGATAATTATGATTATTGAGTGCATGTAATAGATGGTTAATATATAATTGGATAATAAACACTCTTGGTTATGCTGTTGAAATTCATGCTCAAATTTATGCTCACAACGTGTTCGATAAAATGCTTCAATGAGTTTTCTTTTAATAAAAACTTTAAACTCCACTCTTTGATTGGCATATTTCTAGTTTGCATTGATGCATGTCAATTACCTTGTGAAAGAGTTGTTTATTTGTTTATGATCTTTGTATTTTGCATGACATATGCTATTAAATTTTCACTTTATCCAACTAATGCATCATACATATTCATGTACTTATGAGCAGTTTATTTGGTGATTAATACTTACATTGTGTTTTCTTTGATTGTAGTGGCACCTCGAAGGACTAAACACCCTGATGTCGCTAGTTCCTCTGGGGTACAAATTCCATCACATGTAGACCGGTCAAAGGTTAACAAATTTGATTATTTCAGCAAGTGCAAATATGTGCAGCCCGCCTACTTAAGTCATTTGTTTCTCAATATCCCAGCTGGTAATTTGTGGGATTATGAGATCGAACCATTGCTTCAAAACATTGGCTGGGGGGAATTCATAAAAAAGAAACCAAAGGTGTACCCAGAATTGGCTAGAGATCTTCTGTATTCTTTTGAATGTTATTTCAGACGAGATGATTCGGAGGGTACAGTTGGTTTTAAGCTAGGTAAGAAAGGATATTCTTTGTCCTTTACTCAATTTTCTGAAATCTTAGGCTTTGTGCCCACTGCTCCCTGGGAATTGGAAAATGCTTCACCTGCGGAAAATTGGGAGAGAATTAAAGATCTTGAATTAAATGAGCCTTGGGTAGGAGGTCAATGCAAGGTACATGCTCTAAGAACTCATGCTTTGAGAATAATTCATCGGTTTTTAGCAAAAACTATGTATAACAACTTAAAGAATGCCAGTACTATTAGTGTCTCTCAAGCAATGGTTTTAAGATGTATGATGGATGGCATTGCAATTAATGGAGCCGGCATTATAGCTAGTCAAATTAAGGATTTGCAGAAAATGCCGGGTAACATTGATAATATTTCTATTGGATGGGTAGCTACAGTTTTGGCAGATGCAGTTAAACATCCAATTTATAGCAAGCCACTCCCAGGAGATTTGCCTTGCATTGATAATAGAATGTTGAAAAGGATGAAGATTTTGATACCTAGACCCCGAGGACATTGGGCAACACGAGAAGAGTATTTAAGAGAGAATAATATTCGATTTGAGGAGCCGCAAGAGGAGCAGGAAGAGGAGCAGTAAGAGGAACCAAATGAGGAACATATTGCACCAACTGCTCCTTCTCCCAGTAATGAGCCATCAACTCCAGAATGGGAAGCACCGTTTAATCAATTAAGCAGCCGGATGGATGCTCAACAAATGAGGCTTGATCAAATGCAAGGGAGATTGGATATACTCCGGGATGAAGTAAGGGAAGGCAATAGGAGAATGGAGCACTTTATTCAACATTTTTGGCAACGTTTTCCTCCACCACCACCTCCATTTCAGTAGATTGTTGGTTGCTGCGGACAGCAAAGTCTTGAGGAGGGGGTAGCCTCCTTTCAGGAAGTTTTTCTTCAACTTTATTTTTCTTTTTCATGAATCAAAATTCTATTATTTTGTTTTGTTTTGTTTTCTCTTATTGTGTTTATGTTTTGTTTGAGTTTAGAAAACGTATTAAAGACTTATGTAGTTCACTCTTTTCATTTAATTTGCATGAAAACTTAGTTTGCCCTAGTTAACTTCAAAATTTGAACACTTTGAACTTGGATATGGAGTATGCATGTTTTGGACCTTTGCTTAGCAAGAGAACATTTATGTTGTTTAATATGTCTTTGGATGGATTAATTTTCAACTTGATAAATATTTATTAGTTTCTAAATTCTTAAAAGCACTTAGACCAGTTTTTGACTTAGAAACACTCAATGCAATGAAGTAGTGAAGTAAGAAAATTTAGAACACTATAACCTTCCTCATCACCCTTCAAAGCATATGAACAACTCAAGCATCTTAGAAAATGATCTAGGCAACAACTTTCTTGATAAACTCTTTTTAAAAAAGACTTGTGTCCTACCTTGATAAATCTATCTTTTGTTAAACCATTTTGAGCTTATAAGGGTATGCTTAAGGCGTACCATTAATATTTTTTGTTACACTTAATATTTTAACATATAACCTAAAAAGCTTTTATCTTACCCTATGGAATTAGCCACTTTAGGACTAAATGGATACATGAAAAGAATAAAGTTTTGTTGGGTGTAGTAAGAAAGTTTCAAAGTTATTGATGAAGTCAAATGAAAATAGACCTTGTATTACCTTGATGTTAGCTTATTAGTGCTACTTGAAAAAAAAATTTGAAAAAAATATAAAAAAGAAAAAGAGAATTAGTAAATATGAAGAAAATAAGTGTGGGGTAGTACAAGGAAAAATAGAAAAATATTGACTTCTTGGTGAAAGAGCATAAAGAAAAGTTTGGAATCAAGGCAAGGATGAGCTGAATTTGTATTGTTTAAGTTATTGGGGTGTTTGTAATCTATTTGGTCTTAGAGTGGCTATATTCATTTCGACTATCTTCTATCCATTCTTTGATAAACATACCCTCAGCCCCATTACAACCTTTGTAAGACCTATGTGATTTTAAGTTTGATTTGAGTTGTTTAGCGGAGATGACCTACGGGTTCCGGTGCTAAAGAAGAGGCCTATTGTGTTTCTAGAGTTTCAAGCATGAAACCAATTGTATGCTTATGCATTCATATATTCTATACTTCATTACTTAGTTGTGTTGATATTTTGGTTTTCAAAATTGCTTAAAATGATTTGGTCTTGCACACACTCAAGGAAACTAGTTTATATTCTCTTGTTGAAGTTAATCTATTTAGAGTTTAAATTGAGTGCTTTTGTTAAAATGCTAAGTTTGGTTTTGAAATTGCAAGGCTTTGTTCAAGTTTGATGGTTTTGAAGGAGGGTTTGTTCTAATTTGCTTGAGGGCAAGCAAGGTTTAAGTGTGGGGTATTTGATAAGTGTGAATTATATGTAGTTTTTAATGTGTTTTTAGTTGTTTTATTTAGTTATTTTTGTTTTATTTGGGTTAAATTATAGTTATTTTGTTAATATTTATATTTTTAGAGTTAATTCTGTGTTTTGCATGATTTTCAGGGCTAAAATGATGAAAAAGGGCTTAAAGTGTGAAAAGTGCAAAGTTTTGGGCCAAAAGCACAAATATTGGAAGTTTAAGCGAGAAAGCTAGCTCTTAGTCCAGAGGATGGAGCCGTGGCCACGTGAAGATATTGAAGGAATTTACACGTGACCACGTGTAAGAGTAAAGTGAAGGGTAACGTGGCCATGTGAAGTAGAAATGAAGGAATAAGAGAAAAAGGACGTGACCACGTGTTCCTCAATGCAAAAGGATGCGTGGCCACGTGATTTTACTCTCCCATCGCGCGAAGGATTCGTCAGACTTCCTGTTTTGAGCAGACTTCCTTTCCTATCTTGATTCTGCAATTTAAGAAGAATTCTACCACGTTTTTGCCTATAAATAGAGCTCAAAAAAACAGAAGAAGGGAGAGGAGATCATTAGTTTTAGCTTTGTTTTTCTTAAGTTTTTACGTTCCAAGTTTTTCAGTTTTTATTCAAGCTTTTGTTTTTAGTCTTAACTATGTCTTTTGAGTAGTTTTCTTTAACTTTTGCTAAAGGATACTTGAATCCTTAACTCATATTGTTATGACTTAAGTTTGTACTTCAATTTAATTACAAGTTTGATTATTTCTTGGTTCTTAAGCAAATTATTGTCTTTATTCAATCTTAATTTGATTATTAACGTGACTAAACATCGGTTAATTAGTTGAGTTAAGTTGATTAATGATTTGTATGTTCTTAAGTTAGTTTGGTTGGATTAATGCATGTTATAATCTGAGTAAGTTATGATTATGTGTTAAATTGAGTAAATTGAGATTAAGAAGGGAGTAATCAAGAATAGTTGGAAGTTAAAGCTCTTGAGAAAGGTTTTAATATACATCTAGGGGATTAATTCAGAATTTTATGCTAAGTATTGAATTGTTCTGAATAAGGGAGTTTAATACTTAGAAAGATAATCTTGAGAAAGTTATCTGGGTTTATTAAACTGAATTTTCCATAATCACTTGTATGTTTTATGTTTATTAAGTCATATCAATATTGGTTAAGGTGGATAGTCCTTTAGTGAAAGTTGTTTTTATCATTGATTTTTTTTACCTCATTTAAATTACTTGTTTTCAATAGAGTTTTCTTAATTTTTGTTTACTTTACTTGTTTTATTTTGGATTTGATTTTTATTCTTCAAAACATTATAAAATTTGAGATTTCTTTTCTCTCTTTACACACAGAAATTGGTTTTAAAATTGAATTAGCACACAAGCACAAGTTTTCCCTTGGGTTCGATATTTTGGGTCTTAATTCTTTTTCCCTATATTACTAGCCGATCTAGTACACTTGCTAGACATCGGTCACAACTAATGCATGTTTTACTTTATCTTGTGTATATTTTTATCATCTTTAATAGCCTACATAAGTACTAGTTCAAAAGATGGATAACGGGAGCAATGGACACCCAAAGGTATCAAACTATGGATATCCGAAGATATCACACAATGGATCCAAACGGCATCAAACAATGGTTTTGATGGAATATGACATGGTATGCACATAAAGATCAAGCAGCGGAAAACAATAAAATTCGATCATACATGCCATACAATTCCATGACAAGAATCGAAACATGCAATTTTAGGGTTTTAAAACTTACAACTTTAGATGCCTTTTAAATCTTGAATTTGGTGATGACCAGCAACTAAGATGAATTTATCCACCTTAGATCTTGATTAACAATGCCAAGGAACAGCCTTTACGCCACTCCTCTCTATGTTCATACACACAATGGCACCGACGGCTTAAAATCGAGATTGCTAGTTCTCTTTTAAAGTATTGTGTAATGGCAATGGTTTGAAGCTACAAGACTTGATCTTGCACTTCTTTTAGGTGCTATTAATGCCCAAGAACACAAGAAAGCAAGAAAGTATTCTTCCCCTTATGTATTTCGGCCAAAAGAAATTTTGTGAGAGAGAGATGTAATTCACGCCAAAACCTAAAAGCTAGGGTTTCATGCCACACACTTGTAACACTAGGGTTTTATTTCTTTACTAATATATATCATTATCTTTTGGCAAGTATTTAATCTAAATTTTACTATCTCAACATAATTAATTCAATCTCAATCACTTCCTAAAAATAAGTAATATATACTGATTTAAACTCCTTTGAATTTAAAATTCAAATTTGAAATAAAACACAAGACATTTAATTAAATAAAACCACTTAATATAAGTAATGTGCATGTACCGAAATTCCTTGGTTTTTATTTTGGAATTTCGACCACTTCACCTTATATTTAAATGATTTAATTTAATTTAAATTTTTTAGGCTTTAATACTCAATTAACTTAATTAATACAAGATAATTAATTAATTGAAATTAAACCTTATGGGCTGAATTTTTCTCTCTCATAGAACAAGGTCCAATAGCATTTATAATGCCCATTACATACATTAATTTGACTTTAATTAAAAGCCCAAATTAATGCCCAATACTTTATTTAAATATTTTAAGCCCAATGCTTTGTGTGTGATCTTATAGGCCCATTTAATGTTGGCAATGAATTAATAAATTAATTCAAAGGCTATATATATTCTTCAGCAAGATATTATAGCATTCTAAATTAAATGAAAATGCATATGGCATTTAGTGACCTAATGCAATTTTGCATAGTCCCTTACCCATAAATATCGGAATTAATATAAGGCATGGAACTAGCCATCCTTATATATGTTAATTCCTTTCTTGATATTCCAGTGACATTGTACTCTCAAATAAATAATGATTACTCATTATTTCATCTCGGTATGGCCATACACTTTTCAGTTCACTGATCAAGTGGCCGATGATATTTTCTCTCTTATAGAGAGAGGTAATCCCTTCACTTCCCTCATGGTCTCTAACATGAATCAATGCATACCGAAGTATACCCATACTTGTCACTCTTTTACGAGCACGTTAGGTGTATGTCGAAGCACACAGTAATTCATAAAGAGTTTCATAGAGATTTTAGGTCTAAGAACTCCGATACAAAACTTGAATATGAGAAACACTTATGACTTGTACCATGTAGTGTTCTCATGAGTGGAAAGAATCCAGATACCATGTTCTAAACATGTATCTATGATCTATGATTGACACTCTTGTCCTTATGATCCGTAAGACAGAACTCAACTTATCAGAGAGAGCATACTAGTCTTAATTCATTTGTTATTCCCATAATAATGACTGACTAGGGATATTTAGAATGAAGACTCATTTGTTTCAAGGTCTTACAACCATGTGCCTCACACATGATAACTTAAACTGAAACAACATTCTTGGATAGTTCTATCAATTGATATGCACAGGAATACAATAGATAAAACAAATGCCTCATTTATTAAATAAAGTATTTTATTACAATGTATTGGGGCTAGGGCATATACTAACAATCTCCCATTAGCACTAGTCCCAATTAGGCATAGCCCTAAGATCGAATGCTCTCAAATGAGCTTCGTGCAAATTTGGACCCTACTATTTCGTCAAAGGATCTAATACATTATCTTCACTTACTATCTTGCTAACCTTGATGTCCCCATGATCAATGATTTCTCTAATCAGGTGGTACCTTTTAAGTATGTGTTTGGATTTCTGGTGTGACCGGGGCTCCTTAGCCTGTGCGATGGCCCCGTTGTTGTCGCATAAAATTTCTAACGGATCTAGGATGCTTGGGACCACTCCTAATCCAGAAATGAAATTTTTAATCCAAACAGCCTCTTTTGTAACCTCTCTCGCTGCAATATACTCAGATTCTGTAGTTAAGTCGGCAACGGTCTCTTACTTTGAGCTTCTCCAGCTGACAGCTCCACAGTTCAAAACAAAAACAAACCCAAATTGTGATCTAGAATCCTGAGTGCTAGTCTAAAAAGCAGCATCGGTATAACCTTGTATGATGAGCTCTTCTTGACCACCATACACTAAGAAGTGATCCTTAGTCTTTCGCAGATACTTCAGAATCCCTTTTACAGCAGACCAGTGCTTCTCACCAGGGTTTTTCTGAAACCTACTGGTTATACTCAGTGCATGAGCAACATCTAACCTGGTACATAACATAGCGTACATGATAGATCCAATAACAGATGCACATGGGATTCTACTCATGTTGTCCCTTTCCTCTTTGGTTTTATGGCACTGTTCTTTAGTACTTTGTCTATATACTTTTCTTGAATTAGTCCCAAAAGCCAATTCGATCTATCTCTATAGATTCGAATACCAAGTATTGTCTCGGCTTCACCTAAGCCTTTCATTGAGAAACATTTCCCTAACCATTGCTTAACCTTTTTCAATGTTGGAATGTCATTCCCAATGAGAAGGATGACGTCCACATATAGGACCATAAATACTACTATGCTTCTACTAACCTTCTTGTACACATAAGGCTCATCTTCATTCTTGATGAAGTCAAATTCTTTGACTGCCTCATCAAAACGAAGATTCCAACTTCGGGATGCTTGCTTTAATCCATAAATGGATTTTTGAAGCTTGCAAACCTTCTTAGGATGCCTGGGATTGACAAAACCCTCAGGCTATGTCATATACACATCCTCAAGTAAATTTTCGTTGAGGAAAGCAATTTTGACATCCATTTGCCATATCTCATAATCATGATATGCAGCTATGGCAAGCAAGATCCTAATGGACTTGAGCATGACTACAAGCGAAAAGGTCTCGTTATAGTCTTCACCATGAGTTTGTCAAAAACCTTTTGCTACTAGTCTACCTTTGTAGGTCTTATTAGCTTTGAGTTTGAATAGCCATTTTCATTCAATTACCTTAGCACCTTCAGGTGGATCAACCAAGGTCCAAACCTGGTTATCGTACATTGATTACATCTCAGATTTCATGGCTTTAAGCTAATTTTTCGAGTCTGGGCTCTCAATAGCTTCTCGGTAGATAGTAGGATCCTCACAATCTACTAACTCAATAGTGTCACTATCAGTGATTAGAAATTCATATCTCTCAATCTCCTGACATACCCTACCAGACCTTCTAGGTTCTTATGTAATGGGTTATTGTTCCAAAACTGGTTGTGAACTTGATCCCATTTCCAACTCATCCTCTATAGGAGTTTGTGGCGCTTGAATTTCTCCAAATTCTACTTTACTCCCGCTGTCTTTCTTGAGAAGGAACTCCTTTTCCAAGAAAATAGCCTTGTGAGCAACAAATACCTTGTTCTCGGCTTGTGAGTAAAAGTAGTATCCCTTTGTTTCTTTGGAATAACCCACAAATAAGCAGATAGTGGATTTGGACTCTAGTTTACCAGATATTAATTTCTTAACATGTGCTTCAAAGCCCCAAATCCTAAGATATAACATATTGGGTTCTTTCCCAGTCCATACCTTGTATGGTGTCTTCTCAACTGCTTTAGTTGGAGTACAGTTTAGTAGAAACCCAATAGTTTCTAATGCATAACCCCAAAAAGAGATAGGAAGATTTGTTTGACTCATCATAAATCCAATCATGTCCAACAGAGTTCGATTTCTCCTTTCGGACACACCATTCCATTGTGGTGTTCCAAGAGGAGTGAGCTATGAAATAATATCACATTCTTTTAGATGACTATCAAACTCCTTGCTTAAGTATTCACCACCTCGATTTGATCGAATGGCTTTCATACTTTTGCCAAGTTATTTTTCTACTTCATTCTTAAACTCTTTGAATTTGTCAAAAGTTTCAGATTTGTACTTCATTAGATAGACATAGCCATATCTACTAAAGTCATCTGTGAACGTCATGAAGTAGCTAAAACCACCTCTAGCTAGTGTACTTAATGGTCCACATATATCGGTATGTATTAGTTCCAATAAGCCATTAGTCCTTTCACCTTTCTTGTTAAAAGGACTCTTTGTCATTTTTCCATGCAAACATGGCTTGCATGTATCATAAGACTCTAAGTCGAATGACCCAAGCACTCCAGTTTTATGGAGTCTTGAAATGCATTTTTCGTTTGCATGTCCTAAACGACAATGCCAGAAGTAAGTAGGGTTCAATTCATTTGATTTAACCCTCTTTGTATTAATGTTGTATATGGACTCTTTGTTTTGTAAATCAAGGATATAAAGGCCATTTTGCAACATGGCATTGCCATAAGAAATACATTGGCGACGAATATGAGCATTGCCATTTTTAATAACAAAATCAAATTCATCCAAATCCAAACATGAAACTGAAATAATGTTTCTGCTCATAGTAGGCACATAATAACAATTTTTCAAAATTAAACAAAGTCCGAAAGGTAAAGTGAGTTGATAGTCACCTATCTCTATGGCAGCAACTCGTGCTCCATTCCCCACACGGTGGTCCACGTCATTCTTCCCAAGTAACCGCCTATTTCTTAGCCCCTACACATTTGAACAAATGTGAGAACCACAACCGGTATCCAATACCCAAGTGGTAGAAATAGAAAGGTTAATCTCAACAACAAAAATACCAGAACTGGACGCCTTGGCTCCTTTCTTCTTTTGTTCTTCCTTGAAGAGAGTGCAATTCTTCCTCCAATGCCCTATCTTGTTGCAATGGAAGCAAGTGCTCTCACTCTCTTTGAGCTTCTATGCCTTGGGCTTGGATTGGGCCTGAGGTGCACTCCCACTTGACTTGAATCGAGCCAGGTCATTCTTGGGTTTTTCCTTTCCCTTTCCCTTTCCCTTAGCGGGTCCTTTTTTAATGCCCTCTTGAACCATCAATACAGGATTGGTCTTACGAATGTTCTCTTCATCATTCTTAAGCATCCCATGGATCTCAGTGACTGACTTGTTCATTGCATGCATGTTATAATTCATCACAAATGGATCATAATCATCAGTCAATGATCCTAAGATCAAGTCAGTGGCCAATTCCTTTGGCACTTGTACCTCAAGCTTCTCAAGAGTATCAAGATACCCTTTCATCTTGAGTACATGGGTACTAATAGTAGTACCTGCAGCCATCTTACAAGAAATCAAGGCCTTTGTTGTCACGAACCTCTCGCGACGAGCTTGCTCTTGGAACATCTCCTTGAGGTGCACGATGATCGCATAAGCCTCTTGGTCCATAAACTGCTTTTGAAAGTCAGGCACCATAGTGGTCAGCATCAGATAGGTCACATCATTGGAGTTGCTCTTCTTGGTCTCAAAAGTTTCCTTTTGAACTGCAGAGGCGTTCTTAGCAGGTTCTTCAGGCAAGGGTGTATCCAAAACATACGACTTTTTCTCTTGCTTAAGAACTATTCTTAAGTTTTGAGACTAGTCTATGAAATTGGTGCCATTCAATTTGTCCTTTTTAAGGACCGATCGCAATGAGAAATTGTTATTTGAAGATGCCATTTTCAATCTACAATAAAATTTAGCAAGATTAAATGAGGTCTTATTTATAATCCCACAAACCGAATTAATATCTCTTTAAATAATTCGCATTAGTAATTTAATATGGGCCAAGATCCACTTTTCACAACAACTTATTAGTCAAGCTGAGCTTGTACACCTAACAAGTTAAGTTACTTAGGTAGGAAAAACTCCAATCATGTCTCGTACATGACTCTTGGATCAAATGGGCTAGCATCTTAATATGTTATAGCACAAACACATTTATTAGTTGTCTAGGTCCGGACATCCCTTTCCATGTTAAGTCCAACCTACATTCACAACCCATGCCTCACAAAGATAATCGAGCGCATCTAGGACTCCTAGTCTATGTGACCGATGATCAATGCCTTGACATGTTTCGAATTAGAAAGGCAACTTTGTGACTTACTATTTTTAGGGATTCATTTTATTACGGCTTACATGGCATACGTTTGTCATCCATTCATAGCATGCATATATAAATAATTGCATAAAGTAAAGCATGACAAACATGGGCCCAAAAACCTACAACTAAGATTCTATACTATTACATAAGAATTTTTGAGTTGGGATTTTCCACTTTGGTGGACTTCGTCTTGATTTACAAAGTCTTCAAGTATATTCTATTCTAAGAAATAAATGAAACTTTTACAATAAAACATAATGGCTCACAGGCCATATTTAATTACAAAACCCAAGGCCCATGAATGCACCATGTATATCCCTTCATCACACCAAACAAGCAAATAAATATACATAACATTCATTGATCAAACAAAGTCCAATTTTAATTAATTTAGCCAAGCCCATTAATGGAAACTGTGTACTTAAATCTTTAAGAGATGACCCCATGATGGGCCTGGGCCTAAGTCCAATGGACTAAATCCTCTTATTGAATAAGTTCTCTTAAAAGCCTAAAACACAAACTATTTAGATTTGTGCTATAAATCAACTCTAGTATAATTTCCAATTTTGCCATTTTTTTAATTTTATGTCATATAGCCCATAAACATTAAAAATACATATAATATGTACCAACATGAATTAAAACACAAAATAATGAAGAACATATATATGATACAAGGCATGCATATAAAAACAAACAACCAACAAAACTAGTTGTTTAATGCTTATGTGATGCCACAAAAATGCACAAATACTTAAATCAATTTTATGAGTCATTTAATAATTTAAATAAGGTCATAAATATTGATTTAATATTCTGTACCAATCTGATCTAAATGTGTTTTTACCATTTTAATCAAAACAAAACAAACAATGTTGATTAAACATGTAACAAACACAAACTAGTCATAGTTTTAAGTGATTTTAAAATTAATCAATTAAATTGTCATGGACCAGAATTAAAACCAAATTTAAAATATGTCCAGACCTGATATTTAATCTTTAAAAATGACTTACAAAAATGTTAAAATCATTTTTACATTTAATATTTAAAACTAGTTGTTAAACTAACAATTAACATGCCAAATAGCACCTAGTTTTAATATTAACATGTACCATCAGGTATTATCAATTAAATCAGACAATTAATAGCTACTATAACATCTTAGGATAGTATATTAACATTTCATATTAATTATAATACCTATCTAATCATTTAAAATCGTTTTTACTCCAAAACAATGCAAAAAACTCAAAACAGAAAATTTCAGCATTGCATGTATTTAAAATAACGATTTTTGATTAATTATTTCATGCATCTAAAGCACTAAAATAAGCATGATTAGCCTCTGATACCTCTGATTGAATATGACATGGTATGAAAATAAAGATCACGCAGCGGAAAACAATAAAATTTGATCATACATGCCATACAATTCCATGACAAGAATCGAAACATGCAATTTTAGGGTTTTAAAACTTACAACTTTAGATGCCTTTTAAATCTTGAATTTGGTGATGAACAGCAACTAAGATGAATTTATCTGCCTTATATCTTGATTACCAATGCCAAGGAATAGCCTTTACGCCACTCCTTTCTATATTCACACACACAATTGCACCGATGGCTTAAAATCGAGATTGCTAGCTTTCTTTTAAAGTATTGTATAATGACAATGGTTTAAAGCTACAAGACTTGATCTTGCACTTCTTTTAGGTGCTATTAATGCCCAAGAACACAAGAAAGCAAGAAAGTATTCTTCCCCTTGTGTATTTCGGCCAAAAGAAATTTTGTGAGAGAGAGATGTAATTTACGCCAAAACATAAAAGCTAGGGTTTCACGCCACACACTTGTAACACTAGGGTTTTATTTCATTACTAATATATATCATTATTTTTTGGCAAGTGTTTGATCTAAATTTTACTATCTCAAGATAATTAATTCAATCTCAATCACTTCCTAAAAATAAGTAATATATATTGATTTAAACTCCTTTGAATTTAAAATTCAAATTTGAAATAAAACACAAGACATTTAATTAAATAAAACCACTTAATATAAGTAATGTGCATGTGCTGAAATTCCTTGGTTTTTATCTTGGAATTTCATCCACTTCACCTTATATGTAAATGATTTAATTTAATCTAAATTCTTTTAGCTTTAATACTCAATTAACTTAATTAATACAAGATAATTAATTAATTAAAATTAAACCTTGTGGACTGAATTTTTCTCTTTCATGGACCAAGGTCCAATTGTATTTATAATGCCTATTACATACATTAATTTGACTTTAATTAAAAGCTCAAATTAATGCCCAATACTTTATTTTAATATTTTAAGCCCAATGCATTGTGTGCGATCCTATAGGTCCATTTAATGTTGGCAATGAATTAATAAATTAATTCAAAGGCTATATATATTCTATAGCAAGATATTATAGCATTCTAAATTAAATGAAAATGCATATGGCATTTAGTGACCTAATGCAATTTTGCATAATCCCTTACCTATAAATATCAGAATTAATATAAGGCATGAAACTAGTCATCTTTATATATATTAATTCCTTTCTTGATATTCCAGTGACACTGAACTCTCAGATAAATAATGATTACTCATTATTTCATCTCGGTATGGCCATACACTTCTCAGTTCATTGATCAAGTGGCCAATGATATTTTCTCCCTTATAGAGAGGGGCAATCCCTTCACTTCCCTCATGCTCTTTAACATGAATCAATACATACCCAAGCATACCCGTACTTGTCACTCTGTTACGAGCACGTTAGGTGTATGTCAAAGCACACAGTAATTCATAAAGAGTTTCATAGAGATTTTAGGTCTAAGAACTCCGATACAAAACTTGCATACGAGAAACACTTATGACTTGTACCATGTAGTGTTATCATGAGTGGATCGAATCCAGATACCATGTTCTACACATGTATCTATGATCTCTAATTGACACTCTTGTCCTTATGATCCGTAAGACAGAACTCAACTTATCAAAGAGAGCATACTAGTCTTAATTCATTTGTTATTCCCATAACAATGACTGACTAGGGATATTTAGAATGAAGTCTCATTTGTTTCAAGTTCTTACAACCATGTGCCTCACACATGATAACTTAAACTGAAACAGCATTCTTGGATAGTTCTATCAATTGATATGCACAGGAATACAATAGATAAAATAAATGCCTCATTTATTAACTAAAGTGTTTTATTACAATGTATTGGGGCTAGGGCTTACACTAACAGGTTCCATCAAGGAACAAACTATGTACCCAAATGGGGTCCGTCAATGGTTTCATTAAGGAACAAGGCCCAAATTGGGTTGACTATGGCAGCTGCGACTGTATCCCTCTAGGCTTGCCTATTTATTCCACAACTGAACTAAGACCCATAGGCTTAACCACTTTAAGAATATCTTTGATTTGACATATTCTTACTTACTTAGCACATCATTTGGCTTAAAGCCACATTTCATAAAAAAATGCATATCATTCTTATCATACATCAATGTTGAGATTTAGGCTCCATTACATATGGTGCAAGTCATGTAACCAAATATTTGCATCAACATCAGTCATACATGACATAATAGTTACATGATAATGCAAACATAATAAAGTAATACTTTCATTGATCAATCTCATCATACTTAGTATTATGCATGAAGCTAATAAGGCAACTATAAAAGTGTAGTCTTGCAATTAAAGGTCTTCATAAGAGTACATGCATGTCCATATATATACATATATATATATGTAGATATACATGTGTGTGTGTACATGTGAATGGAACTTGAATCACAGCAATACATGCTTTGTTATTCACATTTGCTCACATATGGAGTCAGACTACTTATCATCGTATAGATACATCAACAATAGGACATTGTACTTACATACCTCATTTACAGTTCTCAAGGATGTGCCTTGTTGCTGATTGCCGTAAGTAGCTTCCATACAATATCATAGATATTCATATCGATACATAATTACATGAACAACATTTAAATATCTATGATCAATATAATACGATGAATAGTTATTTTCATTCTAAGGTCAACACTAATTATTAATTAACCCTTTAGTTCACTCTTATAGTCTATTAGATCATGGACAACAGATTATATATCCTAACGTGATCATATATGTATCAATTCATCTTAATTGTATTTATTATCTTACAATATTTTACACTCAGGTATGTTTATGCAAGATTATTCCATTATATATGTTATCACACTACGTGTGTGTATGAGTTTACATAATAAGGTATAAGGTAGGAGCAAACAAGCATGCTCCTTTACATATAGGCTATTCACTAACTTCCTTTATGACCTGAAGCATAACCAAGCTTCAACCGTTTCATAGCTAAACATAAAATTTAATATTCCACCCTTTTAAGTTAGACAATTAACATTCAACCATCCTTTTTATAGCACTAGAACACATCGTAATATTTTAATGCCATTACAAGACACATCAAGTTTGTAGTAAATCGGGTAACACCATTTACTCTGCAAGGATATATACTTTATACCAATCTTATATGACACCTTAAATAGCATGAAATTCTTAGATTATTACGTTGCCTCATACTCTTCTTTAATTCAACATCTTGTATATATATACCAAAACATATTATAACAAAAAAAATCCATTTTAGCATTACCATATACAACATATCGATGACTTTAGGTGACTTAAAACTTGATTCAATTTACTATCTCTTCATATCATTCAAATTACTATACTACTTCATCTTATATTTATTCTTTTCCAATCATATCTCACTAAACTTTAGCAATGATAAGACTTACTACTGTTTTGATTCATCAATAATCAAATAATATACTAACCACCACTATAATAGATATAATCATCATGTGCATTACTTATGGTCAATTCAATTCCCTCCAATTATATATTACAATACAAGGTTCATGATTCATGAAGGATTTATAGCTTGGAGTGTGGAGGCTTTTATAGCTTGGAGTGTGGAGGCTTTTATAGCTTGGAGTGTAGAGGCTTGTATAGCTTAGAGTGTGAAGGATTTATAGCTTGGAGTGTGAAGTAGAAGCATTAAAAGTAATCATGCAAGGGGCCATGCAAAAGAAAGAGGAAAGGATCCACACAGCCAAGCAAGAAAAAAGAAGAAGAAATACACCGACATGCCTAGGAGAGGGACATCCCATGTGTGGCCATGCATGGGTGAGGAACATCCCATACGTGGCCATGCATAGGAAGAAAATAGGAGTTGCGTGGCTGCGGAGTGGAAACACAATGGGTTTACGCTGTTGTGCATGGGAGAGAGACATCCCATGCATGGCCGTGCATGGGTGAGGAACATCCCATGCATGATCGTGCATAGGCGAGGAACCTCCAATGCGTGGCCATGCAATGAGGTTCGGCAGATATGGTTCAAACCCATATTTCACCCTTTTACTCACATTAATTTAATACTCATCCATACATTAATGCTCAATAACCGTTAAATCTAACCCACTCATCTTCATTACTAGATTTAACCTATAACTCCATCAAGAAAACCTACACATAAGAAATTAGGTGAAAAGATTCTCAAAATCAATCATATAAATAGTATAGTGAACCTAGTTCCCATACCTGACATTTGATCTTCACCTCCTTCAAGGTCCACTGATCTAGCTCTTTGGTTTCCTTCATAAAACACCCAAAACCCTAGGTTCCTCTTCTTCATTCTATAACCACAGAGGGAGGGAGAGAGACATCTCCGAGAATCCCAAAATAGTTGAGTGGGATAAATATCTCACCAAATGAAATTCCCAAAATACCCTTGTATGCTATAATCCTTTAAATTTCCTTTTCTTACAATTTAACCCCAAGACTTCTAATTTAATTTAATTACATACTTCCTTGAAATTACAACTTACCCAATCTCAATTACATACATACTAAAATTACAAAAATACCCCTCTAAGGACTTAACCTCATTAATTGCAAAATAATAATTTGACTTAATTAACAGTAATCCTCATTAATTAACAATAATTCCATTAGGGTCATAATTGGGGCCTCACAATTCTCTCCCCCTTAAAAGAATTTCATCTTCGAAATTCAAAATTGTAGTCTTTATCTTTATTGCTAGTAATTGTTAATTGTGCTTCAGCTATAAGCAATTATAACCATAAGCATTCTCTATATCCGTAATAAACTCATCCATCTATAATCATGTGTATCTATCTCTAATTCCCAGATACTTTTATGCTCGTTAGACTTCCTATCAGTTTTTCCCTTTCAACTTGGCCAGAGAAGTGATGCAATACTTTTCTTGTGATATGGGATGCTATGCAATGCATTTATGACTTCGTGCATGCAATAAAATGCAATAAAATACCGATACGTGTTCTCATAAACTGTACATATCTTATCCCATCCTGATACAAGGGAACATGCTTAATTGCCCAAGCTGATTAGAAGAAAAAATGTCCGACAATCATATATAGAACATCTTAATAATCTCAACGTCTTACATGCTCAGCAATGCCAAAACTCAAATTCTCTTCTTATCATATAACTTTTCCTCGAACATCTTAATAAACAATCTATACATACTTATAATCAAACTTATGTTATACTTTGATAATAGAACATCAAGGCTTTAAGCACTTCCAATATCTAAAAGTGAGATATACCGATAATTTCTTAGATGTCGTCTCACAATTTCTGAATCAAAATCCTACTAGTACTCTAATATCCATCAACCACAAGTCAATCATCACTCGAAATCCTAAAAGTTTTTATCTCAATAACAATAACACTGAATGTGGCTATTTGGTCTAGACCAGTATCATCTTAATCTTCGAGAACAATTCTTTAATTCCTTATTGCCCAAAAAAGACTAAACCTAGGTGCTCTGATACCCCTAACTGTAACACCCTAATCCCTTTACCATAGATAATCATCAATCATCATCAATAATCATCATCCCTAATAGAGATCAAGCAAAAATACTAATAATAATAATAACACATGCCAAGATTACATGCCACAACAAATAAATCAACTTATAAATAAGAGGGCCTAACATAATTGGCAAAAAATACATAATGAAATCTTCAATACAAGTACACCATCCCGATCCTCTTTTGATGATAGTCAAGCTGCAGTAGCTATCAAACCAAAATGGAGCTTATCCAAAAATCTACAAGGATAAACAAACCTGTGCTAAGTTATAAAGCTTAGTGGGGAATAAAATTCTATCGACAAGGTGTTACCAAAATATCATAAATACACGTAAACCTTCATAAATAAAGTAAATAAATGTCTACAGTATTAATTATTTCATAATGAACATTCTGGAGGGTCTTACCTTAACAATACTAATATACTTACATGCATGTAGGGCGTGGCACAAACTATACTAATTCCCAAAGACTTTTCACTTTACTTGATTACTAAAACTCTTGATAAACTAGCATAATTCATAGACCTCTTAATCTTTTCATTCACGAATTCTAACCTCGTTATATTACTGAGGGTACAACCTCCAATCATATGGATTTAATCTCGCTAGTTACATAAAATATGCATTTAATGTTCATTCAAAACAATAGAAGAGCATGTGTCATATAACTTCTATAGAGATATAGCTAGGCATGATTACTTTATATATATATATATCATACAATCATAATAATGGAATACCATTATAACTCATAACTTTGGTTCCCGGACATGTATTCCTTGATGCTGTCTTATTATGGCATCTAAATGTCAACCCACAACATATTATGTCAAACACCGTCCCTTGACTTATGTCCGAGTTATTGGAGTGCACATATAGGTGTAAACATTTATAAGTATTAACTAAGCAACTTTGCATGAAATCACAGAAAACAACCTTATGCATCATAATTACCAGTGAAGGTCTAATTAGTACATACGTACATTTCATAATTTCCAAAGCATATGAAACTCTTTGTGTATGTTATAGCCAAAATAGTTCTTATTATAACATTGTACGTATTCTATTAAAGCATGGCAAATTAAATCTCAAAGATATACATTCCAATAATTTCATTTCACTAAAATGGTTTATAGCCAAAAGAAATCATGATAAGCAATATAATAAGCCATTCATCATGCTTACATTACATAAGTGTGGCAACTAATGCACGTTTTACTTTATCTTGTGTACATTTTTATCATCTTTAATAGCCTGCCTAAGTACTAGTTCAAAAGATGGATAATGGGAGCAATAGATACCCGAAGGTATCAAACTATGGATATCCGAAGATATTAAACAATGGATCCAAACGGGACCAAACAATGGTTCCATCAAGGAACAAACTATGGACCTAAACGGGGTCGATCAATGGTTCCATTAAGGAATAAGACCCAAATAGGGTACACTTTGGCAGCTGTGACTGTATCCCTCTAGGCATGCCTATCTAATCCACAACTGAACTAAGACCCACAGGCTTTTGGCTTTAAGAACATCTTTGATTTGACATATTCTTACTTACTTAGCACATCATTTGGCTTAAAGCCACATTTCATAAAAAAATGCATATCATTCTTATCATACATCAATGTTGAACTTTAGGCTCTATTACATATGGGTGCAGGTCATGTAACCACATATTTGAATCAACATCAGTCATACATGAAATAATAGTTACATGATAATGCAAACATAATAAATTAATACTTTCATTGATCAATCTCATCATACTTAGTATCACTACAAGAAAAATTCACTTTACCGACGGAAATTTCCGACGAAATTGAGTGAATTTCGGTAGGAAAATAAAATTGCCGACGGAATTTAGCGACGGAAAATGGCGAAGGAGATCCGGTTGTAGGCACTTTTGCCGACGGAATTTTTTCCGTCGGTAAAATTACCGACAGAATTATATTGACCGTCGGCAAATTTCCGACGAAATTATATCGTCCGTCGGTAATTTCACCGACGGAAATAATTATTCCGTAGGCAAATTTCCGATGGAATTATATTTCCGTCGGTAAATTTGCCTATTGCTAAAACATTTACGACGGAATTAAGCGTCACTATTCCGTCACTAATATTTTTAAAAACATATTCTGATTAGCAGGCAATCGGAATTTATAAAGAAATTAAGCAAAACCAAATAAATCTATAATTAACAAACATATAATTCCAGCCAAACAAAGTAAATGTTAATTTCTTTCACAGAGTTCATAAAACATTTAGAGCAAAATAAAAAAAAACCCATGAACCATAACAGAACTAGAACAGAACCCATTAACTCTAAACAACTAGTGGATGGTAAAATTCAACTTACACTTAGAATTTAATTTATATATTTATCATCATCATCATCATTATTATTACACTTAGAATTTAATTTATATATAACAATTCTCCAATATTATTAATTTAAAAAAATATAATATCATAAGAGTACAAAAAATTGTATAGTACTTAAAAAGTACCTAAACTAAATAGTTCTACTTATAATCAGCACTAACTTTTAGACAATATGCTACAAAAAAAATGAACTTCACAAATAACTTTATAAACTCTTCGTCATTTCTCACAAGCAGCAACCAATGCACATGCCTTCGTATTTTTATGATGTCCATTTGAAAATCCAACTGTTTCACTAGACCCGAATGAATCATAACAAATCAAAAGCAAGCATTTTTCTACCATTATAAAGAGATAACAAGTAAAAAAAGTGATGAAACAAAGTAGATAGGATTTGTACCAATTTGGCCTATAAATGCAGTGTTCACCAGTGAGGCAATAGGACCAGCTGTCAATTTGCCAAGAAACAATCAAAAGCAAGAAAGTAGTTACCTTAAGACATTAGGAATTTGCTAGAAACTTGTCCCGAGATTGATAAAAAATGAAACTCAAACAAAACAACTATAAGGTTATCAATATAATCAAAAGATATTCTCATATTTTATTATTTGATTTTATTGAAAGTTTCTATTATTCTATTATAATGAATATAAAATATGTTTGAACAATCTAGATCAAAATCCCAACATTTGCTTGCTTACGAATTTTAAATTTTAAAAGAAAAAGTAAAATACCTTTTAATAATCCTATCAAAATAATAGCATTATAATATAATAAATTGAACGACAGCAAAGTAAAAATGCCTAGCAGATTGGGAAATGGTATAAAATTGAAGAGCATAAAGGTAAAAAGAGTAACAGAACTGCCACTATCTAATGAGATAAGAATTAAGCAAAAGGAAATAAGTCAAAAAATACCTATAATAATGGATTATGTAGAACTGCCACTATCTAATGAATTATGTATAAAACAATTGGCAAACCTGTTGGTTTTCCTTCCAATTCCTTGCAAATAAGAAAATAGAAAGGAAATAAGTCGTAAATACCTATAGTAAATATACCATCATTATCTACAAATAGAAAAAAAAATTTCCATTATCTATATTAAACCAGTTGGCATAGCTGCAAACCAGTTAGTATAGTTGCAAATTTAGATTGATTAAAATTACTTAAAATTTTTCTAATTATTCTAATTAACATTAATTTAATTAGCAAGGAAGTAAATCATCTCCCTCTTGTTTTGCCTACACCTGTGAGGCTCAACATACCCAAAATGAAAAACAATTTTCAGCAATTCTCAACAATTAATCCATCTATTTCATCATTTCAGCTTAGAGAAAGAAACTGAAAGAAGAGAATTTGATGAAATTACATTTTGGTATAGTTACTGATTATCGATAATAGACTGTTATTATAAATTGTTAGATATATTATTATTTATCTGTCTCATTCAATGCAATATGTCTCAACCTCAGAATACACAGATGCACCCTGTAAAACAGAAAAGTACATGGCTTTTACAGCTCTGAACCTTCTGATTGAGCAAGAGAAGTTTCTAAAGTTAAACCAGACTGAATTAATGAAAAGCACCTTTCTGCAATTGAAAATTTCAACTACGGCTCCTTTGAATTCCTTCAAAAGTGAAATAGTAAGCATCAACCATCTCTATTGGCCATGATCAAAACAAGATTCAGTTCTTTAAATAAGTTTTTACCTCCATGTTGGTTGGGAGCTTGTTTCCGTTTAACAGAACTAGTTGAAGACTCCCAAACAGATTGTAATAGGAAAGATCAATCTGCTAAAAATTTCATCCCTCAGAAAGAAGGCATCCAAATGATAGGTTGCTTAATATCAATTTTAAAGCAGCACTACTTCCAGGATTTAGAGAAACGAAGAGAAAGAAAATGATAAGCTGTAGATCCACTTACAAATAATACAATCTAATAACTAATAAACCGATAGAGGCTGCTCACAGGTAAAGAAGCGACTAACAAATTAAAAAATCACTAGAGTCTAATCCACACTTCCTTTTGATGTTGAAACTAATACAGAACCTTAGAAACTTTCAGCTTTGAATATTAAAAAAGTTGAAAATGTTAGCCTAGCACATGTTTTCACCTTTATTAACAATGTCCTTTTTAGAATAGAAATTTGATTTGACCCTAGTTCACGGCAATACTTTAGAAACTGAAACTAAAGTCACCTCACCATAGTATTGACTACACAACAAATTCTAAAGAACACTATCCACATGATCATAATCTAAACATTCCCATTCAAGCAAGTTCATCAAAATAATCTAAAAATTGGATTACTTTCCAAGGAGTACACAATCATTACCTTTCCATATCCCCTTTCAATCCACCCAGAACTCTGCTTCTCATCCTCCAAACTGCCCACAGCCACAGCTCCACCTCTCTCACAATCTAATTCTCCTACATCTTTTTTACGCATAACACCCATACCTAAATCCGTCCAAAACACAAACCCAACAAAGAATACATAAAACCCAACAAATCCAACAGCCTGCCAAAAAGTTATCTCCCCACTCAAATACACATAAAATAGAAACAAAGCCCCTACCAAGTAAAACCCCACATCCCTCACAAAAGAAGAAGGATCTACATTAAACGGCGCCGCATATATGGCAACGAATCCAACCACAAAGGCAGAAACAAATGTACCAGCAGAGAGTATAGATCCACTTACAAATAATACAATCACCAGAGGTTCGCCGGAACCTCGCCGGAGGCACACCGCCGCTGTCCGCTCGTAGCTGGAGCCACCAATAGTTGTCCGATGGCATTCACGCGCTTCTTCGCCGTCCATTTTGATCGGGATCTCACAAAAACCGCTGGCAGCCCCCTTTATCCGATCTAGCCATCACCGGCAAGTAGGGGAAAACGGACGGTGCCGGGAAGCTCACCTTGTCGCCAGGAGTCGACAGGTGGTGGTGGTGTCGCCATCTGCTACCTTGGCTCGTCGGAACGAAGGGAGAAAGAACGAAAAAATGGGAAGAGCACCAGCGTTCGCAGATGGATGGGCGAGCCGACAGTGGTCGGCGATAGGAGTGATCGACGGAGGAAGAAATCTCCGGCAGCCTGGATCGGATAGGAGGCTCCACCCCCTGTTCCTTTTCCCGTTTTTGTTTCCTTTTTTTCTATTTCCTTCCTTATCATTTCTTTCCACTGTTCTTTTTTTCTATTCCTTTCTTTTTTTTAATTTAGTGGCCACACAACTGTCCCGAAATTTCCAGGTACTTCACCTTTATTATTTTTTTTCTCTTTTTTACTATTATTATTATTATTATTAGCATTATTATCTATTATCATGGCTAAACATTAAAAGAATTCAGCTTTTTGTGTATATATATATTTAGCCTAAAACATAAGTATTAAAGGTCTTGCATAAATTATATCCTTGAAGGATGTTGGCCTTGCATAAATCAATTAAATAATATGCATATAACTCATGTGAATCAAATTTAACCTATTAAGGATGTTTTAGGCTAAACATATTTATCTATTAAGGATGTTTCGCTGCGTCATCATAAGAATGAGCCAATTCATCAAAAATGAATTTCTAATATTTAACCCTGAAACAAATCACAAAAAATATTCAAACAATTTTTTTTAGCAAAGTCCCTTTCAGCTTGCTGGAAAGATAGAGACATGCCTTTCTTTGACCCACTTAATAATAATAATATGAAGTCCAAAGAGGACATGTTTAATGGGCAACTAAAATTATTTGAAAAACATGTGTTGCTCATCTTTAATTTTTTTTTACATTAGATTTATGTATTTTAAAAAATTGATATTGAATTTATATACTTTTTTATTACTCATATTCAATTTAATTTAAATAAAATTAACAGAATTAAGACACGCTATTTTGTTAATCTTGCATGAGATCATTCTAAACTAACTGTAAAATTCATTAAAATATGAAAAAGTAAAAATTAGGTTAATCTCATGCGAAATTAAATATATATATAAACTATCTGTGAGGCCAACTTATTCCTGGCCTGGGCCAACTCTTCCCTGTATTATAATAATTGCCCACCAATTTCAATCTTAGTGGAAAAACTCAGGTTGCATATTTTATTGTCTCCCATACATATATAATTGATGTATGTACAACACTAATCTCTATTATCCTACGTCACCACTAGCAGATTTATGCTTTTATCTTTTTCTTTTCTTTAATATATAAAACTCCAAATTTTGCAAAATTTTTAATCTTCCAAGCCTCTTAACTAGCCCTATCAATTAATTCATTCAAATGATTCGATATTTATTATATTTAATTTTAATTTTCAACTCTAAATTTTACGTGAAAAAGAATTAATTTTGAAAAAATTACTATTATAGTTTTAATTAATAATAATAATAATAATTACATATTTATATGTTAAATTATTTAGATAAAAATTTATTATTAATATAGTTACTAAATAAAAATTTACATGAATTTAGTTTAGATTAACTTATAATTTAATTAATTAAGTGACTTAAACTAAAATTTATAATTTCATGGTTTTAAATTAAAGACAAAGAATAAAAATAGGTTTTCAATTTCCATACGGAATGAAATTTCCGTAGGGAAATTACTGACGGAATGAATTCCGTCGGTAATTTACCTACGGAATCGTAATTCAGTAGGGAAATTCCCTACGGAATAATGTTTCCGTAGGTAAATTACCGACGGAAAATTATTCCGTAGGTAAATTACCGACGGAATATTTTTTTCCGTCCGTAATTTACCTACGATATTATTGTTCCGTAGGGAAATTACCGATGGAAAAATATTCCGTCGGTAATTTCCCTACGAAATCATAATTCCGTCGGTAATTTACCTACGGAATCAGGATTCCGTCGGTAAATTTCATGTGCAATTTAGCCGCGAAATATTGGCGCCAAATTTACGACGGATTTTTACGAATCCGTCGCTTATTTCCGTCGGTAAATTTGGGCTGCAAAATTCCCTCCATTATTTACGACGGATTTATTATTCCGTCGCAAAATATATATTTTCAGACATTTTTCCCTACGGAAAACGTTTTTTCGTCGAGAATTGCCTACGAAAAATTTTCCGTCGGTAATTTTCCGTCGGTATTTGAGAATTTTCTTGTAGTGTATTATGCAAGAAGCTAATAAGGCAACTATAAAAGTGTAGTCTTGCAATTAAAGGTCTTTATAAGATTACATGTATGTCCATATATATACACACATATATATATATATATGTAGATATACATGTGTGTGTGTACATGTAAATGGAACTTGAATCACAGTAATACATGCTTTGTTATTCACATTCGCTCAAATACGGAGTCAGACTACTTATCATCTTATAGATACATCAACAATAAGACATTGCACTTACATAACTCATTTACATTTCTCAAGGATGTTCCTTGTTGCTGATTGCCGTAAGTAGCTTCCATACAATATCATAGATATTCATATCGATACTTAATTACATGAACAACAATTAAATATCCATGATCAATATAATAAGATGAACAATTATTTTCTTTCTAAGGTCAACACTAGTTCTTAATTAACCTTTTAGTTCACTCTTATAGTCTATTAGATCATAGACAACAGATTATATATCCTAACGTGATAATATATGTATCAATTCATCTTAATTGTACTTATTATCTTATAATATTTTACACTCGGGTATGTTTATGCAAGATTATTCCATTGTATATGTTATCACACTACTTGTGTGCATGAGTTTACATAATAAGGTATATAAGGCAGGAGAAAACAAGCATGCACCTTTACATATAGGCTATTCACTAACTTCTTGTATGACCTGAAGCATAACCAAGCTTTAACCGTTTCATAGCTAAACATAACTTTTAATATCCTACCCTTTTAAGTTAGCCAATTAACATTCAACCATCTTTTTCATAACACTAGACCACATCGTAATATTTTCATGCCATTACAAGACACATCAAGTGTGTAGTAAATCGGGTAACACCATTTACTCTGCTAGGTTATATACTTTATACCAATTTTCTATGACACCTTAAATAGCATGAAATTCTTAGATTATTACATTGTCTCATACTCTTCTTTAATTCAATATCCAATATATATATACCAAAACATATTATAACAAAACCATCCATTTTAGCATTACCATATACAATATATCGGTGACTTTAGGTGACTTAAAACTTGATTCAATCTACTCTCTATTCATATCATTCAAATTACTATACTACTTCATCTTATAGTTAATCTTTTCTAACCATATCTCACTAAACTTTAGCAATGATAAGACTTACAATTGTATTGATTCATCAATAATTAAATAATATACTAACCAACACTATAATAGATATAATCATCATGTGCATTACTTATGGTAAGTTCAATTCCCTCCAATTATATATTACAGTACGAAGTTCATGATTCATGAAGGATTTATGGCTTGGAGTGTGGAGGCTTTATAGCTTGGAGTGTGGAGGCTTTATAGCTTAGAGTGTGAAGGATTTATAGTTTGGAGTGTGAAGTAGAACCATTAAAAGAAATCAAGCAAGGGGCCATGCAAAAGAAAGAGGAAAGGATCCATGTGGCTAAGCAAGAAAAAAGAAGAAGAAATACACTGTCATGCCTGGGAGAGGGATATCACATGCGTGGCCATGCATGGGTGAGGAACATCCCATGCGTGACCATGCATAGGAAGAAAATAGGAGTTGTGTTGTTATGGAGGGGAAACACAATGGGTTCATGCTGCTGTGCATGAGAGAGAGACATCCCATGCGTGATCATACATGGGTGAGGAACATCCAATGCGTGACCATGCATAGGTAAGGAACCTCCCATGCGTGGCCGTGCAATGAGGTTCAAACCCGAATTTTACCCTTTTACTCACATTAATTTAATACTCATCCATACATTAATCTCAATAACCTTTAAATCTAACCCACTCATCTTCATTACTAGATTTAACCTATAACTCCATCAAGAAAACCCGCACATAAGAAAATAGGGGAAAAGATTCTCAAAATCAATCATATAAACAGTATAGTAAACCTAGTTCTTGTACCTGACATTTGAGCTTCACCTCCTTCAAGGTCCACTGATCTAGTTAGTTGTTTTCCTTCATAAAACACCTAAAACCCTAGGTTCCTCTTCTTCATCCTGTAACCACAGAGGGAGAGAGAGAGAGAGAGAGACATCTCTAGGAATCTCAAAATAGTTGAGTGGGATAAATATCTCACCAAATAAAATTCCCAAAATACCTTTGTATACTATAATCCTCTAAATTTCCTTTTCTTACAATTTAACCCCAAGACTTCTAATTTAATTCAATTACATACTTCCTTGAAATTACAACTTACCCAATCTCAATTACATATATACTTATATTACCAAAATACCCTTCTAAGGACTTAACCTCAATAATTGCAAAATAATCAATTTTAACCTAATTAACAGTGATCCTCATTAATTAACAATAATTCGATTAGGGCCTCACAGTAGCACTTCCTTGCAATCCAAATTCTTGTCTTTTTGGTCAATACCTTTACTTGTTAGTGTTAGTTGGGCCACAACCTTCATCTTTTCCTCCACCCTACTCACGGTTGGATCCTCTATTGTTGGTACCTTGCTCTATGGGGATTACATATAATCATCTTCTATGGTATAACCTTTATACTCTTCTTGCTTAATTAAGGGAATAAATGGTGCCTTACCACTAGAACTAGCAGTAGTTCTAAAGGCTATAGCCGCTACCAAAGTTCTCCCAGACCTTAGTTGGTTTAAACCGGCTAGTAGTAAGTGCTATAGGCTGCATTCAAGAAATAGGTGCCAAAACTGACACAATTTCCCTCATTGTTGACCTTATTCTTTTTTCAAACTCTTTAAATCTATTATCTAGGTCGTAAGGATCAAAAGCACTAGCAACCTCTTTTGGATTAGACATCTACACCCCTTCAACTGGCTTTAACAATTGTTCTAAAGTCTTATCTACTGCATCATTAAGATCTAAACCTAGACATGATTCTAAACCCTATTCTAACCTTAGTTATAGCATGTTGGATTTTGGGTGGTCTAGATAAAGTCTTCTAACATAGTGACCACTGGCACCCCTAAACAACTTAGGTGCGTGATCTAGAATGGCTAAAAAATTAGAGTGTTAGAATGATGCATGAAAAATTTTACACAAAAGAAAAGTCAAAATTAGATGTATATAAATCAAAAATAATTCATACAAAACATGCGTGTTTATTATTATTATTATTATTATTATTATTATTATTATTATTATTATTTTAATTTAATAGAAATGCATGCATGTATATATAGCATACAAAAACATATGCAAAAAAGAAAAGAAAAATCCTCCCAAGCTTACTACTCCCATACAGGAGGTCGTGCGGTCTCTTTTCCTAGGTGGGATTAGCTCATAGGTTAACAAGGAACCTAATGAATGCATATGGTGAACGGTGAAAAACTGAAAGCATAATCTCTCTTTATTGAAAGTGCATGCAGATATATTTTGGCCATTGTGTATTTAAACAATCTAAATAAATAGAAATGTACCCACTAAGGCATGAAAGCCTTTGATGAGTAAACATCTAAATTTATCAAGATTTATTCAACACATAAAGGCCCACATCATAAGGTATTATGGTGCATACCCCCTAGTGGAAGTATCTATGCCATTACATGGGCTTTCAGTCAAGTGATAAAGCTTTAGGGCTATCCAAACGTGGTCCTTGCCAATGAGTCTAGCTCATTATAAGCATAATGACCGATCATGTCAGCATTTCATATATCAAAAGGAACGAGGCTTAGGTTGGTGGTCCTTTCTAATATTTCCCCATATTAAGTGAACATAGGGTCGTGCTTTAGGATTGCACTAGGGTTAAAAGAGGGACACCTAACTTAATTCAAAGGCCTTAATATGAATGTAATATAAATTTTTGAAAAGAGATAAAATTTCTTAATCTCAAAACTCATTTATATTAAATTAACCAAAGGTAATTTCAGAGCAAAATCAAATGGTCCCCAGTTTAGTCACCACTATGACATATGCCGAGCCCTACAGATATTCGATTTGCTCCTAAAAGCTTGCTTTTGGGACCCGAGAATCGATGAAGATTTATTTAACTTGTGAAGGCTGATCGTTTCATAATGGATAAGGATTTAACCAAATCTACCATACCTCGAGCCTAAAAAAGGCATGAGATAATGTCTCGAGATACCCCTATTCCATTGTTGGTGATCAATCTATGGGGGCATCTATTGGGCACCATAAGGTAGGTATTATGGAGTTGCTACTTAATAAAACATTTGAAAATAAGTTCTAATCTTATATGGCCAAAACTAGAGATAGTTCAGGACCTCACTCTTATTTATACCTCTATTTAGTGTTATATAAATGAGTTTTAATTATTAATTTATTTTATCACTTTTCTCACATGAGTTATCATGCTTAAAAAAGCAAGACGCACATAAACACATTTGAAAGCTGTAAAGCATGTATATTGAAAGCTATAAACGCATGGTGTAGAAAGCATTAAAGAATATAAGAATAAGTGTAAAGATAAAATCATAATAAATTGGGGAATTAATTTCTAATGTTTATTTTGTTAAGGAAGTTGGTCCTTGCATGCATATTTACAAAAAAAGATATAGTTTTGGGTGCATTTTGGATAGAAATAAGGACTTTGAATCCCTCGCAGCTTTCAAAAAGTATCGTGTTAATTAATTTAAATAGAAAATCTTTTGTGATCATAAAGAAATAAAATCCTTAATTTTACATGTTATTATGAGGGTAAAGTTTGGGACATTGATCCCTTTTTATAATAGAAAAAAATCCTGCTCAAACTTGTATAAAATCATTTAGTGAGCTTTTAGTTCATCGCTCAAAAATCTATTTATTTGCAACAAATGAAAAAAGGCATGAAAAAATAGTAATAGTAATAATAATACAAGTAAAATAACATACATAAATCAGGATATTTATTAAGTTGGGAACATTGATTCCCTCATACAGGTTTATAATGACTTTTTGTGTGATTTTCAGGATAAAAGGTAAATATTGGTCTATTTTATTAGAAAAAATCATGATTAATTAGTAGAAATAATTTTGGTGTTGTTTTCGATTTAAGTGTGTGAAAAATCTTTATTATTACATGTTTGGCAGGAAATAAAGAAAATAAAGGGAAAACTAAATACATGCCAAAATAAATAAATGGATAGCAAATAAAATACATCCTAGACTAATGTGCTCTACCTTATTCTCCGTCCCGACCTGGAGTGCATGGTGTGTATTAAAATATAGCAGAAAAAATATCATTGGTTAATAAAATGACATATGAGTTAAATTAAGTAACCAACAAATATTTGAATTATTCCAAAATTAACTGGCATAAAAGGAAAATTACTAAAATAATAAAAAATAAGACAAAACTAAATAAATAAATACATGATGCATTCTAAAATTCATGCAGCATGCATTGGCAAACATATGCTAATGCTTTTAAACACAACGAATAACAATTATATAATTTAATGAAATAAATTGATAAACAATAAATGATAAATAATTATTTAATAAATTTGATAGATAATTAATAAAATATAATAGAAATAAAATAAAATAAAATAAAATAAACAGAATACGTAATATGCATGATGCATTCAGAATTCACGTAGTATTTATTGGCAAGTAAATATAAAATAAATTAAATGAATACAAATAGCATTAACACTATGATAATATATTAAAAATACATAAATAGTGATAGCAATAATAATAAAAGTAAATTATAATGGTATGATTAAAGTAAAATTAATTAAATATGGCAGAAATATGTAAATAACCTATTTACAATTAAGTTACAAATATTAATTAATTTATTCCAAATGAAATAGGCACAAATAAAATAATCAATATTAAGAACATATCAGAAATTAAAAGGAAAAGGATAAATTAATATGATTAATTTATCACAAATATTAACTAGGCTAATAAAAGATATAAATATAAAAGAAAATATTAATGGCAAATATATTAAGAAAATATTAATAATATAATGTTGATGAATTAAACAATACAAAAATAATATTATTATCAATATTAAATTAAATGTAAAAAAAAATAATGTTAACGAAATAAACTATCTTATGTAAAGAATTAATTAACTAAGGGTAACAAATTAATTAACAAATGAACTAAACTAATTAACTAACATAAAGTAACATATATAACATATAAATTAACAAAGTGGATGGGATGCAGACAAAAAAGGAATGAAAAAAAGCAAATGGAATTGAAAGAATAAAAACAAAAGAATTTGACAAGTTTTGGGCCACAGAATAACATTAAATTAATAAAATAAATGAAAGGAAGGAAGGCATTAGGTGTGAGTGTAGATGACACAAGGTGAGGCACGTGTCCGCACAAGTGACAAGCAAAGATAGAAGAGGGCAAAGGCGAGTCACGACCAAGTCAATAGGGTCACTAGATGAGTTAGGACAAGTCAAACACCAAAGGCATCACTCAGTCCGATTCAAGGCCATAACTCAGCCTAAAAATCGATTTCAACCCCTGGAATGAAGTTGGAAGCCATGAGAGCCCAATAAAATCCACTAAAAACACTAATTTGACTATTTTTATTAATTAAAATGCTAAAAAAAAACCAATAAAGCACATGAAAAACATGGTTTTAATTAGAAAAACCAAGATTAAAGCAATAAATATGGACTTCAAAAATTGGACAAAATGAAAAAGATGATGAATAGTAAACTTTAAATAATTAATTTACTCAATTTTAAGATGATTTTAATTAGTTATCATGAATTAATGAATGAAATAAGCATATAACTCAATTAATAACAAATTAACAAGCTTAAATTCAATAAATCAAATATTAAACAAAATCAAGCTGTAAAAATAGAATATAAGAATTTCTACTGTAAATCATATTTTAGCACTAAATTTATGTGATTTTGGCGCTTTAGAGTATTACCCTCAGTGTTGATTCAATATAAAAACAAGGTCTTAGTATTTTTGGCTTTTCTTCTCCCTTTTTACCTTCTCTATTCTTGGTTTTTTTCTGGAATAGTGTGTGTGTGTGTGTGTTTAGAGAGAGAGAGAGAGAGAAAGAGAGGGGAAAACGTGAGAGAGAGAAGAGCCCCCCATTTTTGTCCAGATACAAGGATTAAAAACCCAGAAAAAATCCTTTTTCTGATAAGCAAGAAATGAGATATTTTAAATTCCTTTTCTTCCACTTTTTTTGTGCTCATTTTTGTTAAAATGCTTTCCAAGGAGTGGGTCACGGCCTTGACCTATGACTCAAAGGTGTGACTCATGCCTTTGACATTGAATTTTTTATTTTTTTTGCTTAAAGCCCTTTAGCCCTGAAACTCATTTTGACCTTGCTAATAGAGGGAAAATGAGGAAAACATCCCAAAAGGATTTAAAAAAAATTAAAACCCACAAAAGGGCTTTAAAATATTTTGAAAAAATAAAATCCAGGAGAAAGCTTAGTACTTCTATTCCTTGTCTACTTATAAGAAATATTTTCCTCATTAGGTAACCCACATCAAGAGCCACCTTAGAACCTAATGTCTACACATACAAATGGATTTTGGCCATTGTGTATTTGAACAATTTGAGTAAACTGAAATGCACCTACTAGGGCATGAAAGCCTTTGATGAGCTGAAATTTAAATTTATTATGATTTATTTTATACATAAAGGCTCACATCACAAGCAATGTATTATAGTGCATACCGCTAGTGGAAGTGTCTGTGCCCTTACATGAGGTTTTTTAGTCTGCTAATATAACTTTAAGGCTACCCAAGTGGGTCCCTACCAATAGGCCTAGCTCGTCACAAGCATGATGACTGATTGGGTCACCATTTGATATGCTAAAAAAGAACTAGGCTTGGGCTGCTGGTCCTCCCTAACACTTCCCCACCTTGAGTGAACTTAGGGTAATTTTTTGGGAATGGATCGAGGTTAAAAGAGGGATATCTAACTTAATTATAAGGCCCTAGCATTAATGCAATTTAATTTATTTTGAACAATACAAGAAAAATCTCAATTCCCGATAAAATTAAGTGAATTTCCATAGGGAATCAAAAATACTAACAGAAAAAGGCATAGGAAAATCAATAATAGGGACTTTTCTCGATGGAAAATATTTCAATCGGTAAACATATCGACGAAAAACATTGTCTGTTGTTAATTTCATCAGGAGGTGCAAACCAAATAATTGTCATCAATTGCCATGTTTACCAATGGATTTAAATTCCATCATTAAAATTATCAATAGAATTATATTTTCCATCAAAACTTTTACCATAAAAAATAGTATTTCGCAGGCAAATTTGCTTACGAAATTATACATTCCGTAGGTAAAATTAGTGATGGTAAAAATTTTCCATCACTAAATTTACCAACAATTTACATTAAACCATTGGTAATTTTACGATGGTAATTTATTTTGTTGCTAAATTTCGTATATATTTTTAGCGATGGTTTTCTATATTTCTATCGGGAAATTTTATGTTACAATGTAATTTATTATTTTTATTTCTTTATATAGTAAAATCCTAATCAACAATATAATATAAAATATGTAATTTACAATAATAAATTAATAGAGACCTAATTTGTAATATAACATAAAATTTATAATATCCAATAATGTATCAAATCATTTTCCTACAAGTCCTAGAAGCATAAATATTATTCCTAACATTGTAGTAAGATTGTTACAATTCCCAAAAGTCATAAATATTAAAGCATTATCTATACTTTCGGTGTAGGTGGATCATTTGGATGCTGCAATGTGTTACTTTTACCCCTTATTTCATTCATATGAGTATGGAGCTTGGCTATATATTTTATTGAGTTGCCAATAGACTCACTATAGTCTAAAGCTTAACTACTTCCTCACTATACTAGATGTGGAGGCTTGTGAATATTGTGTATTTGCAAAAGATCCAAGGCCAAAAATCCTGCCATGACAGTCCCTACCACTAGCTACCTAAAGATATATCTGATTCTCATTAATATTAGCATTATCCTGTAACTATTGTTATACCTCCTCTTGTATTTTTTCCTATTATTATAATTATTTATACTACTTAGTGATAATTTTAAGCTAATATTATATATAAAATCAATATTGAAATAAACACTTTACATACATTTAGTGTCCTGCATCGATCGTTGATGAATGTTACACCATCATACTTCTTGGTGTATGCATAAAGACCTGACGTGATGTAGGCTTTTAGCTCGTAGACTTTTCCTACATAGAAAAAAGGTGTTATTTCTCAACTACAATTTGCAAAACTTTTAGCAGAGTTTCTTCTATTTTTATGATATTGAACTCCCCCCCACCCCATCAAATAAAAAATAAATCTCAACAAGGCAACCATTAATAAGGCACCAAAAATCTCATTTCCAAATTGATCCATCATAATTGAAAGATTACAATTAACAAATCAAAGAATATAACAATTCAATAAATAAGTGTATGCTTTTTGCTTACAATAGTAGGCCTATTCCTTTTGTTTTCTACTCTACAAAAACCCTTGCAGCCTATTAGTTTCCTTTTTTTCGCTGCCTATATATTAGTCACAATTCTTATTGATTAGGTAACATATTGTCACTTGTAGTTTGCATATTAACACAACTACAAAGTCTTGCAAGCTTATCTTACATTCCAATTTAGATTTTATTTATGCTCATCAAACCATATAAAGCTTTAATCAAAACCTCAATCTATTAAACTCCATATATTTTATCCAAATAAATAACTACTTCAAAAATAGTTCGAAAACAATTCTACATAAAAGTATTTATCCAAATAAATAACTACTTTAAAAATAGTTCGAAAACAATTCTACATAAAAGTTTCTTAAATACAAGGTAAAGATTTCTAAAACATCTTTATAATGAAATCTTGGTAGGCAACAAACTGCATAACATAACACATGTAAGGAACCAAAATAGGCCCTAGTAGAATTCAAGGGCAATTTTTACATTATTAAAGTATAATTAAACATTATTGGATGAATTATTATGTTTTTCTTGACCTTCCAGCACTCTTTTGACTATATCTCGAGTTATAGAGCACAAAAATAGATGATTCAAATTGGGTTTGAAAATATACATCCATACTAAGATTTTATATGAAGAAACCAAGTTTTAAATATGTCTTTAACTAGGATATATTTAAGCATAAATTTTGGAATAGTTTGCAGCCTAGTCACTAGGAACAGACCTCAGTATTTTGTAAATATCTTAAAATATACAAATGTTATGGAGATGATTCTTGATGTTTTAGAAACTAGAAACATATTGTAATAAGTTTTTACAAGATAAATTTGCTAAAAATGGCTTTTGAAAGGTCAAAAATTACACACAAGAAGAATTCAGAAAACTGCCTATGATAGAGGATACAATAGTCAAGTGATAATATATTTTGAAGGCTAATTTAAAAGAGGATGAAAATTTAGGGATCAATTTGATAATATAAAACTTGAAGGGTAAATTATGAAAAAGGGATATAAAGGAGAGGTTGATTTAAGAAAAGAAAAAAATGAGTGAAACATTGTGTGACATGCAAAAAAATGAGAGAAATTTATGTAACACGCAATTAGTTAGAGGATTAAAAGAGATATTTATGTGGGACATGCTGATGTCATTTTCCACTTAAGTCACCATGCAAGCATTTTTTTAAGAGTATATATAGTGGGTTGGTCGGCCACACCATGGAAAAATATGATTTCTCCTTTTATCTTCCTCATTTTTACTCATCTCTCATCTTTCTCTAAAAGTTCTACATTTTATCTCTATAATTTTCAAGAGGAAATCCTGCTGCATGTTATTTGAATTGGAAGTTTTTGAAGGAGATTTGTAAGGGTTTAATGCAAGAGTACATGGATGTATGAAGAATTGTAAGGGATTGAGAGCAAAAAGGAATGAAATGGTGAAAAGATTGAAGGATTGATTTAAAGTTACAAAAACTGGTTTGGGAACTTAATCTTCTTGCATGTGTTTTTCCTTGAGTGAAATATGTGATTAAATTGTGACATGGTTGCATTTTGACAAGTAACTTGAAGTAAAACATCAATCTTTTATGTTTAAATGGACATGCATGTAAGTTTTAAAATTCTGGGTTTGGGTTCACATGACCTAGTTGCATTCTTTTGGTGATATTTTGAGTTATAGAAAAGATAATTAGATGATTCCAATTGGGTTTTAAAATAGACTTCCGTGCAAATATTTCATAAGAAGAAATCACATTCTAATCCTTCTTCTAAATGGGTCATAACCTAGCTTAAAAATCGGATAAGTGTACAGTCCCGTCCTCATGAACAGTCCTCAGTATTTGGACAATATCTTTCAATCTAGAAGTGATATTGAGATGATTCTTAATGTTCTGAAAAATATAAACATAGGAGAACAAAATTGTATGAGTAACCTAGCTTTAATTCTGCCTCTAAATAATTTCTATGATTTATTGAAATTTAGGTGAACTGTAAATTCGGATTCTGGAATAGTTTGTAGAAAAATTGAGATTTATGTGTGTAAAATGATCAGAATGGAATGAGGTTAATTCCTATGCAAAATGGACTCCTATATTCACATTTTATATGAAGTAATTATGACCTAAAAATGTATACAAGCATGTCAAATATTGACTTGAAAATTTGTAGGGACTGAATGTACTGTTAGGGGATAGACCATAGTAAATTGGGTATATCTTTTTGTAGATTTGTTAAAATGCTACAAAGTAAAATTATAGTAAAACTAGAGACATTAAAGTATAACTTTTATGAAGAAATGTTGGTCTAAATCCCTCTTAATTTTATTCTATGGATTTTTATAAGTGACAGCCAACACTATTTCGGTTCTATGAATAGCTTATGGTTTTTCTTAAATATCTCAAGCTATAGATAAGATATTAATGTGCATTTTGTTGCTTTAGAAAGTAAACACATAGGGGAATAAGATTGTAGAAGCTCATTTGGCCTAAAAATTACGTTTTCCAAATCATATGTGGCTCACAAGTTGGGTCCAGAATGCTGCCCTGTGTAGAATTTTAATGTGTCTTACATTATGGTTTTTCTTATATAGTTAAGTTAAATATGTGTCTTTATGAATAAACAATGAATTGGATATGGCATGTGATATGATTATTAACAAAGGTCTATATATATATATTCATATATGTACATAGGTAAAGATATATGATAAAGATATCAAATATTTATATGTGATCAAACTTATGTACATGATTGTTATGTGCAATTATGCTTTCATGTACATATTTTTAATGATGGAGTAAATGTTTATTTGATGCATGCATGTATACTATGAAGTTAAGAAATGTTTAAACATGATAAATGAAGGTTTTTAATGTACGACTGTCATATGATTACATGAATGTAATATACATAAATGTATATATATGTAAACGTGTAAATGATTATATATGATTTTTATTGATCTCCTTAAGATTACTATGATACTTATAATTTGAAATGTCAATTTTACTTGTATAAAGAAGTAATATGATTTGTAGAATATATGTGTATATATAAACATATATATATATATATATATATAAACATATATATATATATATATATATATATATATATATATATATATATATATATATATATATATATATACACACACACACACACATACATAGTATGATCTTACATGATTGGGTTCGAAAGATGTTTAGAGTAATGATTTAGAGAATATGTTTAAAGTGAAATGCATGAATATGTCTTTGCTTAATTGAAATGACATGATTAAGCATTTGTGATGTCACATGTTAGAATGCTAAAATACAGATCTACAGAGCAATAGGCTCAATTATAGAAATCTTATTAAAGTATATAATGGCAATGTTATATGTGACTATGTATACAAGTGTATGCATTAAAGAAGGAGTATCTTGTCATATGATTGTTACATGAGCAAATTGTATAAATTATTTTATAAATTATGCATATATGTTTATGCACTAGAGAAGATATATATTTGTACATGATTATGCACAGATGCAAACAATATAATATAGGTACAATCTTGTTATATGAAATAATTACATGATTGAATAAGATTACAAGCATATAATAGTAATACCCAATAGTGAGCATGTTCAAAGGTTTACATAAAGTTACGCATATACAT
The DNA here is from genome assembly GCA_037975025.1 of Excoecaria agallocha. NCBI lineage: Eukaryota > Viridiplantae > Streptophyta > Magnoliopsida > Malpighiales > Euphorbiaceae > Excoecaria > Excoecaria agallocha. The sequence continues at coordinate 19,290,570 of CM075807.1, forward strand.
GTATATGATATCTTACTCATAGTTATAAGGGAATATATATATAGATACCTATATGTATATGATGAATAGAGCAAAGTAAAGAATAACATTGCTCAATAGCCATACATGAGCATGTACATGATTATTTTATTCATAGTTATACAAGGGTATACATTTGCATATACGAATATGATTGAATAGAGTAAAAGTAAACTAAAGAAAGGTAAAGTGAGAGATTATAGGGAAAATTGTTGATAGATAGGTGCCTATAGGGAAAATTGCAGCTGCCATAGTTTGGCCCAATTGGGTCTAAAGTATGTTTGATTCCATTTGGATCATGAACAGCCCCGTTTAGGTTGTTAGGCGACCCCATTTGTGTCTGCTTGACCGGTATAAAGTATAATTTGGCCCCGTTTCGGTTTATAGATCCGATATCTTCAGATATCCCCCATTTTGATACTGAAGTGTATCTATAGTTCCCATTATCCACTGATAGAACTAAGGCAAGCTAAAATATAACCATAGTACAGACATTAAAGTATAAAGTATTAAGCAAGCATCATATAAAAGTTAAGGATATTGCTTGATTATATGTTTGACATGATTTGCTTGTATTATTTCATAAGTTTAAATAAATAGAGGTTACCAAGTAACACATGATATGTATGCTATTTATAGTTGGTTCCAAATGTTCGAAATTGCTTAAATGAGTTAAATGCATGAAGAATTCTCAGTCAATATACAATACCAGCATGCTAAGTTAACTGTTAAGTTTTTTTAAATGTTTTTATTGTTCACTATGTGACGTTGATAGATTTGTCAAGATTTTATAATACATTGATTACATGTTAAATAAATGTATATGTATAAAGTGTGCTGAGTGTGATTATTAATGAAGTAATGTTAATATCGAAATGCTTTAAAATATATATATATATATATATATATATATAAGGTAAAGATATAATAGTTTAATAAAAATAGTAAGTATTCAAATGAATGAGAAATATGGCATTTTACACATGGAATATATTATACAGAGGTATAAGGAATATAATTTATCTGAATAAAGTACCATGCTTTTAAGATATTTAAGTATATCAAAGTGATCACTAAAATCAAAATGTGGGAACTCATAAAGTATAGATGAAGTATATATAAATGTTTGTAAATAAGTGATAGAAATATGGCATAGTTATTAAAATGTTTGGCAATTGATATTAATACATGAATAATATAGTCATCAATGTTTGACGACTAATAATTCAAAGTAATTGGTCAATAGTAACATATAGAAATTCAGAAAGTAAGCTTAATATTGGTTAAGTATAGCAAAAGAGAATATAATTATGGGAGATTATTGTGAATATTGTTTATAATGATTGGTTTATTTTATTTAATATGTATATACATATGGGTTTTCATCTTGATGACCTTTAAAAAGGGGTCGTCCACATGTTTTTGTTCCCCACTAAGCTTTATAGCTTAGCACGGGTGTTTCATCCGTGTAGGTTGCAAGTAAGGATTTTTCCCTGGGATGATATCTACAGCGGGATGGACAATTCAAGAGAGAGATTGAAAGTATAGTCTAATGTTAAGTGCAATTTGATTACAAGATTCTTATTTACTTTGACAAGGATGTGATGTACAGATGATTCATAAAAGTAAATATTGTATTGCTTAAAGATACTCTTAAGTATGCAGTAAAGTTTTTTTAGCATAAGAACATGGTTAGCATGCTTAATGAAATATGATATAGTACTTATAGCTATATATGTATGGAATAAGGGTGCTACAACACATCTCTCTTTGATGGCATTAGTGAATAAGAATTGCAAATGCATAACAATCAAAATTTTAGCAATAACAAAACATAGATAGTAATAAGCAAATGACAAAGAAAAAAAGGAAACTAGATGATGTAATATCAAAACCCCATACATTGTGACTTTAGGATGACATATTCAAAAATTAGAAAGAGGAAGACTGGCTTTTCGCTGCATATACTCACGTTCATTAATTTAAGATTGAAATTTTCCAATGTAATTTTGTATTGTGCTTACATGCATTAATTTAAGATCGAAATTTTTCTAATGCATCTAAAAGAATGGCATGTTGTATCAAAAGTACATAATTCAAAATATAAATATCAAGTTATAATACTTACAATTTTCTTTGCATGCTCCTGGTGGGTTATAGATCCACTATTGTGTACAAGTAGACTCTCCCCCTTAGTCCTCCCCGTCTATTACTCGAATTTTATTGATAAATGGATTTGGCCTCAAGCATTGTTTAGTAATTCTACCAATTGTTTCATATTTCTTCAGATATAAAAAGGGGTCATACACCACTCTATTTATGGGAACTAACAAAATCTTTGTAACATGTACGAGCTCTACTCTCTCATACATTATAAATGATATCATCAAATTTTGAATCCAAAAAAAAAAAATCTTTCTGAAAAAAATAAAAAAAATACTATAAGTGTTTATAAACAAAAATACTAATATGATTAAAGTCTAAAATTAAATAAATAAAAAAGTAAAAAGATATTGTTTAAATGTGCCTCAAACTCCTAGTAATAAAGATCCTTTATTTCCTAAGATAGATTCTTCCATAAATAATCATCAAATTATGTTTCCTCTTTAAACTTGGAGGAGATCTTGCAAGAGCACGTTCTAGACCAAACCAACCTATAATAGATATCCAATTTAAGATAATTTTCAAATTAAATAAAATAACAATTGTATAAACTATTAATGTAATCTTGTATGGCATAATTTTATGCTTTTCACTCACATATTATTGATAATGGTAATGTATGTTCGTCCATTAACTCTTTTTGCTCTAGGCTACATGCTGCAACCTCCATCCTCAGTAAGTGTGCCTATTTCCTTAATTGGTATAGATTTATTGTCAGGTGTAGGAGTAAATGTTTTACCCATAGATGGTGATGGTGTAGATGTAGCAGGGGTTCTGGATGGTGTAGTACTCTATGGGGTACGTAAATCTGCAAAGACTATTGATGGGGAAGGTGTTGCCTCATATGTTTGTGCACAAGATGCTCCCTCTGATGCTAACTTGAGCCTTGGCGGTAATATACCCTCTTTATCTTCAATTGCATCTTTTTGAACCTGAAATATTTGAAATTGATTATTCCATATAAGAACAATATTAATTAAATATATGTAACGGTATATTATTTATGTAATAATAAATGTGATCATATAATATTAAACTACTTACACCAATTAATTGTTATCATTAGTTTATTATAAATTACAATCACCTTTATCTTCTATTTCTGAAGAATTAGAAACAAAATCAGGCTCCTCTTAAGATCTCTCACCGTCTATATATTCCTCATCCTCTCCAGATGAAATATCAATATATTCATTATTTGGATCATTTAATGGTTTATTCTCATCATATGTTACATCTTTATTTATTTCATAGACCTCCAATTTTTCTTCCTGAAATGCTTCACTTTCAATCCTTTTATTTTCTCCTTTTGGAAGTATTGGAAAAACACCTATCGGTCTTATTTTGCAAACAACCAATCAATCTAACATGTCTCTTCTTAAGTTGGGAAACAAAACATAATACACTTAATTCACTTGCATTGCCAACACAAAAGGTTCAAATTGACTTAATCTTCTTTGCTAGTAAATTTCAACTAGATTGTATTGGTTATGTACTTTTGTTCCAACATTATGAGTATGGTAAAAAAAATTCACATTTAAATAGCACACTTCATTTTATTGGTAATGTGCGGTACTAAATTTCAAGGATCTCAATAATTTTATCATAATAATCCATCAATAGCCCCTATATGCAAACCCCACTATTTACTGTTGCCATGCTATGAGCATATGATTTGGTATGAAATTTGTATCCATTAGCAAAATACACTAGATATTATTTAACACTTTTCAAAGGTCCTTTTGCAAGATCACATATAAACTTGTGTTCTATTTGATTTTCCAAAACCTACATATCAAAAAAAAATTATCATATAAAATAGTCTAGTGTCATTTAAAGACTTAGTTCCATAATATTTTATTTCATATTTAGGAAGTCAAAACTTAAATATTTTACGAACCATCGAGGAAAGTGTTTATCCACCTTTTTATTGATATCATCTTATGTTTTTTCTAGCATTAGCTCACATAACTATTCTTTATATATTCTAAAAACAATATTATTTGGTAAGAAAATTATATCCTCCCCACCTCAAATACCAAAATACAACATTTAAAAATTTAATCATACTTATTGAATGAAAGGTTTAACCTCTTGGCAATTCAATAAAATGTAACCATGGGCAGCCTCTAATTTTTCATCTATTAACATTATTATGCTTGATCGATCATATGTTTAGCCAAGATAAGTGAATATCGATAATTTACCATCAATTTCACTTGTTTCACCCCCATCATTATTACAATGAACTTTTCTTTCTCTTATATGCACATATGGCTCAAAACCTTATGAATAAAATGTACTTGCTTCCTCTAATAAGTATGCATTACATATCGAACCTTCAATTCTAGCTTTGTTTTTTAACATTTTGCTTCAAGTGATGCAAATTCCTACATTAATTAGTATTTTAATTAAAGTTATAAATGAAAACATACTATAAGTAATATCTAAATTTCATATGTAATTACCTCTCAAATGGATACATCCATCGATATTAAATTAGACTAGCAAGTTTAGGCTTATGTGTTAAATGTATGGGTAGATGCTCCATACAATCAAAGAGGCTTGGAGCAAAATCCCTTCTAATTTGCACAAGATAACTGGTATTTCTTATTCTACTCTTTCCATGTCAGCCAACTGTATTTTAGATGATGTTAAGCTTTTAAAAAGCAAACTTAACTATGTTATTGCTTCCTAAACCTTTGTCGGTAACAACTCCCGAAATACAATTAGGATTAGCCTTTGCATAAACACAAGACAATCATGACTTTTCATGCCAAATAATTTGTACCTCCACATATCCACACACCTTGCTAAGTTTGAAACACAACCATCTAGAAGTTTCAAACTTTCTAACCATTCATACAATACTTTCTTTTGTTTTTTGTCCAAAGTGTAACATGCTTTTTGGTATTTACCCATCTAAGGATCTTTATCTAACTCATTCCTTCTACAAAAATGCTTTAAATTAGCTCTTGATTTTGCAATTTCCTTTGTCCTCCCTCCAATATTTATGATAGTGTTGAACATATTGTCAAAAATATTTTTTTCAATATGCATCGCATCGAGATTATGATGTATCAAATTAGATTTCCAATATGGAAAATCCCAAAAGATGCTCCATTTTCTCCAATCGAAGTTCTTACTTATGCTCCTCTTAACCTCTTCAGCTTCAAGTTTTGTATCTTTCAAAAGCCCTAATTCATCAATCTCCTATGATATTTCTTCATCAGATTTATTAGGGTGGAGCATGTTTTTGTACCATCCTATTCTTAATGAACTTTTATTTATTATGCTTAAATAGGTGATTTGGAGGAAGAAATTTCTTATGGTTGTCAAACCAAGATGTTTTGCCCTCATTAGGAAGATAAAATGCATCAGAATCAATGTCATAGTAAGGGCAAGCTAATTTTCATATTGTGCTCTGTCTAGATAACATAGCATAGGCAAAAAAATCACTAATAGTCCACATTAAAGCTGCTCTCATCTGAAAATTTTGTTTAAAGGACACATCATATGTTTCCACACCAAATTCCCAAAAGATGATTCAATTCAAATATCAATGGTTGTAAGAATACATCAATTTTATGTGTTGGATTTATAGGTCCTAGCACAATCACTATAAAAAAATGTATACCTCGTTCATACACATCTATTGAGGTAAATTATATAGAGTAATTACAATTGGCCATGATGAATATTGTTAGCCGAATTGACTAAAAGGTTGGAATCTATTTGCGGACAATCCCAACTTGGCATTTTGACTTTCTGCTACAAACTCATTATATATGTCATTGAAATGTTTCCATGCAAGTATATTCAATTGATGGTTCATACTTCCATCAACCCATTCATGTTCATTATGCCATCTCATATGAGATGCAGTAACATCAGAAGCATATAGTCTTTGAAGTATTGGAGTTAGTAGGAAATAATACATCCATTTCCAAGGAACTAGTTTTTGCTTCCTAGTACACTTTCTTGGTTTTGAAACTAGGTTAACTATAGAATTTACACTCTTGTAATCGTTCATCATCTCCCTAAAACAACATATATCACAACCTACAATAATCTATTTTCTCAACATGCAAACCAAGACCCTTAACAAGCTTTTTCATTTCATAAAAATTTCCAACCATTTTATGATCAAGAGGAAACGATTCATTGTACCAAGCAACAATTTTATCCAAACTTCATTCAAAAATATGACCTTCAGAATTTATGTTCAATATTCAAGCAATTGCAGATAGTTGAATTATGGTCTCATAATTTGGACATAACTCTTAGTCAGCTAACTTTAGTAAGCCAATGAACTTTTTGCATTTGGGTTTGGTTCCTCTTTAAGATTTTGTATATTTTGTTGAAAGGAATAACCAAATGCATCATAAACCATTTGGGTGTAAGGATCTTCCATTGCCTCTACTTTATTTGGTCTAATTCCTATGTCCCCTTCAAACCCATCTACATTTACTAATGAATTTACTTCATTACCACTAGAGGTGCTAAAAATTAAAGGCTCCTCATGTCGTGTCCAATGAAAATAATTTAGAACAAACCCTTTTCTTAATAAATAGAGATTGACTTCATCAGCAGGAAGAAAATGAATATGTTTCATACAAATGGAGATTAACTTGCAATATATATATTTCATACAATTTTAGTATAAATTGGTAGTTTTTAAGTACTATCTTTTATAGTACTATTAGATATACAGTAATGACGATACATTGAAGTCCTACAATTTAGTAATGTCTTTGGTATGGCATGTTATGTGTTGTCAGCCATTATTAAAAAGTAAGCTTTGCATATCATGGCTATAGTTTCCCTAAAGCTATCTAAGTTCTTAAAAAATAAAATTAAATCATGCCATCCTAGCATTAAATATAGTTAGAAAAGTGACTAAATATCCTATAGACTTTGACAATAATAACAAAAGATAGTAAGAAAAACTTATAGCATATACTACATTAAACTAAAGATTCTACCAACTAAGAATAAAAAATAAGCTATTGACATGGCATTAAAATGCACTCAATCATAGCAAGATAGACTTAGAGAAAAGTAATATTAAGCTGAAGAAGATAAATGATTATGTATCAATATAACATAACACAATGCATGCAAACAAAAACTCTAAAAGAAACTAAAAACTAAAGCATCTCTTCCCCCACACTTATAATTTCACATTGTCCCAAATGTGAACCCAAAAAGATAAAAGGAAAGAAAAAAAAAGACTTCCCTCATACATCTAAAGTAGAAGGTGGAGGCAAATCAACAATATACCCAGCTTGAACAACGAAAGTATCAATTTTATGCACCATGCTCCTTTGCCTCATAGCAAGATTGCAACTTATGGTCTCTATAGAATTTAATTGATGCTGCATTGTTTGTTGATTTTCTAGCACTTACTCCCAAACCCTTGATGACCTACTAGAGGAACCACAAGTGGTACCATGGGTTGGGCCACTTACACCTTCATAATATTTAGCTGGAATTATAGCTAACTCTCTATAGGTTTCCTCCTCTTGAGGTACACTAAAATCCTCTTCTTCGGTACTCTCATCCTTCTCTTCTTCACTTTCTGGCTCTTTTTGTGGTGTTGGGGGTACCAACCCTCTCCAATAAGAACAAGAGCAAGCAAGTATCAATCTTATTGAGGCGTGAACCAACTCACCCGAATCATGGTTTCCCTAGTGAAATAAGTACACTCAAGCACGTAATTAAATTCATTCAAATTAACATCTAAGGCCTTGGCTATTATGTTTACTATATGACCATAATTAATAGGGTTATCTTTCCTAGAGGCACATGTTAACATTTGGTTAAAAATCCAATAAGTCCAACACACTTGCTTGTGATTATAAATGCATCACATAAGGACAAATTCTTAATAAGAATACCTATTAAATTAAGACTTATGAAAAATAACGTATGAAATAACCTTATGCAATAACTAAAACTTCAAATCTTTAATAAACATCACTTTTCCTTTCTTTGGTGGAAATGTTGTTCTCAAATCTATCAAGAATGTCCAAAACTCATTAACTTTGAAATTCTTAGGAGGATCACACATTCCATCCTTCTTAAAACTAAAGAATCTATGCATAAAAGAATAAGTGAATGTGTGCTTGTCCCCTAACATACAAAATTCTAAAACCTTGAATCATTTTCATTCACTTCCAAAGTAATGTAAAACTTCATAAACAAGTTAACATAGCAAGGCTTATGCATTGAAACAAATCTACCAAGGCCATAAGAATTTAAATAATTGGTAAAGGATTCTAACATACCAAGGTCTCTAAGAAGAGTATTAGAGAGGTACTTATAATACACTATTTCTCTAGGCTTAAGAGAAATGAACCTTACACCTTCCTCATCATTAAAAATTGGAAATGAGCTCTTATAGACTGAAGTCAAATCTCCTCTTTGTGAAGCTACCTTTTGTTGCCTTAAAGAAATAGATCATTTTTTCCTTGACATTATGTATAGTGATAAGAGATGAAAGAAAAAGATAGACAAACTTGCTAATATGTAGAACACGTGAAAGAAAAAAAGAAAGTAAAATGGTATTTTAATGGAGTTTTTGAGAGACAGAAGATGAAACTAGATTTTTAAAGAGAGAAACTGAGAAAGAGTGAAGAAGAAGAAGAAAATTAAAGGGTATATATAGGGAAATAAATCATAAGGAAAGGAAAAAGTCTACAACAATAAATGGAAATGAAGACTGATATTTATAGGGAAGAAAAATTTTAATCGGGATGAGAAAAAGTAGGAAAGGACATGACTTGAAATGGGAAAGGTCATGACTTTTAGGGTTTCTCACACCTTTTCAAGAGATTTTTCAAAATATAACTTCAAAAACAACAAAAATTAAATTCCAAAAATGGAAAACTGAAAAAAGGAATTAAATATCTAGAAAAATATTGGAAAATTTGATAGGTTGGGTAGTGTTATGAGTTGGCACAAGTGGCATAACTCAGCACACATGCCGACTATAATGAATCAGCACAAATGCAGCTCTTCATGAATTTGCACGTCAATCTATGACTTGGTATGCATCTTTGCTAGAATGACTTGGCACGCTTGGTGACTAGTCAGTACACTCCAACCAAGTTGACACTTTTTCTCTTTATGTCGAGTTGGCATAGGTGGAGTGAGTTGACACACCCTGCCTTAAAAACTCAAAAAAGAAAGCAACAAAAAACTCAAAGAGAGACATTAGGCTATTAACAAATAACGAGTAAAAATGAATAAAAACATAATAAAAATATTAAATGAACCTAAAACATACTAAAAAAAAATCCTAAAATGAAAATGTGGAAAAAGAAACACTTAGCTAATATATGTGTAGAAATCAAAAGCACTAAGTACCCTGAATGATAACATTATTGGGGGTGGAGAGAGTAAGCAATTTTACCTCACTAATGGACTCACCAATGAGATAAGGGTTCAAGCAATGACCATTAACCTTAAATATCTCTCCTTTGTCATTTTTAATATTGATGGCTCAATCTGTATAAACCTTACCTACTTTAAAAGGACCAAACCATCTAGACTTAAGCTTCCCTAGAAATAACCTTAGTTTTGAGTAGTATAAAAGTACCAAATCACCTTCATAAATTTCCTTTTTGAGAAATGCTTATCATGCCACATCTTTGTGTGATCCTTGTGTAACTTTGCTTTCTCATAGGCATTAATACTGAACTCTTATAACTCATCAAGCTGAAGTAACATCTTCCCACTAGCTTGCTTCATATAAAATTCAAAGCCTTTATTGCCCAATAAGCCTTATGTTTAAGCTTTACAGCAAATGACAAGATTTACCATAGATTGATTGATATGGGGTAAGGCTTATTGGAGTTTTAAAGGCTGTCCTATATGCCCATAGGGCATCATTTAATTTCAATACCCAATCTTTCCTTGATGAAGAAACTATTTTTTTCCAGAATCTAATTAACCTCTCTATTACTTACTTCAACTTGTTAATTAGTTTGAGGATGATATGGAGTAGCAACCTTATTTGTTACACCATACTTATTCAAGAAAAGATCAATAACATTATTGCAAAAATTTGAACCTCCATCACTAATAATAGCTCTAGGAGTGCCAGACCTTGGAAATATTACCTTCTTAAGCATCTTCCTAACCATTTTGGCATCATTAGTGAGAGTAAGCACTGCTTCAACCCATTTAGAGACATAGTCTACCATGACCAAAATGTACTTATATCCCATATAACTAAGGAAATGACCCATAAAATCCATCCCCTATACATCAAAAAAAATCTCTACTTCTAAAATTCCTTTTAAAGGCATCTCATTCATCCTTGTTATATTACCATTTCTTTGGCATCGACCATGTGTAAGCATAAAATTCCAAACATCTTTAAATAACGTAGGTGACCAAAACCCAAATTAAATTACCTTAAAAGCTATCTTGGCAATACTAAAATTACCACAAACCTCCATGGAGTGACAATGCTTCAAAACATCTTCAACCTCATCTTGGGGAATACATTTTCTAATCAAACTATTTGCACATTTCTTGTAAAGCAAGGGCTCCTCCTAATAGTAAAACTTACTATCATGTAAAAACTTCCTCCTTTGGTTATGACTTAAGCCATAAGGAAGGATACCACTTACTAAATAATTGGCAATATCCATAAACCAAGGAACATCTTTAGATACCACGCTTAAAAGGTGTTCTCTTTGAAAATTCTCGTTAATAAGCACACCATCATTATTCTTTTTTAGCCCATGTTGATCTAATCTTGATAAGTGATCTGCCAAAATATTCTTACTTCCCTTCTTATCTCTAGCTTCCCAATCAAACTCTTAAAGCATCAAAATCCACCTTAAAAGCCTTGGCTTTACATCTTTTTTGCTCAAAAGATATATAAGAGTAGAATGATCCAAATAGACTATCACATTTTTCCCCATAAGATAAGCTCTAAACTTATTAAATGGATAAAAAGTAGCTAATAACTCCTTTTTTCCGTAGTGGTGTAATTGATTTGAGCTTCATCTAACAACTTGCTAGTATAATAGATAACATAATGCTTAACTTTATTCCTTTGCCCTAAAACAACCCCTACTACAAAGTTGATTACATCACACATAATCTTAAAAAGTTCATCTAAATTAGGTGGTTGTGAAATAGGTCCTAAAACAATAGCTCTCTTTAATGTCTCAAACTCATCAAGGAAAGCTTCATCAAATATAGAATCAACATCCTTCGCAAGCAAATTGCATAATGGCTTAGCTATCTTAGAGAAATCCTTAGTAAACCTCTTATAAAATTCCATAGGGCTAAGAAAACTTCTAATATGAGGTGGTAAATTGGCTATCACCTCAATTTTTACTTTATCCACTTAAATCGCTTTACTTGAAATAAAATGACCAAGAACAATACCATTTTATGCAATAAAGTGACATTTCTTCCAATTAAGTACCAAACCATGCTCCATAAACCTATCAAAAACATTAGAAAGATTCTCTAAATAATTGTCAAAATTAGATCCAAAAAAACTTTAACATATTCATCAATTGGATCATTAAAGATGGAAATCATGAATCTTTAAAAACTAATGGGAGCATTACATAAACCAAAAGACACATGCCTAAAAGCAAAAGTACCATAGGGATATATAAATGTAGTCTTAGCTTGATCATTGAAATGAATAGTATTTGGTAAAAACCACTTAGGCCATCTAGATTGCAAAAATATGAAAAATTGGCTACCCTTTCTAAAACTTTATCAAAAAAAGGTAATGAAAATGATCTTTTCTATTTGCCTTATTTAACTTTCTATAATCAATACACATACATCATCCCATAATAGTTTTAGTAGGTATCAAATCATTAGACTCATTTTTAACAACCGTTAAGCCTCTCTTCTTAGGAACAACTTGAACGAGATTCATCCACTTACTATCACTAATAGAATATATAATTCCATTATCTAATAGCTTGACCACTTCTTTCCTTGCCAATTCCTTAATAGTGGGTTTTAAATGCCTTTGACCTTCAAAGGAAGGCTTAGCATCATTTTCTAATAAAATTCTATGCATGCAAATCTTAAGTCTAATCCCTTTCAAGTCACTAATGGAATAACCCAACATTCTTATGCTTAATCAAAGCATCACGTAAAGCATCAATATGATCATTAGCAAAGATGAATTAACAATAAGAGGAAATTGAGATTTAGAGTAAAAAAAACATATCTTAGATTATATGGTAGAGGCTTGAGCTTTAACTTTGCTTCCTTCTTTTGCTAATTATCCTTTAGGTCATCATCCTTGTTCAAGTGTTTAAACCTTGAGGGCTTATGAAAAAGGAATGAATTATGCTCCAATTGATGCACTTGAGCATCCACTCTAGCACAAGGCTCAATAGGCTTTTATTAGGAATTATTTGTTACACGCATCACATGCATAAGAGGAATTTAAATTTTTTAACCAATAGATCTGATCTTACCATAAATTTATAATATAAATATTAATGAGAATAAGAAAAATCATCTTTGATTTTTATTGAACAGTTGATTTTCCTTCTCACCAAGTAGTCGCAAACCATAATGTCCAAAATTGAACACCTCAAATTAGTAATCCACACTAGAGAAGGATTGAATGAACCAAGAATGATGGAACACAAGGCTGGCCAAATTCCCCTTGATGTTAGCAAGGGAGTGGTGGCTAGAGTTTTTTTAAGAGAGAGAATTTCTTATCTCCTAATGTTCACTTAACCCGAAAATCCCTACCACTTGGATTTTTATAGTTAGGTTAAAAATCCAACTTCATAATAAGATTGGGATCTTTAAAATTATAGAGAAATATTAAATGGGCTTCTAGAATTATTAATAATTTATTTGGGCTCAATTAAATCCAATTTAAACCCTTTCACAAAAGACTATGCACCCTTTGTTTATACACTTGGATTTAATCACCCAAATTAATTTAAAATCCATCCAAATTAAATATGTAGGATCCATAACACTTATAAAATATATTTAATTTTTTTTTCTTCAAGAATTAGGCCTCTAAGGCCTTTTATATGGGTTTGGCGTGTAACCCTTCCTCTAGAGGCTTTCTATGCCAAAACCAATTCTCTGGGCCTCTTTTAATTTTTCCAATGGATCGATTGATTATTACATCAGCCCAATAACACTTATAGTCCAATAATAATTAATTATGAAATACAATATTTCAATTAAGTCCATTTTGTAGAATATTTCTAATAAGTTCTGCGAACAATTCTACTTGATCATAATTAATTAAACTTTTTAATTAATTATTCTCTTATTCATTTCTCTCTTCCATAATAATATCAAATATTATTATCCTTGTCATTTTACCATTTTATCCTTTACTCTATGTGTGTGTGACCTATTGGTTTCCTGTCCATATTAGTAGTATAATATGTAATTATGAGTTCAATTAAAACTCACATGATTTAAACTTCTTTAAATCATTTTATCAATCGCTATTGATATTTATGATACACTTGTTGGATTTTAACGGTTACATGCACCACATACATGAGCGAAATTTTAAAATTTTTTTTAACCATTAGATCTGATCTTGCCATGAATACACAATATAACTATATTACTTCGTATCGGGTTGTCGCAAACCACAGTGTCCAAAATCAAACACCTCCAATGAGTAATCCACACTAGAGAGGGGTAAATTGAACCAACAAATTGGTGTTTAACTAGGGCTGGCCGAAATTCCCAAGAGCTACTTAGGAGTTGGCGAAAAAGGGAGAGAGAGATTAAGGGAAAAGACTTTCTTTTGTTTTAATCACTTAACCTTAATTCTCATTAGTTGGCCTTTTATAGTTAGGTTAAAATTTCAACTCCTTAATGAGATTGGGATCTTTAAAATTGTTGGAGAATTATTAATTGGGCCTCTGGAATTAATTATAATCATTTGGGCTTAATTAAATCCAATTTAAACCTTTTCATAAAAGTCTATGCACAAAACCCACAAATTAGGCCCTTTGTGCAACTAATTGGATTTAAATACCCAAATGGATTCCAAATCCAACCAAATTAAATATGTGGGTTCCATAACACTTATGTAACATATATAAATTAATTTGGTCCATTAAATAGGCCATTAAGGCCTTCTGTTCTGAGGTAGGCGTGTGGCCCTTACAGAAGGGCTTCCACCAACTGCTTCATTCCTCTAGCCCTTAATAATTGCTCCAATGAACTCATTAATTATTATACCAGTTCTATAACACTTATAGTAGTCCTACAACACTTATAAGACAATAATAATTAATCACAAAATACATTATTTCAATTATGTCCAATTTTGCAGAACATTTCTCAAAAGTTCCGCGGATAATTTTATTTGATCATAATTAATTAAACTCTTTAATTAATTATTATCATATTCTCTTCTCTACCTTTATAATAATATCAAATATTATTATCCTTTCATTTTACCATTTTACCCTTTTCTCTATATGTGTGTGACCTATTGGGTTCCTGTCCATGTTGGCAGTATAATAAGTAATTGTGAGTTCTATTCAAAACTCACATTATTTAAACTCCTTTAAATCATCTTATCAATCCCTGTTGATACTTTTGATACATCATTACACAAGTCATGATTGGCCTCTAGCTAGATATCATGACTACCCAAATGTCAAGAAAGTCATGTGGTTTGACTGTACCCTTCCATAGAAATAGTTACCGTGCAATTACTCCTTTCACCACTCTTATCTTAATAAGATTCTGAGTATGGATTTCTGTCAACTCATATAAATCTAATTATGTATGTTCTATTAATTTAAACATTGTTCCTAAAATGCCCTTCATGGATCTCCATCCATCTCGGCATATTACTCTGGCCCGAGATTCTCTGAACAAGGCAATTATAGAATCATGCGAGATAACTTCCCTTGTTAAATCTGGGATGGTGAATCCTTTGTCAATCACTCAACTATCTTCAAGTAGGTCATGATATACCCAATCTCCTAACTATGTTCACTCCTAGTTGGAAGTAATCATTTATGAAGTCAAAGTATACCACTTGCTACTTAAGATAACTTTGGTGATCTCAAGTCTAAGGATACTTGCACAACCGCTATGAAAAGATTCCTCACTGACATAGATTTAATAACCATATGAGGATTCTCTTTGCAGGTCTCCAATGAACTTGTTCTTCTAACAAGCATCCACATGTTAGCTTTGATTATCATCCATAATCACAGTTATGAGAACCACTGCTTGAACCATTCAAGAAGCATAACATGTGCTAGTCTGTCCGAATTAACAATGTCCTATCTTGTTAATTCTATGACTAGGGATATTTAGATATTAACACATTTGCATGCAATAGACATCTCACATCATGAACACCTTCATGATTGCCTTTGCACTATGTTTATAATATCTAGGACTTCATTTATTAATTTAAGATTTACAAACTCATGTATTCAAACATAGCATTAATAAATGAATGATACCTTTTATTAAGAATATAAATTTCATACATATGAAAAACATCCCTATTACATGGGCTCTAGGGCATACTCTCTAACAACACTATTATATAAATCATGAGTGGCCTCTAGCTAGGCATCATGACTACCCAAATATTAGGAAAGTTAAGTGGTTTGACTACACCCTTCCATAGAATTAGTTATCGTGCAATTACTCCTTTCACCACTCTTATCTCAATTATATTCTAAGTATAGATTTCTATCAACTTATATAAATCTAATTATGTATGATCTATTAATTTAACCATTGTTTCCAAAATTCCCTTCATGGATCCCTATTCTTCTTGGCATATTACTCTGGCCAGAGATTCTCTGAACAAGGCAATTGTAGAATCATGCGAGATAACTTCCCTCAATAAATCTGGGATGGTGAATCCTTTGTCAATCACTCAACTATCTTCAACTAGGTCATGATATACCTAACCTCCTAACTATGTTCAACCTTAATTGGAAATAATTAGTTATAAAGTCAAAGTATATCACTTGCTACTTAAGATAACCTTGGTGATCTCAAGTCTAAGGATACTTACACAACAGCTATGAAGAGATTCCTCACTGACATAGATTTAATATCCATGTGAGGATTCTCTTTGAAGGTCTCCAATGAACTTGTTCTTCTAACAAACATCCATATGTTAGCTTTGAACATCTTTCATAATCATAGTTATAAGAATCACTGCTTGAACTATTCAAGAAGCATAACATGTGCTAGTTTCTCTGAATTAACAATATCATATCTTGTTAATTCTATGACTAGGGATATTTAGATATTATCACATTTGCATGTAATAGACATCTCACATCATGAACACTTTCATGATTGCCTTTGGACTGTGTTTATAATATCTAGGACTTCATTTATTAAATTAAGATTTACAAACTCATGTGTTTAAACATAGCATTAATAAATGAATGATGCCTTTTATTAAGAATATGAGTTCATAAATATGAAATACATCCCTATTACATGGGCTCTAGGGCATACTCTTTAACAATCTCCCACTTGCACTAAAGCCAATCACTAATATGTCTTAAACCCATGTTATTTATATGGTGATCTTGCTTTATCTGGGAAAGTGCTTTAGTGAGGGGATCCACCACGTTATCATCTGTAGGAACCCTTTATATTTTCACATCATTTCTAGCTACTATTTCCCTTATGAGATGGTAGCATTTGAGAACATGCTTGGATCGCTGATGAGACCGTGGTTCCTTTGCTTGCGCAATGGCTCCATTGTTGTCACATTATAAAAGAATCAGATCAACAATGCTAGGCACCACTCCTAGTTCAGATATAAACTTTTTGATCCAGACTACTTCTTTGGCTACTTTCGAAGTAGCTATGTACTAAGCTTCTATCTTTAAATCATCAGTTGTTTCTTGTTTGGAACTCTTCCAACTAATTACCCCTCCTTCCATTATGAACACAAAACTAGATAGTGATTTACAATCATCTTTGTTAGATTGAAAGCTGGCATCTGTATACCCATTTACTTCCAAATTGCCCTCCCAGTATACCAAAATATATCCTTATTCCTTCTTAAGTACTTAAGGATATTCTTGACAGCTGCCCAGTATTCCTCTCCAAAATTGGATTGGAATCTACTTGTGACACTTAAAGCAAATGCTACATCTGGATGTGTACATAACATAACATACATTATAGAACTAATTGCAGATGCATATGGTATTCTATTCATGCTCTCTCTATTTTTTAGTGTCTGCGAACACAGAGAGTTAGAAAGGTATTTCCCATGCACCGTGGGTATAAACCCTTTCCTAGAGAGATCCATATTGAACACCTTTAATACTTTATCTATATATGTACTTTGAGAAAGACCTAGCAACCTATTGGATCTATCTCTATAGAACCTTATTCCCAAAAAATAGGATGCTTCTCCAAGGTCTTTCATGGAGAATTGCTTGGATAACCATATTTTAATAGATTGGAGAAGAGAAACGTTGTTTCCTATGATTAATATGTCATCAGGATATAGAACTAGAAAGACAATTACACTCCCACTGACCCTTTTATACACACAAGGTTCATCTTTATTATGTGAGAAACAAAATTCTTTTATTGTCTCATTAAATCATATGTTCCAGCTCCTAGAGGTTTGCTTCAATCCATAAATGGATATTCGAAGCTTGCATACCTTTTTGCCATCTCCTGATGTGAACCCTTCTGGTTGTGTCATATACACATCCTCAGTCAAATTTCCATTTAGGAAAGCTATCTTCACATCCATTTGCCAAATCTAATAATCATAATGAGCTGTAATGGCTAAAAGTATTCTTCTAGACTTAAGCATCGCTACAGGAGAAAAGATTTCATCATAGTCAATACCTTATTTTTGACGGTAGCCTTTTGCTACTAAGTGAGCTTTATAAGTAACTATATTACCTTCCATGTCGGTCTTTTTTTTGAAGACCCATTTGCACCCTATGGGTTTTATCCCTTTAGGTGGTTGAGTTAAAGTCCATACTTTGTTCTCATACATGGAGTCCATTTTAGACTGCATAACCTTAAGCCATAAATCACATTCTGAACTATTCAAAACTTCTTGATAGCTTGTAGGCTCATTGTCCTCTACTACAGTTATGCCTCTACCTGAATCAATGTGAAATCCATATCTCACATGGATAGAATGCATCCTAATAGATCTTCTTGGATTTTTTGTATAATTAGGTTCAACTATAATCTCATCATTATGAAATTCAGTCTCGGGTTCAATCGGTCGATCTACTTCTATTTGTGGGTCTTAAACTTCACCAAGTTCAGTTTTACTCCCACTGTCCTCTTGTAGGAGAAATTCTCTTTCCAAGAAGACAACATGCCTTGAAACAAATACCTTTTGTTCTATGGGATGATATAAATAATATCAAAATGTTTCTTTTGGATATCACACAAATAAATATTTGTCAGACTTAACAACTAGTTTGTCTGACATTGTCCTCTTCACATAAGCAGGACAACCCCATACTTTCATATGAGAAAGTGTGGGTTTCTTGTTATTCCATATCTCATAGGAGTAACATCAAATGATTTACTAGGAACTCTATTTAATACATAAACAGTAGTTTCTAGTGCATATCCCCAAAAGGACTTAGTCAAGTCTGCTCGATTCATCATGGATCGAACCATATCTAATAGTGTTCGATTTCACCTTTCAAATACACCATTATGTTGTGGTGTATATGGTGGAGTCCATTGAGATAAAATCCCATTATCTCTAAGATAATCTTGAAATTCTTGACTTAAGTACTCTCCACCTCAATCTGATCTAAATGTCTTAATACTCTTGCCAAGTTACTTCTCTACTTCATTTCTGAATTCTTTGAACTTTTCAAATTCTTCTGATTTATATTTCATTAGATAGATATATCAAAACCTGGAATAATTATCTATTAAAGTAATGAAGTAGGAGTAACTTCCTCTAGCATGTGTAGTCATTGGACCACATACATCTAAATGTATTAAGTTCAAAACCATTTTAGCTCGTTCTCCTTTACCAATAAAGGGAGCTTTCGTCATTTTTCCTAATAAACAAGACTCACATGTATCAAATGATTCATAATTAAATGATCCTAAATCACCTGACTTAAGTAATTTTGTCATACATTTCTCATTTATATGGCTTAAATGACAATGCCATAAATACGAGGTATTTAGATTATCTTATTTCATTCTCTTGGCATCCACATTATGCACTTCTTTAATTAAATTAAGAAAAAATATACCATTCTTAATGATAGCTTTAGCATAAAATATATTGTTTTTAAAAATGTAACAACATTTGTCTTTTAAAGAAATGTCATAATCGTTTAATAAACAACTAAAAGAAATAATACTTTTGGATTAAGTTGGAACATAATAACAATTATTTAATTCCAATATTAATCCACTTGGAAAAGGTAAATGGTAAGTTCCCATAACTATTGTCAAGATGTTTTGTCCAGTAGCTGAATATAGATATATTTCTGGCTTTCTAACTCTTTTACTACTTTTAAGCCCCTGTAGATCATTACACAAATGAGATCCACATCCGGTATCTAATACCCAAGATTATTTTGAAGCAATAGAATAAGTATTAATTTCAATCATAGGAATATCTAAAGTAGAAGCATCAACTTGCTTTTTCTCCTTGAGAAAATCTAGATAGGCCTTGCAATTACGCTTCCAATGACCATATTTTTCACAATGAAAGCAAGTTCCTTTGGGATTCTCTTTCTTGGCAACCTTCTTCTTGGAAACCCCACCATTCTTTGGCTGCGCCTTGGTCATCATCTTCTTCTTCTTTTGCTTTTGCCTTTAGCAGAAGTGACAACCATGACACTTCTTTAATCCTTCTTGAAGGATCCATCAGCTATTTTGAGCATGTTGATTAACTCAGGAATGTTACTTGGATCTTGTTCATGTTAAAGTTAAGCATGAAAGGTGCATAACTTGGAGCCAATGAGTACAAGATTAAATCTATGTATAGATCATTATCCATTACATAGCCAAGTCTACCCAAGTGCTCAATATACCTATACATCTTTAATGCATGAGTAGCAGCCAAAGTGCCTTCCACCATTTTGCAGCTAAATAGAGCTCGAGCAATCTCATATTGCGCAGTTTGAGCCTGAGAAGAATAAAGATCCTCTAGATGCAAAATGATGGTTCTAGCATCCATCATCTCATGTTGCTTCTGAAGCTTTGAGGACATAGCACCCAACATCAGACATACGCTGCTTTACTATCCTCAATGTATTTTTGATAAGTGCCAATGATCTCATCAATGGCATCATTTAATGGAAGTGATGGTTGATCTTTATCCAAGACATAATGGATCTTTTCAGCTTTGAGAACAATTCTCACTTATTTGATCCAATCAGAATAGTTGCTACCAACCAGCTTGTTATCCAAGATTGATTGTATGTTAATGTTTGATGTGCTCATGATGATGACCTTTGATGTGAAAAGAAAACATATGAAAGTATGTTCATATATATGTATGCATTAATTAGGTCTTTAATTAATCCATTTACTCCCACTTTTTTATTGTGAATTAATAGCCCTCACTATATAATCCGAGAAAACCTGATGGTTTTCTTAGTGGGCCAATATCCAATCCTTGATATGTAATTTGACCTTGACTGTAGTCAACAAGCCAAACTCCATACCCTTGAAAGGTAGGTATCTCTATACCAATTGTGTCTCTACATAACTATTGGATCATTAGGTTATCAACTCTTATTACATGCATATCAAATATGCATTCCTTAATCTTGCCTCTAGAACCATTAGCCTTAACTGTGGCCAATATGCTAATAGGCTAGCTAAGATGACCCATTTAATTAGATTCAAACATATTCGATATAATGTGAGCTTGACTATGGTCAATAACTTACACTATAAAGAACTCTGGTTCTCCTCCAATTAATGGAAGGCTTATATACCTTAGTATTTGTTTGAGGGATTTTAGTTAATTAAGTCTCATCATACATGGTTGGCATACATTGGTATGCATTCTATATCTATCACATAAATATAAGCATACAAATATGGTATAGTTATGGACTTTACTACATTGATTTCCCCTAGCCAAAAGGGAAATCAAAAGGTCATGCCTAGGTAATATGCATGATTCAAACAAGTAAAAATATTTACTTTATCTTCAATCTTGTTGGATCTCTATCCGGCCCATCTTGCTCCTTAATAGCGGTCTCCATCTCTATCTCTAATTCTAATCTAAGTAATATAATTAAATATTTCAATTTGAAAAAGAAATACAAACCAAAAGCTAGTGGTCGGGACATGAAAGTCTTTATTGGGCCGAAACATGCATTATGCTTAATCACATTGGGCCTTGTCCATAACTATCCATCATACCAATCATACACCCTTATATGCATTTCTAATGCATAAAGTAAAACCATATAATGGAATACAAACTATGTTTCAACTCTTAAAACTTACTTTTGAGTTATTTTAATAATGTGATCAAATTAGGAAACTTTTTCCATTTTGGAAACTTTCATTTTAGGATACATTTTTGCATGCATGTGTTCTTGCCTTAATTATCAATTAAATTGATAAATAATTTTTTATCAATTGATTATTTAATTAATTAATCATATTAAATAATTAAAGAATTTAATTTTGGGCATAAAACGAAGGGTAGGCCAAAATCCACAAATTTAAACCCTAAAGTGTGTTCACACACAAACTAGTTTTGTGTCTATTGGACCATTTGGGCATTTTGGAATGAGCTAAGCCCACCCAAGCCCTTAAAATCCATTAATAAACTTAATTATAGTTTATAATATTTAATTTAAATCAGATCCTTGCTTCCACCAAGTCATTCACTAATTTAAATCAAGTCTGTAAACATAATTAAACCCATTAAGTGGTTTTAATGAATTAAAATTAATCCAATTAATTCAAAGCCCATTTTAATTAATTAAATTAATTAAAAATACATTAATATATCAAATATATCAGATTTAGAAGATTTAAAATCATTCTAAACAAGAACCCACCAAGAACACATGAAGAACACAAATTTATCCAAGTTTTCGACTAAACAAGTTTCCATGAAAAACTTGTTCGATTTTAATTTTGTTTGATCCTATGGCTTAATATCACATATTAAACATGTAAATTATTATTAAAATAATTTTAGAGTGGATCAATAAAAATTTAATTTAGAACAGCCCCTAAAACTTTTATTGAAAAATAGAAACTCTACACGCCAAAAACAATGATGCTTTTCTCAAAGGAATCATATTTATTATTCATTTTATATATTTGATCACATACATCCAAAAATCAATATTTCTCATTCATGAACAATCAAATATGATATTTTAAAGTTCATGAAATAAATATGTAAGGACCTAATCATGACCCAAATTGGATTATTGTTAATTAATAAGGACCATCGTTAATTAAGGCAAAATTAGATTATTTTGCAATTATTGAGGTTAAGTATCGAAAGAGGTATTTTTATAATTTCAGCATGTAAGCATATGAGTCAAGTTAGATTATAATTAAAGAAAAGGGTGTAATTGAAATGAATTAGAAAGTCTTGGGATTAAGTTGGAAGAAATTGAAATAATGGGGTTTATTTGTGCTTAAGGGCATTTTGGAGATTTACTTAGGAAGATATTTTTCCCCATTCATTTACTTTAAGACACTTAGAGAGATGAGGAATGGACTCTCTCTCTCTCTCTCTCTCTCGGTCACGGGATTGAAAAAGAAACCCTAGGGTTTTGGTGTTTTAGCATGAAGGTAATGTCTCCCTTCCATAGATATCTTCTTCCATGCTTGATTTATGATCTTAGGGTTGTAGGAAGAGATGATAACTCATGTTTGTTGTCTTTGTGTATAAGGAAATGAAGGAGAAAGAAAGCTAGATCAATGGATGTTGAATGCGATGAAGCTTGATTTTGAGGTACGGGATTCATTTTTGGGATGGTTACAGTACATATTTTCCCTCTCATATTGTATGTACTTTGATAATTAGATTAAGGGTTTAAACTAATATGTTTTGATGATTATAACATGATTAGTAACCTAAATGATCATGTAAGCAAGAGGGGAAGTAAGATTTGGGGTTTAAATTCAAGTTATGCACGATTGGGATTCTGGTTTTTTCCTATTTTCTTTCCCACACATGGCCACAGGTGAGTTTGCTCGTCCCAACCCGTGGCCACATGTGTTTGTTCTTTATGACACACTGCCACGTGATGCTTTCCTCCTTCCCACCCGTGGCCACGCATATTGTTTCCTTTCTTGCACATGGGCACATGATGTTTTCCTTCTTCCCACTCGTGGCCATGCACGTTGTTTCCTTTCTTGGACACGGCCACGTAAGTTTGTCTCCTTTCTTGGACACGACCACGTAAGTTTGTCTCCTTTCTTACTCATGGCCACGTGATGTTTCTCTCTTCTTTGTACATGCCCACGTGTGGTTTCTTATTGGAAACACACGGCCAGTCATTGGATTCTCCTTCAAAATACATGGCCACTCACTCTTTTATACATGAGAATACATGGCCACTTTTTTTTTCTTTCCAACCACTCATTGATTTCCTCTTGGAAGTGCACGACCACATATGTCCTTTCGTCTTCTCATGCACGGCCATTTATACACTTCAATTTTAATGGTTCTTTTCCACCCCAAGGGCACAACACTGTATAGCCATGTTTATAAGTATAATGTTATAATAAGGAGGAATTAAGCTAGTAATGGGAAAGGTTGATAATGGTTGAGCATGTAAGTGATGACTGGTATGTTAATGGATTACATAAGAAATGTTATAGTTCTAAAAGTCTTTTAATGCTAAGATTTTAAGTAAATATATATAGTTTAGAAATGTGTGACTATAGGAAGGTCTATTAACTGAATTTGAGTGTTAAGAATGTATAATTTGTGCCATGCAGACACATAACTAGCGAGAGTAAGAGACAATATAATAAGCATATGACTAAGGACAGTAAGAAGTAACGTAATGAATCTAACATGTATATGCTATTTAATGTATCCTATGGATTTGGCATCGATGCGAACTCAAACAAAGTAACTGGCTTTGCCCAAGTACTATATATATATATATATATATATATATTTCAATGGCAAGAGATTACCGAGTTATGATCTAGTAACATTAAGAAGATAGTTATAATGTGCATGACTAAGTTAAAGAGATGGAATATTTATTGACACTTGAAGGTGCAACTATAGAAGTTTAGTTATGCTTTAAGCCATACTAGGAATTTAATGATAAGCTTTGAGGTAAGAAAACTTATTTACTTATTAAATCATGCGCCATGATATAATATGAAAATCGTAAGTCTGCTAGTAGGGGACTAATGATTAAGATGAAATAACCTCAGACAACTTACCTAAGTATAAAATATTATAAGATGAAAAATACAAGTAAGATGACTGAAGTATATATGGCTATGTTATAGTATGTCACATATGGGTTCTAATCTGGTAATTATGAAAGTGAATCAAGGGATTAAATATGAACAAGTAGTGACCTTAAGCTATAAGAGAACCTACTTATTTTATTATATGGATTATAAAGGCTTGAGTGTTGCTATATATATATGTGTGTATGTGTGTATGTGTGTGTGTGTGTTAAGTTTTAATGTGAATAAGTGTAAGAATAGGGAACTATTCATAGCAAGCAACAACAAGGTATGTCCACAAGAACTATCCATGAGTTATGTAAATTCTATATATTGTATAGTTGATATAAGTATGCTATGATGAGTAGCTTATCTTAATATGTGAACAAGTATGAGTAATAAAAGCATACATGGCTATGATTTAAACTGCATAAATATATGTATATGTGTATGTTGTCATGCTCATCGCTAATTATGAAACATTTCATGTTGATATTGTTTGCATAAACATGCAACTGTATGATCATGTGAAAGCATCTATGTGTATTGGGGCCTAGAGCTCAATATTGAAGTATGATAAGAATAATGTGCATTCTTATATGAATGATGGTTTTAAGCAGGGATGCTATATTAAAGAAAAAAAGATATGCTGAATTGAAATATAATTAAGAATGGTCAAGCCTGTAGGTCTTAGTTCAGTTGTGGATTAGATAGGCATGCCTAGAGGGATACAGTCATAACTGCCATAGTTGACCACATTTGGGTCTTATTCCTTAATGGAACCATTGTTCGGCCCCGTTTGGTCTATCATTTGTTCCTTGCTGGAACCATTGTTAGACCCCGTTAGGGTCCATTGTTTGATATCTTCGAATATCCATAGTTGATACCTTTAGGTATCTATTGCTCTCGTTATCCACCCTTTGAACTAGTACTTAGGCAGGCTATTAAAGATGATAAAAAGTACAAGAAATAAAGTTATTATGTGCATGCTATGAGCAAAAACATTATTTCAATTTCTTGTTTGGATTTGGATGAATTTGATTTTGTTATTAAAAATGGCAATACTCATATTCATCGCCAAGGCATTTCATATGGCAATGCCATGTTGCAAAATGGCCTTTATATCCTTGATCCACAAAACAAAGAGTCCATATACAACATTAATACAAAGAGGGTTAAATCAAATGAATTGAACCCTACTTACTTCTAGCATTGTCGTTTAGGGCATGCAAACCAAAAATGCATTTCAAGACTCCACAAAACCAGAGTGCTTGGGTCATTCGACTTAGAGTCTTATGACACATGCGAGCCATGTTTGCATGGAAAAATGACAAAGAGTCCTTTTAACAAAAAAGGTGAGAGGACTAAAGACTTATTAGAACTAATACATACCGATGTATGTGGACCTTTAAGTACACAAGCTAGAGGTGGTTTTAGGTACTTCATAACGTTCACATATGACTTTAGTAGGTATGGCTACGTCTATCTAATGAAGTACAAGTCTGAAACTTTTGAGAAATTCAAAGAGTTTAAGAACGAAGTAGAAAACCAACTTGGCAAAAGTATAAAAGCCATTCGATTAGATCGAGATGGTGAATACTTAAGCCAAGAGTTTGACAGTCATCTAAAAGAGTGTGGTATTATTTCATAGCTCACTCCTCCCGGAATGCCACAATGGAATGGTATGTTCGAAAGGAGAAATCGAACTCTGTTGGACATGGTTCGATCTATGATGAGTCAAGCTAATCTTCCTGTCTCTTTTTGGGGTTATGCATTAGAAACTGCTGCATTTCTACTAAACCGTACTCCAACTAAAGCAGTTGAGAAAACACCATATGAAGTATGGACTAGGAAAGAACCCAATATGTCATTTCTCAGGATTTGGGGCTGTGAAGCACATGTTAAGAAATTAACATCTGACAAACTAGAGTCCAAATCCACTATCTGCTTGTTTGTGGGTTATCCCAAAGAAACAAAGGGATACTACTTTTACTCACAAGCCAAAAACAAAGTATTTGTTGCTCGCAAGGCTGTTTTCTTGGAAAAGGAGTTCCTTCTCAAGAAAGACAGTGGGAACAAACTAGAACTTGGAGAAATTCAAGTGCCACAAACTCCAATAGAGGATAAGTTGGAAATGGGATCAAGTTCACAACCAGTTGTGGAACAATAACCCATTACACAAGAACCTAGAAGGTCCGGTAGGTTATGTTAGGTGATTGAGAGATATGGATTTCTAATCACTGACAGTGCACTATTGAGTTAGTAGATTGTGAGGATCCTACTACCTATCGAGAAGCTATTGAGAGCCCAAACTCGAAAAATTGGCTTGAAGCCATGAAATTTGAGATGCAATCAATGTACGATAACCAGGTTTGGACCTTGGTTGATCCACCGAAAGGTGCTAAGGTAATTGAATGCAAGTGACTATTTAAACTCAAAGCTGATAAGACCTACAAAGGTAGACTAGTAGCAAAAGGTTTTCAACAAACTCATGGTGTAGGCTATGATGAAACCTTTTCGCCTGTAGTCATGCTCAAGTCCATTAGGATCTTGCTTGGCATAGCTGCATATCATGATTATGAGATATGTCAAATGGATGTTAAAACTGCTTTCCTTAACGGAAATTTACTTGAGGATTTTTATATGACACAGCCTGAGGGTTTTGTCAATCCTAAGCATCCTAAGAAGGTTTACAAGCTTCAAAAATCCATTTATGGATTAAAGAAAGTATCCTGAAGTTGGAACCTTCGTTTTGATGAGGCGTTCAAAGAATTTGACTTCCTCAAGAACGAAGATGAGCCTTGTGTGTACAAGAAGGTTAGTGGGAGCATAGTAGTATTTCTGGTCCTATATGTGGACGACATCCTTCTCATTGGGAATGACATTCCAACATTGCAAAAGGTTAAGCAATGTTTGGGAAAATGTTTCTCAATGAAAGACTTAAGTGAAGCCAAGACAATACTTGGTATTCGGATCTATAGAGATAGATCGAATTGGCTTTTGGGACTGAGTCAAGAAAAGTACATAGACAAAGTACTAAAGCATTTTTGTATGGGAGACTCAAAGAAAGGGTACATACCTTTGGCTTTGGGAGTTCCTTTGACTTAAGAACGGTGCCCTAAAACCAAAGAGGAAAGGGACAACATGAGTAGAATCCCATATGCATTTGCTATTGGATCTATCATGTACGTTATGATATGTACTAGGTTGGATGTTGCTCATGCACTGAGTATAACCAGTAGGTTTCAGTAAGACCCAGGTGAGAAGCATTGGTCTACTGTAAAAGGGATTCTAAAGTACCTACGAAGGACTAAGGATCACTTCTTGGTGTATGGTGGTCAAGAAGAGCTCATTATACAAGGTTATGCCGATGCTGCTTTTCAGACCAACACTCAGGACTCAAGATCGCAATATGGATTTGTTTTTGTTTTGAACGGTGGTGCTATCAACTTGAGAAGCTCGAAGTAAGAGACCGTTGCCGACTCAACTACAGAATCTGAGTATATTGCAGCAAGCAAGGTTGCAAAAGAGGCTATTTGGATTGGAAATTTCATTTCTAGATTAGGAGTGGTCCTAAGCATCCTAGATCCATTAGAAATTTTCTGTGACAACAACGGGGCCATCGCACAGGCCAAAGAGCCCCGATCACATCAGAAATCCAAACACATACTTTGGAGGTACCACCTGATCAGAGAGACCATTGATCGTGGGGACGTCAAGGTTAGCAAGATGGCAAGTGAAGACAATGTAGCAGATCCTTTGATGAAATAGTTGCGTCCAAATCTGCACGAAGCTCATTTGAGAGAGTTCAGTCTTAGGGCTATGCCTAATTGGGACTAGTGTTAGTGGAAGATTTTTAGTGTAAGCCCTAGCCATGAGGCACATGGTTGTAAGACCTTGAAACAATAGAGACTTCATTCTAAATATCCCTAGTCAGTCATTGTTATGGGAATAACAATGAATTAAGACTAGTATGCTTTCTTTGATAAGTTGAGTTCTGTCTTACAGATCATAAGAACAAAAGTGTCAATCAGAGATCGTAGATATATGTTAAAGAACATGGTATTTGGATTCAATCCGTTCATGAGAACACTACATGGTACAAGTCATAAGTGTTTCTCATATGCAAGTTTTTTATTGGAGTTCTTAGACCTAAAATCTCTATGAAACTCTTTATGAATTAGTGTTTACTTTGACATACACCTAACGTACTCGTAACAGAGTGACAAGTATGGGTATGCTTGGGTATGCATCGATTCATGTTAGAGAGTATGAGAGAAGTGAAGGGATTCCCCCTCTCAATAAGAGAGAAAATATCATCGGCCACTTGATCAGTGAACTGAGAAGTGTATGGCCATAACGAGATGAAATAATGAGTAATCATTATTTATCTGAGAGTTCAATGTCACTAGAATATCAAGAAAGGAATTAATATATATAAGGATGACTAGTTCCATTCCTTATATTAATTCTGATATTTATGGGTAAGGAACTATGCAAAATTGCATTAGGTCACTAAATGCTATATGCATTTTCATTTAATTTGGAATGCTATAATATCTTGCTAGAGAATATATATATAGCCTTTGAATTAATTCATTAATTCATTACCAACATTAAATGGACCTATAGGATCGCACACAAAGCATTAGGCTTCAAATATTTAAATAAAGTATTGGGCATTAATTTGGGCTTTTAATTAAAGTCAAATTAATGTGTGTAATGGGTATTAAAATTGCTATTGGACCTTGGTCCATGAGAGAGAGAAATTCAGCCCACAAGGTTTAATTTCAATTAATTAAATATCTTGTATTAATTTAATTAATTGAGTATTAAAGCCTAAAAGAATTTTAATCAAATTAAATCACTTAAATGGAAATTGAAGTGACCAAAATTCCTAGATAAATATCAAGGAATTTCGGCACATGTATAAATTTTAATTAAGTGATTTATTAGATTAAAATGTCTTATGTTTTATTTCAAATTAATTTGAATTTTAAATTCAAAAGAGTTTGAATCAATGTATATTACTTATTTTAAGGAAGTGATTAAGGCAAAATTAACTATCTTAAGGTTGTGGATTTCAGAATTATCACTTACAAAATTAAATGATATATATTGGAAAACAAAAGAAAACCCTAGCAAGTGTGTGTGTGTGGCGTGAAAACACACTCTCTCTCACACATTTTTCTCTTGGCCAAATTCACATGGAGAAAGGATTCTTCCTCATTCTCTTGTGTTCTTGGACAGTAATAGCACCTAAAAGAAGTGCAAGATCAAATCTTGTAGCTTCAATCCATTGCCATTACACAATACTTAATTAGAGAGCTAGCAATCTCGGTTTTAAGCTTTGCTTGCAATTGTGTGTGTGAACATAGAGAGGAGTTGCGTAAAGGTTGTTCCTTTGGCATTGGTGGTGAAGATTTAAGACTGGCATATCCTTCTTGGTTGCTAGTCATCATCAAAATCAAATCTTGAAGTGCATCTAAAGTTGTATGTTTTAAAACCTTAAAATTGCATGTTTCGATTCTTGTTATGGAATTGTTTAGCATGTATGATCGAATTTTGTTGATTTTCCGCTACATGATTATCATATACATACCATGTTATATTCCATCACCAAGTGCAATGCCTGATATAGAACGATGATTGTAAAAGAATCAGATTACTATGCTAAGATAACATGAAGGATGTAAAGTCTATAAATCTAATATGAGAATTTCATGATATATGTGATGTAATTATGCCTACCAGGACTACTTGTAGATGCTATATGACCTAAGAATATCCCTTATATTGTGAATTAAGTTTGAATGCCTATCTTAGGTGGATAAAGTGATTTAATGTGGTAAGTGGAAATCTTGTACCATTAATAACTATATTGTCTAGCCTTGTGATAAAAAGGATTATAAGATGTATATAGAGATTTGCACGCTCATATGTATAATGATATCTAACTAAGTGTAACGTGTGAGGACCCAATCATGGCCCTAACAGGACTATAGTTAATTAATCAGGATTAAGATTTGATAAGGCAAAATTAGATTTTTTTTTGTTTTGATTTGTGCTAATGAAATTAAGTCATATAAAGGGTATGATGGTAATTATGCACATGTATATTGGAGTGTAGCTAAAATAGCAAGGAAGGATACAATTGAATTAAATCAAAAGTCTTGGGGTTAAAGTGTAAGGAATGGAAATTTAGAAGATTATAGTGTGTAAGGGTAATTTGGGAATTTCTCTTAGTGAGATATTACTCCCACTCAAGCATTTGGGGAATGGCTGAATCAGCATTTGGGGGAGATCTCTCTCTCTATTTAATTTAAGGAAACTAAGGTTTTTATGTTTGGCTTCACAAAGGAAAAAAGATGAACCATGGGTAGTAGAGCTAGATCAAGATGATTGAAGGAAGATTGGAAGCTTCAATGTTTGGTATGGGATTAGGGTTATTATAATGTTTATATGATTGATTTTAACTATACCAAAATCAAAACTTCAAGCTTCTCTCTCTTTCTGGCCTCTAGATTTTGAACTTGGAATCCTTAACCCTTTTACACTTGTGAACCTACGTGGAAAAATACCCGTGTTGAGAAATGGCTTAGTGGGGAGGTAAATAATGCAAATGACTTCCTTAAAAAGTCATAAATGTAAAAGTTATAGAATGCCAACACACATCATATAGTAACATTCAATAACTAGATATGCCTTGAAAACACTTCAATACTCACATACATTCTCGATAATAAGTACACACATTAACTAATACATCAACATTTATCATTCTTTACTATAGCATTATTAATAAGCACATTAGCATTACAATAGGTCACTAATTCATTTGCACTATTAACAATAAAACACTTATCACTAAAATGCAACTATTATGCTTTAGTTATTTGAATTCCCCATGAATTATGGATAACAAGATAATCGCTAAATACTAATGAGCAATATCAAACACTAAAGACATAAGTGTCAAATTACTATATGCCAAAAGGTATCAACACTGAACACCTTTTGGTTCCAACATTAACAACTACAGTTACTAACCCTATAGGCACGCCTACCTATCCACTACTATACGAAATTCAAGCTTTCATTAAACTTTAATCACTTAGTAGTTTATATTTAATACATTTATGAACACTCAACATCATTCATTTAAAAACATGCAACTAAATTCAATTATTCAGGATATAAATTCATTATGTATGCTTTAAGGCTGTAATTAACAATAATACATTTAAAATTCATATATACATTCATTAGCCACTTAGCATGCCATCGTTAAAATACATACTTTAATATTAAACCATCATTTCAAGTCATGCACTGACCCTATACATGTGTTAATATGGTTTTGCGAATGTTTGAGAATGTTCGTTTCAAGTTTTAAAGTTTTTGAAAAAATAAAACCCATTAACATGCTTAAATGATACCTTATGTTCATAATTTCTTATATTCATGTTTAACACACATTCTTTATTTTAATGTAAAATTATACATTTTATATATAACATGTCACGTTACATCCTTATGTATATGTTTATAAGGTTCTAGGAATGTTCGAGAAAGTTCAGTGAGTTTCGGTAACTTTTTAGTATCTAAAAATCATTAGTAGGCTAGAATAGGGTGGTACCTGGTTGGATTAAACTTCAATTTAGTTGGATGGGTTACATTATTTTTTATCCCGAATGCTTTCACATGACTGGATTGGAAACCAATCCAGTTGGTTTGACCCAAAAACCCAGTTTTTCAACAAATAACTTTTCTAATTCAAATTATGCAGGGTTTTAGGCATAAAATAGGTGATTTTCAAGCAAAGTAGTCTTCTAGAAATTGTTCCCATATGTCTCTAGTTTACATATCATTAAAGATCAGGTCATTTAGACTTCTATATCAAGACATATCTCTAACCAATTATAAAATGCTCTGAATGGCAAGGCAACAACTATCACTCCAATTTGAACTAAATTTTGATGCACTTAAAGGTAGAATTAGGTTTTAGCCTCTTTATAAAACTTTTATTCTATTAGTCTAGTTTATTATCTAATTGTAGTCATCCCATTTGTACCTCTCTAACTCAAGATATCATCAAAATAATCTCTGCAAGTCTTATAAATCTCTCACTAGAATTTTACTCTACTAACCTTTTCCCCACACTACCTTCTTTAATACCTATTTTAGCATTCAAAATACATATTCATAATATCTAAATAATAAATTATACATTATAGCAACCAAAACTCACAAGTAACTAAATATGCAAATACACAAGGAATTAAATATGCAAATAGTCCCATATCTTATTTTGGTCAATCTTTCACTTCTTGCTTCCTTGCTTCCACTTTTCTTTGCTTTTACTTGTATCTCCCTCTATGATATAAGCACACATAGATATATTATACTAATTTCATCTCAAAGTCCAGCCTTCATATATTAGAGCAAGATGGAGAGGGAAAGAAAGCAATATATCATATAATTTTACCTTAAATTACTCAAAACTTGCTTTGATTTTGCTTGCCCTTTATATACAATTTTTATATGTGAAAAACCAAGAGCGAAAATGATCAAATTCTAAATTACAAGAACCTACCAGCTATTTTACCCCCTCTCCATTTTTATATATGCTCAAAACATGATTCTATACATTGGATAGGTGTTAATTTCCTATTGGTCCACTTGTTGGACCTATAGAAAGTTACACTCTAATACCTCATCTTCTTTCTCTTATAATCATATATAATACCATCTTAATTTACATCTTAATACACATCTTTTATTTATGCATGCATATAACAATGTGAGTAATTTACTACATTAACCAAAACTTTTACATTAATGTCTATTATGTCCTCTTACTATGCCTAACTCACTTTACTCTTTATGTGCACTTCTTAGTACACCATAGACATGTAACAATGCTATTAGGGTATAGTTTAGGGCCTCACAAAATGCTCTACCAGAAACTTACACTCCACTTAATTCGAAGCCCTCAAAGGTATTATTGTGGATCAAGATCTACCAAAATAAGGTGAATTAACCTAAGAAGATGTTTGACTGATCTAACCCATATAGGGATAGATATAAGTATTGTGAGTTTCATAGAGATGTAGGCCATACCACTGATTAGTGCAAGACACTCAAAGAAGAGATTGAAAGAATAATTTAGAGAGATTTGCTAAAAAGGTTCATGGCTCATAAGCTTAAGAGCCCATGTTGATATATTGAGGTTAAAGAAAAATCTAATGATGATGAAGATGAGGACCGAAGGAAGCTAGACCCCTCAGATCTGCATAGGCAGTGGTTTGGCATGATTAATGTCATTGTTAGGGGATTGTCTTATGGAGAATATTTGAGCAAACGGAAGAAGGGATAGAAAGGAATATACTTCTTTGCTGAAGGCATAAATTAGCCTTATTTCACCATATCCTCGTAGGATGTTGGGGACCTTAAATTTCCCTATGAGGACACCCTAGTAGTACAAGCAACCATCCATAACTTTGAAGTCTAAAGGATATTAGTATACAATGGAAGTGCTATCAATGTACTTACCTTTGACACCTATAAAAAGATGAATCTTTTGATCAACAAACCTAGATTTGCATGCATTCCCCTGATAGGCCTTAGTAATGCTACAATTCCTATGGTAAGCTATATTGATCTTTTTGTTGAGCTAAGAGGTGAGGCTATCATTCACATATATGGTGATGAAAGTTCCCATCGAAAAAGGGGTAGCCATATTGAGAGGCAATCAAAAGGCCACTGGAGAAGCTTATATAGCCATGTTGAAAGAAGGTAGATAGGCCTACTATATGGTAGATGTAAGGGCCCAATTTAGGCATTAGAAGAATATTTAGGCATTCTTAAATGATAATATGGTCATTGTGTGTATAATTAGTTAATGAACTATAAGTAGGGGTATAAAGGTAATTACCTTAAGAGAAGAGGGATAAAATGGTCATTTCAAATTGATCTGTGTGTGTGATTAATTTTGGAAAAGTTGCTAATTAAGGGTCCTAATTGAAAAGAGGAAGAGAAAGTTTTTGAGTAAAAACATAAATTAAAGAAATTAAGTGCAAATTTGAAAAATGCAATTAGGAAATAATGAAAGCTTGGCACTTATCCTCCTAGAGCATTCTTAATAATGAAGTGTTTAAAGAGGATTTGGGGAGGAGTGTGCCGGCCACTTCAAGGAGTTCTTAGGCCACCATTAACTTCACTTAAACTCTTAAGAACACTTGGAAATCCAATTTTGATTTTGCTTGAGGAAAAAGAATTTAGGGGTTACCATTTAGGGTAACAATTTCCTCTTCTCTTATTTTTGGGTTTGGATATTCAATTTATAATTTATTTAAATCATTACATTATAATAACATGAGAATTCATTCTTGTGGAGGGGACATCCAACAAGGGGAAAGAAAAGCTAGAAGGAGGAGCTTGAATGGAGATTAAATATAAGAAAAAGTTATGGCAACTTATGTGAAATTGTTGTGTTGCTTGATGTGGTGTTTTGAGATGTTAGAATGAAGTTTTTATTGAGGGAATGCTTAAGTAAGATGAGTAAAATGCCATGGGAACCAAAATTTTTGAGTTGTCTCCTCTTTGGCAAAAATCTGTCCTTAGGCTCATTGAACCTATCCAGACTATTTTGACCATATATGGAGTTCAAGAGAACCAAATTGAGTGATTCTAGTTAGGTTACAAACTAGATTCATAAATATAAATTTCATTAGAAGAGATCCATATATGATTCTTGCTCTATTATGGTTAAAATTAAGCTTGAAATCCGGTTATGTATGCTGCCCTATCATTAGGAATAGTCTATATTGTTTATTGGATAAGGCTAAATTGAATGATTTTTAATGATCTAGAAAATAGAAATGTAGAGGAACAACTTTGTAGAAGACAACGTTTTTAGAATAAGACGTTTAGGGTGTCTAAATCGTGATGCAATTTGTGTTGTTGAACCAATTGGTAGGATTTTGGTGAATAGGGGAAACTCATAATTGCCAGCACCCATTGTCTCACTTGCGACACTTGCCTTGCTTGCGACAGCAGGCTTTTGTTCCATAATTTTACTTTTTCTTTCCCTTTTCTACCACATTAGATTGCCCCCATGTATTTTGCTATTAATAGGATGCATTATACCTTAAAATATGAACATATGGAGGCCATTTATATGTATATTTTTGAATTTCTACCAAGGTATGTATATATGTATACATGATTTGTAATGTTTCCATTAGATAATACATACTAATAGATATATGTAAATACATATGATGATGATAATGATTCACATGTTGATAAAAATGTTACATTACCATAATACTTATGAACATGTATATGTGATTATGCAATGTGATACAATTTAATGAATTGAATACAATTGATAGAATGATATATGAGATGTCTAATGCCTACACATAGAACTTGATGGTGGATAGATAAGCATGCCTATAGGGTTATAAATGTAGCTGCTACAAGTTTGACCCTATTTGGGTGTATAGTATGTATGTCCCCATTGGGACCATAGTCTCGATCCTGTTTGGGTCCACATGTTTAATACCTTCGGGTATTTATATGATTGATACCTACAGGTATCCATAGTTCCCGTTATCCACACCCATAGAGGTTAGGCAGACATTCACAGAAAAGAACAATTTTAAAGGAATTGCTAAACAGTGATATATTGTACTTGTTATTATACTTGTATTATAAGTAATATATTAATATATCCTACTAGCTATTGATTATACTATTCTCCAATGTTAATAAATATATTTTTGTGTTGTTGCATGTTGTGTGCTTGGAAATGGCCACCGTGAGTGGTTGTTTATATATTACTTTTTCCCCCTCTAAGATGTTTAGCTTAACACGGGTTTTATCCGTGTAGGTATTCAAATTTAGACTCTCAGTCAGGGGTAAAATCTGCATCAGCCAGGCCAACTCTAGGAAGAGTCAAAGTATCAAGATATTATCTTTTGTTTTCTACTGTTGTATATTTACACTTTGTACCTAGTAAAGTGAATGTAAAGCAAAAATAATTGTAAATATACTATAGTGAGCAATCCTTTTTGCATGATCTTAACCAGTCTAATAAAGAAATTTAATAGTATGCTAATATACATAAAATGATTATGCACACAAACTATATGAAGAATGTATGCACTTAGGGTGGTATCACATAGGGATAACCATGATAGGCGTAGCATAGTCCTTACATAAAGCCTAAAGAACAGAAGGATAAGGGAAAAGGAAAGATGCATGCTGATGAAAACCCAATCCAATATGAGTTGGCCTTTGGAAAAAATATGGGGATTGAATCATGTCTGGACTAGAGAATAAGGGTAGACATTTCCCAAGTATTGTTGATAAATTAAGCCTCTTTTGCGTGGTTATTAGGCACAAGCTTAATGTGGACCCTAGGTTTCCATCCATTAAGCAAAAATTAATGAGGCATGTACCTAATAAAAATAAGTTCATTGCTGAAGAGGTGGATCGACTTCTTAAATCTTGAGTCATTTGATAAGTGCAATATCCTAATTGGCTTGCAATGTAGTGCTGGTCAAGAAAAAGAACAGTAAGCCAAGAATGTGTATGGACTTTATAGATTTAAATTGGGCATGCCCAAAGGATAGTTATCGTTTACCTAGCATAGATTAGCTTGTCAACTCTACAGTCTGTCATGAAATCTATTCACTTCTCAATATTCACTTCTCAAATTTTAATATGGTTGTTAGACCAGGAGAAGACAAGCTTCATCACTATTGAGGGCATATATTGCTACAATGTGATGCCCTTCAATCTTAAAAAATGCAGAAGCAACTTACCAACGACCGATGAACAAAATATTCAAAGATCAAATCGACTAGAATCTGAAAGTCTATGTGAAAGACATGATTGCTGAGAGCAAAAGTTGATATGATTATGTAGTGGATTTAGCCAAGGTATTTGCCACCTTAAACCAATTTCAGATGAAGCTTAATCCTAAAAAATACATGTTTGGGGTATCTTCTGGTAAATTTCTCGGCTTCATGGTGTCATAACGGGACATTAAGGCAAACCTTTGAGAAAATCCAAGCGATCCTTGATATATAACCACCTCAAAGCATCAAAGAATTGCAAAAATTAAATAGGAGATTCACTGCCATAGGCAAATGTATTTCTTCTTTAGCCAAACACTACATTTTATTCTTTAAGTGATTGAGGAAGGATGAAAACTTCAACTAGGGAGAAGATTGTTAGAAAGCATTTGGAGACCTAAAGAAATTCTTATCTGAGCCTTCCCTATTAAGTCAACCCATGTTGGGAAAAAATATATCTTTATTTGTCAACATCTAGTGAGGCAATTATGGCTGTTTTGGTTTGGAAGGAAGAAAACCAACAAATATCCATCTAATATGTTAGCCAGGTTTTAAGAAGATTAGAACTTAAGAAGAGTCTGGTTGAATACTTGATCATAGCCTTAATGATCTGCACTGACAAACTTAGGAGATACTTTAAGGCCTACACCATCATAGTCAAATCAGATCAACCAATTAAGAAGCTACTTTAGAGGCCAGATCTTGACAAAAAGCTCATTGAATGGGCTCTAAAATTGTAGTCATTCTGTTAGAGAATATGCCCTAGAGCCCATGTAATAGGGATGTATTTCATATTTATGAACTCATATTCTTAATAAAAGGCATCATTCATTTATTAATGCTATGTTTAAATACATGAGTTTGTAAATTTTAAATTAATAAATGAAGTCCTAGATATTATAAATATAGTGCAAAGGCAATCATGAAAGTGTTCATGATATGAGATGTCTATTGCATGCAAATGTGGTAATATATAAATATCCCTAGTCATAGAATTAACAAGATAGGACATTGTTAATTCAGACAAACTAGCACATGTTATGCTTCTTGAATGGTTCAAGCAGTGGTTCTCATAACTGTAATTATGGAAGATAATCAAAACTAACATGTGGATACTTGTTAGAAGAACAAGTTCATTAGAGACCTATAAAGAGAATCCTCAAATGGATATTAAATTTATATCAATGAGGAATCTCTTCATAGCGGTTGTACAAGTATCCTTAGACTTGAGATCACTAAAGATATCTTAAGTAGCAAGTGGTATACTTTGACTCCATAACTAATTACTTCCAACTGGAGGTGAACATAGTTAGGAGGTTGGGTATATCATGACCTACTTGAAGATAGTTGAGTGATTGACAAAGGATTCACCATCCCAGATTTATTAAGGGAAGTTATCTTGCATGATTCTATAATTACCTTGTTCAGAGAATCTCTGGCCAGAGTAATATGCCAAGATGGATAGAGATCCATGAAGGGCATTTTGGGAACAATGGTTAAATTAATAGAACATACATAATTATATTAATATAAGTTGAGAGAAATCTATACTCAGAATCTAATTAAGATAAGAGTGGTGAAAGGAGTAATTGCACGGTAACTATTTCTATGGAAGGGTATAGTCAAACCACTTGACTTTCCTAACATTTGGATAGTCATGATGCCCAACTAGAGGTCAATCATGACTTGTATAATAATGTATCAAAAATATCAATAGGGATTGATAAAATGATTTAAAAGAGTTTAAATCATATGAGTTTTAAATATAACTTAAAATTATGTATTATACTGCTAACATGGACAGGAACCCAATAGGTCACATAGATATAGAGAAAATGATAAAATGGTAAAATGAGAAGGATAATAATATTTGATATTATTATGGGAGTAGAGAAGTGAATAAGAGAATAATTAATTAAAGAGTTTAATTAATTATGGTCAAGTAAAATTGTTCGCATAACTTTTTAGAAATGTTCTGTAAAATGGACCTAATTGAAATATTGCATTTCATAATTAATTATTATTGGACTATAAGTGTTATAGGGTGTATATAATAATTAATAGATCCATTGGAGAAATTAAAAGGGGCCCAAAAGAATGGCTTTGGTGTAGAAACCCTCTAAAGGAAAGGTTACACACCAAGCCATAGTAGAAGGACTTAGAGGCCTAATTCTTAGACCAAAAATAATTAAATATATTTCATAAGTGTTATGGAGCCCACATATTTTATTTGGATGGATTTTGAATTCATTTGGGTGATTAAATCCAAGTATATGCACAAAGGGCCTAGTTTGTGGGTTTTATGCATAGTCTTTTGTGAAAGGACTTAGATTGGATTTAATTGATCCCAAATAAATTATTAATAATTCCAGAAGCCCATTTAATATTTCTCCAAAAATTTTAAAGAGCCTAATCCTATTATGAAGTTGGATTTTTAACCTAAGTATAAAAATCCAAGTAATAGGATATTAGGGTTAAGGTGAACAATTAAGAGAAAATAATTTCTCACTCTCTCAACCCTAGCTGCCACCCCCTTGCTAGTATCAAGGGGATTTCAGCCAACCCTTGTTCTCCTCCTTTGTTGGTTCATTCAATACTTCTCTAGTGTGGATTACTCATTAGAGGTGTTCAATTTTAGACACTGTGGTTTGCGACAACCCGGTGAGAAGGAAAATTAACTGTTCAACAAAAATCAAAGGTGATTTTTCTTATTCTCATTAATATGTATATTGTAAATTCATGGCAAGATTAGATCTATTGGTTAAAAATTTTAAATTTCGCTTATGTATGAGATACATGTAATCGATAATTCCCAACACATTCGACATCAGATACGAGCCTAGATCGGCCATTAAAGCTCAAGGTCTAGCAGACTTTATGGCTAAATTCACGGTCGAAGTACAGCAAAGCCCAAAATTTGAATAAATTATTTGGGATTTGATAATTGATGGTGCCTCAAATGAACTTAGAGGAGGAGCAAGAATGTAAGGACCTAAATAGGCCCTAGTAGAATTTAAGGGCATTAGCATGTTATTAATAATTTATTAAGTCTAGATCGAGGAATTAAAAATAAGATAATATCAAGTAGACTAATGGTTTATTATGAAAAGGTTAAGAGAGTCATTTAATATTGTGAAATATAGGGGTGTTATTGAAAAGAAAATATAGATAAAGGGGTAAATTTTTGATACAATTAAATATTGGACCAATTGTAATAATATAATAACTATTTTGGGATGTAATTAAAAGAAGATATAAAGGTTGGGGCCAATGTTGAAGAGAAAGTTTAAGTGGGGGTCAATTTATGACATGCAAATTGTATGAGGATTAAAGTGGATTTTGGTGGGTCCTTGATGATGTCACCTTCCACTTTATTCTCCATGCAAGCCTTGTATTTAAAGAAGTGCAATCGGCCATTTTAACAAGTAACTTGAAATAAAACATCAATCTGTTATGTTTAAATGGACATGCATGAAAGTTTTAAAATTCTGGGTTTGGGTTCACTAGACCTAGTTGCATTCTTTTGGTAATATCTTGAGTTATATAAATGATAATTAGATGATTCCAATTGGGTTTTAAAATAGACTTCCAGAAAAAGATTTAATAAGAGAAATCACATTCTAATTCTACTTCTAAATGGGTCATAACCTAGCTTGAAAATCGGACAAGTGTACAGTCCAATCCTCATGAACAGTCCTCAATATTTGGACAATATCTTTCAATCTACAAGTGCTATTGAGATGATTCTTAATGTTATGAAAACTAGAAACATGGGGGAATAAAATTTCAGAAGTAACCTAGCTTTAATTCTGCCTGTAAATAATTTCTATGTTTTATTGAAATTTAGGTGAATTGTAAATTCAGATTCTGGAACAATTTTTAGAAACATTGAGATAACTTTGTGTACAATGATTAGAATAATGTAAGGTTAATTTCTATGGAAAATGGACTTCTAATTATAAATTTCATATAAAGGAAGTAATGACTGATTTTTTTTCCAAGTATGTCAACTATTAGCATGAAATTCATTGAATCTGTTTGTACTGTAAAGGTACATATTTTTGGTATTTTGGGCATAAGTATTAGTAGAGAAGTCAAAATCATGTGCTGTAAAATTCTGGATAAACTAGATACCTAGGAGCACGTTTTTGGTGAAGAAATGTTGGTCTAAATTGTTGGGATTTATCAGTTACATGTATCTCATACATAAGCGGAATTTATAATTTTTAACCAATATTACTGATCTTGCCATGAATTTACAATATTCATATTAGTTAGAATAAGTAAAATCACCTTTGATTTTTGTTGTACAGTTGTTTTTCCTTCGCACCGGGTTTTCGCAAACCGTAGTGTCCAAAATCGAACACCTCCAATGAGTAATCCACACTAGAGAATGATAGAATGAACCAACAATTGGGAGAGAACAAGGGGCTGGCCAAAAAATCCCTTGAGCTAGCAAGGGAGGTGGCGGCTAGGGTTTTTGGAGGAGAGAAAAACTATTTCTCCTAATTGTTCACTTAACCCTAATTTCCACATCACTTGTATTTTTATAGTTAGGTTAAAAATCCAACTTCATAATGTGATTGGTCTCTTTAAAATTGCTAGAGAATTATTAATTGGGCTTCTGGAATTATTTATAATTATTTGGGCTCAATTAAATCCAATTTAAGCCCTTTCACAAAAGACTATGCACAAAACCCACAAACTAGGCCCTTTGTACATATACTTGGATTTAATTACCCAAATGAATTCCAAATCCAACCAAATTAAATATGTAGGCTCCATAACACTTATGTAACATATTTAATTTATTTTGGTCCAAGAAATAGACCACTAAGGCCTTCTATTTTGGAGTTGGCATGTGACCCTTCTTCAGGAGAGCTTCAGTGCCAACTTCATTTCTTTGGCCCTTTATAATTCCTCCAATTGACCTATTAATTATTATATCAGCCCTATAACACTTATAGTCAATTAATAATTAATTATGAAATACATTATTTCAATTAGGTCCAATTTTGCAGAATATTTTCTCAAAAGTTCCGCGAACAATTTTACTTGATCATAATTAATTAAACTCTTTAATTAATTATTATCTTATTCACTTCTCTATCCCCATAATAATATCAAATATTATTATCCTTGTCATTTTACCATTTTATTCTTTTTCTCTATATGTGTGTGACCTATTGGGTTCTTATCCATGTTGGAAGTATAATATGTAATTGTGTGTTCTATTCAAAACTCACATGATTTAAACTCCTTTAAATCATTTTATCAATCCCTATTGATATTCTTGATACATTATTATATAAGTCATGATTGGCCTCTAGCTAGGCATCATGACTACCCAAATGTCAGGAAAGTCAAGTGGTTTGACTATACCCTTCCATAAAAACAGTTACCGTGCAATTACTCCTTTCACCACTCTTATCCCAATTAGATTCTAAGTATGGATTTCTATCAACTCATATAAATCTAATCATGTATGTTCTATTAATTTAACCATTATTCCCAAAATGTCCTCTATGGATCTCTATCCATCTTGGCATATTACTCTAGCCAGAAATTCTCTGAACAAGGCAATTATAGAATCATGCGAGATAACTTCCCTTATTAAATCTGGGATGGTGAATCCTTTGTCAATCACTCAACTATCTTCAAGTAGGTCATGATATATCCAATCTCCTAACTTTGTTCACTTCCAGTTGGAAGTAATCAGTTATGGAGTCAAAACATACCACTTGTTACTTAAGATAACTTTGGTGATCTTAAGTCTAAGGATACTTGCACAACCGCTATGAAGAGATTCCTCACTGACATAGATTTAATATCCATGTGAGGACACTCTATGCAGGTCTCCAATGAACTTGTTCTTCTAACAAGCATCCACACGTTAACTTTGATTATCTTCCATAATCACAGTTACGAGAACTACTGCTTGAACCATTCAAGAAGCATAACATGTGCTAGTCTGTCCGAATTAACAATATCCTTATCTTGTTAATTCTATTACTAGGGATATTTAGATATTAACACATTTGCATGCAATAGACATCTCATATCATGAACACTTTCATGATTGCCTTTGCATTGTGTTTATAATATCTAGGACTTCATTTATTAATTTAAGATTTACAAACTCATGTATTTAAACATAGCATTAATAAATGAATGATGCCTTTTAATAAGAATATAAATTTATAGATATGAAAAACATCCCTATTTCATGGGCTCTAAGGCATACTCTCTAACATAAATCCCTCTTAATTTCATGCTATGAATTTTTATAAGTGATAGCAAATACTATTTCAGTTCTATAAACAACCTATAGTATTTCTCAAATATCTCAAGCTATAACTCAGATATTAAGGTGAATTTTGATGCTCTGGAAACTCGAGACATAGGGGAATATTGTTGTAGAAGATAATTTAGCCTAAAAATGGCATTTTCAAATTCATTTGTGGCTCGCAAGTTTAGTCTAGAATGCAGCCCTGTGCAGATTTTTAATGAACTTTATCTTATGGTTTTTAATTAATTGAGTTAAACATGTGTTTATGTAATTACAAAATGAATTGGATAGGGCATGTAATATGAATATTAATACAAGATTATATGTATACATATACATTCACACGTGTACATAGGTAAGGACTAGTGATGAATATATCTAATATATATTTGTGATTAAATTTGTACATAAGTAAGGATTGTTGGTAATGATATAAAAATATTTATATGTGATCAAACTTATGTACATGGTTGTCGTGTGCAATTATGCTTTCATGTACATATTTTTAATGATGGAGTAAATGTTTATTTGATGCATGCATCTATACTATGAAGTTAAGAAATGTTTAAATATGATAAATGAAGGTTTTTAATGTACGACTATCATATGATTACATGAATGTAATATATATAAATGTATATATATGTAAACATCTAAATGA
Organism: Excoecaria agallocha; assembly: GCA_037975025.1. NCBI lineage: Eukaryota > Viridiplantae > Streptophyta > Magnoliopsida > Malpighiales > Euphorbiaceae > Excoecaria > Excoecaria agallocha. Next base: position 19,334,989 of record CM075807.1, read on the forward strand.
TTATACATGATTTTTATTGATCTCTTGAAGATTACTATGATACTTATAGTTTGAAATGTCAATTTTACTTGTATAAAGAAGTAATGTGATTTGTAGAATATATGTGTGTGTATGTGTGTGTGTGCATATATATATATATATATATATATATATATATATATATATATATATATATATATATATATATATAGTATAATCTTACATGATTGGGTTTGAAAGATGTTTGGAGTAATGATTTAGAGAATATGTTTAAAGTGAAATACATGAATATGTTTTTGCTTCATTGAAATGACATGATTAAGTATTTGTGATGTCATATGTTATCATGATAAAATATAGATCTACAGAGCAATTAACTCAATTATAGAAATCTTATCAAAGTAAATAATAGCAATGTTATATGAGAATACGTACACAAGTGTATGCATTAGAGAGGGAGTATTTTGTAATGTGATTGTTATATGAGCAAACTGTATAAACTGTTTTATGAATTATGCATATATGTTGATGCACTAGAGAAGATATATATTTGTACATGATTATGCACAGGTGCAAATAGTATAATATAGATATAGCCATGTTATACGAAATAGTTACATGATTGAGAAAGATTTCAAGTACGGAATAGTTATACCCAATAGTGAGCATGTTCAAAGGTTTACATAAAGTTATACATGAGCATATATATGAGTACATTGCTCGTTGTTACACAAGAATATACATGTGCATATAAGAATATGAATCAATAAAGAAAATAGATTTTACTGCCTGCGTTGAGTCTAGGAAGTAGATAGATAGGCATGCCTATAAGGGTACCTTGCAGCTGCGATAGTTTCAACCCCATTTGGTTTGTAGTTAACCCTGTTTGGGTGACTAAACAGACATGGTCCCATTTGGATAATATTCAATCCCATTTGGGTTGTAGTCAACCCCGTTTGGGTGACTAAACAGACTTGTACCTTTGGGTGCCTCCGTTATAATCAATCAATTTATACCTTCGGGTATCTTATTTGTACCTTCGGGTGCTACCGTATAACCCATTATCCACCTCTTTAGAATGGTGCAGGCTTTATACCAAAGTTAAGAAAAGTTTGATGTTTAACTTAAAGTTTTATAAAGCATGACAATTCATAAATTGATTTCATAATCTAATTTATATGTGAAATTCCTTTTCATCATATATGGAAATTATGATATTAAAAGATGCTATGATATACATTTATGCATGATTATCGCATATAGAAATAGTATGTACAAAGTTATATAAATCAACTAGTGCATCACTAATATCTAGTTATGGACTATATTAGAGATAGTATATTTTCTACAGTAATATGTTACTTGCTTGGGGTAGATAAATGACTTGCAAGATTCGTCATGTATGAAAGCTATGAAAATGTTTTGCTGAAATAATTGTTTTCTATAGCAATGGAATATAAGAGTTATGTATAGGTATTCATGTTGGTGATTGCTTTTCACATTAATACATTAGGTTATATGTTCTCCCTATATCTGCTCATTCTTGCTCTTTATTGAGAATTAATGTATAATTTCTTGTGCATACACATAAAATATTTACAAATTTATGAGGGATAAAGTTCACGTGATAATGGTATTTCAGATGGAAGTGAGCTAGAAATTCTATGTATGCATTGGTACAATAAGTATTACAAATATATTAATAGATTGATAAATGATAAACTTTCATAGTACTAATGCTTTGTCTTACTTACGAATATGCATATGTCCTTGTTGATCATAAGCTTATATGTGAATATACATATATATTCCTAGTATATGTTAAAGTGTGTGGTATGTGGAAGGAATGACTGAGTATAAACAGTGGTATATCATCAAATGAATGAATCGCAAGTCTAAAGGATAAATATGCTTATATGATTAAATGTTATGTATATAAAGCATCAATGCCGAATTTACTATCATTAAGTCATTCAGTTATCATGTGTTGACTCTTGTCTACATTTTTTTTAAATTGAGCATAAGTTATACTTATAGTTCATAATGTATGCTTGTTAGTGATCACTGTGAGTGGTCGTTTGTCACATTTGTGTTCCCCACTAAGCTTTATAGCTTAGCACGGGTTCTTTATCCATGTAGGTTACGAGGATAGGACTTTCTCGCAGGACTGATATCTGCAGTAGGTTGGCCAACACAAGTCTTAGAAGATTGATAATATAGTCTTCTTTTTGTCCTTATATTTTGTAGTTATGGAAACTTTAATTATATTGGAAATTTTGAAATTATTATAGATGTTTTATATATGTTATATTTGATGTTAATGAGATGCACCTATAAGTAAAGCTTCTAATAGTTAACTTTTAGATATATGTTTAGTAAAATAACAGATGAAATGTTAGGATAAGCATGCTTAATTAATAATAAATAAAGTGTTATAGCTAAGTATAGGATAATGGTGTTACAATTAGTGGTATCAGAGCTTAGGTTTAGTCATTTCTAGGCTATAAGTATTCAGAGTAATTGTTAAATGGAAGTTTTAGTGTGTTGGCCTAATGCAGATATCTTGGTTTTGTTTTGTATAGATTAAAGATGTGTAAACTGAAAGAAACTAGAAAAGAGATCACTAAAGTCAGCAATTTTGGGGCATTGAACGTATTTGTCCCCGATCCTGTGAATGTAACTCATGTAGAGATGTCTATTTCTATATTAGAGGAACTAAAGAAAATGAATTGCATCTTGAATCAGATTTTACAAGAGTTAACTGAGCCTAGAGTATCAAAAGAGGTTGATAGGAATAATGAGAACAAAAGAAGTTGAGATGGGAATATGGATAACAGGGAGCTAGGAAAAAGAAATAAGATATTGAAATTAAGTTCTTCTAGCAACACATTCCATTCTGCGTAAGGTTTGGCATGGAAAAGCCAGGGAATTCAAGTTCCTAAATGTTTGCATTGCACAAGGAATCATTGGGGTGTTTGTAGAGCTTTAATAGGGGCTTGTTTTAGATGTGGTAAAACATATCATTTTATGGCTAATTGCCCAGTGTTGCCAAGGAAAAGTAAGGTTTCATCAAAGCAGGATGTCATCGAAGGAGATATTGGTATTTATCTTTTCTTCCTTAATATTTGCTCATTCAAAATAATAATTTCGTATTATGGTAATGAATTTTATGCTTTTAGGAATGTTTTGATATGGTGGAACATTGAGAATATTGTGCATATTTGATCATTAGGTGAACTATAGTACAAGTATATTGAGGAAATACATAAAGATTACTCTATGATGGTATATTAATAAAATCCTAACTTTGGATTAAAAAGTAAATGATAAGAAATGCGAATATGATTAGTGTTTGGATTATAATACAATTGTGTTAATAGAATATAGTATAAGTGTGCTAATATGGTTTTGGAGAAATAATTTATGTCTTGTGAATAAAATCTTTCATATGTGAAGTTACTGTGAGGAAATTGGGTTAATTACGATGCTATGTATACCTGTCAGTGAATCCTTAACAGGAAAGGGCATTTGACAAAATATTATACATGGGATGGGGCAAAAACATATACAGCACATGAGAATATGCATTTGCATCTTATTGCATATATGAAAGCATAATTCATGCATAAGCATAGAATCAAGCATCATATTATATGTACAGGCTCCAACTGAATAGGGAAATTGATAGGATATACATTAAGCATTGTAATCATACAATACGGTTGCCCTTATTTGGAGATAAGGTTAATTGAAAAGTGAGAAAAAAAGATGGTAAAGTAAGTATGAGATCAAAGATGATTGTGATAGACATAGAGGTATAGCAATGATAGTGTTGTGCATAAGTAAAGGATACAAGTATAAATTTCGAGGACAAAATTCCTTAAGGGGGATAGATTTGTAAGGACCTAAATAGGCCCTAGTAGAATTTAAGGGCATTAGCATGTTATTAATAATTTATTAAGTCTAGATAGAGGAATTAAAAATAAGATAATATCAAGTAGACTAATGGTTTATTATGAAAAGGTTAAGAGAGTCATTTAATATTGTGAAATATAGTGGTGTTATTGAAAAGAAAATATAGTTAAAGGGGTAAATTTTTGATACAATTAAATATTGGGCAAATTGTAATAATATAATAAGTATTTTGGGATGTAATTAAAAAAAGATATAAAGGTTGGGGCCAATGTTGAAGAGAAAGTTTAAGTGGGAGTCAATTTATGACATGCAAATTGTATGAGGATTAAAGTGGATTTTGGTGGGTCATTGATGATGTAACCTTCCACTTTAGTCTCCATGAAAGCCTTGTATTTAAAGAAGTGCGGCCGGCCATACTATCAAGAAAAAGAAAAGAAAACATCTCTCTTCTATCTCTCAACCAAAAATCTGAAATTTAGCTTCTTTATTTGCTAATAAAATTGGGAAAAATATTCATCCTTTAACTCTTGTAAATCCGGCCACTCATCTTAAGTAAAACCTCCTTAATTCAATCTGAATGCATAGATTGAAGGCAAGATTAAAGAGGCTTACAAGAGTATAAGAGAACTAAAAGATTGGAAGATAAAGGAAGAACAAGAAATAGGAGGATTTTAAAGAAGATTTGAGTTGCATGTTCAGGTTTGGGAATTTAATCTTCTTGCATGTGTTTTTCCTTGAGTGAAATATGTGATTACATTGTGACATGATTGCATTTTGACAAGTAACTAGAAATAAAACATCAATCTTTTATGTTTAAATGGACAAGCATGTAAGTTTTAAAATTCTGGGTTTGGGTTCACTTGACCTAGTTGCATTCTTTTGGTAATATCTTGAGCTATAGAAAAGATAATTAGATGATTCCAATTGGTTTTTAAAACATACTTCCAGACAAAGATTTCATAAGAAGAAATTACATTCTAATTTTGCTTCTAAATGGGTCATAACCTAGCTTGAAAATCGGACAAGTGTACAATCCCGTCCTCAGTATTTGGACAATATCTTTCAATCTATAAGTGATATTGAGATGATTCTAAATTTTATGAAAAATAAAAACATAAGGAAATAAAATTTCAGAAGTAACCTAGCTTTAATTCTGCCTATAAATAATTTCTATGATTTATTGAAATTTAGGTGAACTGTAAATTCAGATTTTGGAACAGTTTTTAGAAACATTGAGAAAACTTTGTGTAAAATTATCAGAATAATGTAAGGTTAATTTCTATAGAAAATGGATTTCTAATTATAATTTTCATATGAAGGAAGTAATGACTAATTTTATTTCCAAGTATGTCAACTATTAGCATGAAATTCTTTGAATTTGTTTGTACTGTAAAAGTACATGTTTTTGGTATTTTGGGCATAAGTATTAGTAGAGAAGTCAAAATCTTATGCTGTAAAATTCTGGATAAACTAGATACCTAGGACCACATTTTTGGTACAAAAAGTTTGGTCTAAATCCCCTTTAAATTCATGCTATCAATTTTTATACATAACAGCAAACACTGTTTCGGTTCTATGAACAGCCTATAGTACTTCTCAAATATCTCGAGCTATAGGTCAGATATTACGGTGAATTTTGATGCTCTAGAAACTAGAGACATAGGGGAATAATATTATAGAAGATAATTTAGCCTAAAAATGGCATTTTCAAATTCATTTGTGGCTCGTAAGTTGAGTCTAGAATGCTGCCCTGTGCAGATTGTTAATGTACTTTATCTTATGGTTTTTAATTAATTGAGTTAAACATGTGTTTATGTGATTACAAAATGAATATGATAGAGCATTTAATATGAATATTAATACAAGATTATATGTATACATATACATTCACACGTGTATATAGGTAAGGACTAGTGATGAATATATCTAATATATATTTGTGATTAAATTTGTACATAAGTAAAAATTGTTGGTAATGATATAAAAATATTTATATGTGATCAAACTTATGTACATAGTTGTTGTGTGCAATTATGCTTTCATGTACATATTTTTAATGATGGAGCAAATGTTTATTTGATGCATGCATCTATACTATGAAGTTAAGAAATGTTTAAATATGATAAATGAAGGTTTTTAATGTACGACTATCATATGATTACATGAATGTAATATATATAAATGTATATATATATATATGTAAACGTCTAAATGATTATACATGATTTTTATTGATCTCTTGAAGATTACTATGATACTTATAATTTGAAATGTCAATTTTACTTGTATAAAGAAGTAATGTGATTTGTAGAATATATGTGTATACATACACACACACACACACACACACACACACACACACACACACACACACACACACATATATATATATATATATATATATATATATATATATATATATATAGTATGATCTTACATGATTGGGTTCGAAAGATGTTTAGAGTAATGATTTAGAGAATATGTTTAAAATGAAATGCATGAATATGTTTTTGCTTAATTGAAATGACATGATTAAGCATTTGTGATGTTACATGTTGGAATGATAAAATATAGATCTACAGAGCAATAGACTCAATTATAGAAATCTTATCAAAGTACATAATAGCAATGTTATATGAGAATACGTACATAAGTGTATGCTTTAGAGAGGGAGTATTTTGTAATGTGATTGTTACATAAGCAAATTGTATAAATTATTTTATGAATTATGCATATATGTTGATGCACTAGAGAAGATATATATTTGTACATGATTATGCACAGGTGCAAACAGTATACTATAGATACAACCATGTTATATGAAATAGTTACATGATTGAGAAAGATTTCAAATATGGAATATTAATACGCAATAGTGAGCATGTTCAATGGTTTACATAAAGGTACACATGAGCATATATATGAGTACATTGTTCGTTGTTAGACACGAATATACATGTGCATATAAGAATATGAATAAATAAAGAAAAGATAAAGTAAATAGATTTTACTGCCTACATTGAGTCTAAAAAGTGGATAGATAGGCATGCCTATAAGGGTACCTTCCAGCTGCGATAGTTTCAACCCCGTTTGGGTTGTAGTTAACCCCGTTTGGGTGACTAAACAGACATGGTCCCATTTGGATAATATTCAACCCCGTTTGGGTTGTAGTCAACCCTATTTGGGTGACTAAACAAACTTGTACCTTCGTGTGCCTCCATATATATATATATATATATATATATATATATATATATATATATATAAATATATTCTTAGTATATGTTAAAGTGTGTGGTATGTGGAAGGAATAACTGAGTATAAACAGTGGTATATCATCCAATGAATGAATCGCAAGTCTAAAGGATAAATATGCTTATATGATTAAATGTTGCGTATATAAAGCATCAATGCTGAATTTACTATCATTAAGTCATTCGGTTATCATGTGTGGACTCTTGTCTGCTTTGTTTTTTAAATTAAGCATAAGTTATACTTATAGTTCATAATGTATGCTTGTTGGCGATCACTGTGAGTGGTCGTTTGTCACATTTGTGTTCCCCACTAAGCTTTATAGCTTAGCATAGGTTCTTTATCCGTGTAGATTGCAAGGATAGGACTTTCTCATAGGACTGATATCTATAGTAGGTTGGCCAACACAAGTCTTAGAAGATTGATAATAGAGTCTTTTTTTTGTCCTTATATTTTGTAATTATGGAAACTTCAATTATGTTGGAAATTTTGAAATTATTATAGATGTTTTATATATGTAATATTTGATGTTAATGAGATGCACCTGTAAGTAAAGCTTCTAATAGTTAACTTTTAGATATCTGTTTAGTAGAATAATAGATGAAATGTTAGGATAAGCATGCTTAATTAATACTAAATAAAGTGTTATAGCTAAGTATAGGGTAAGGGTGTTAGAAAGAATTCTCCTGTATGGTCCCCTCACAATCAAAGTGTAGTATGCTATAAAGCTGGATTTCCATTCCTTCAATAATGTTATAGAATAGAGGCTCTATAGCAAAGGCTGAGATTGGTCAAGTCCATCTGACCTGAAAGTCTCACAGTGAAGAGCTACTCTTAACTAGTCACCAGCCAAGTACTTGGCACGGTTGAAGCTAAAGAGCCTACCATGAAGAGTTATCTAGCTAAAGTTAGAGTTGAGATTCAAGGATTAGAATCAGTGGGGACAAGAATAACCATTGAGAAATTCCCAAGAGATTACATGAGGTAGGCTAATTTTTTAGCAAAATCTACCTCAACCGATTAAAATTTTGCTGATGAAAGCATTGTGATTGAAGAATTATGTTTCTTGACCATAGACTAGGCTTAAATAATAGAGATTGATGAAGTAGAAATATAGATGATGCCCTTCCCCTCGTTAAATACTTATAAAAAGGCATTCTCTTTAAAAATGAATCAGAGGAAAGAAAGCTCGCTATGATGTATGCTAGAGCCACGCTCATTTTAAAGTTTGCTCTCGAAGGCCCTACTTTTAGGGTCCAAGACCAGAAGAGGCTTACCATAGCTAATAAATTAACTACTTTGCAATACAAAAGAATCAAACCCAAATTATTGTTGGTAGTCAACCCATGAAAGCATCTATTAATAAGCTCAAAGAGGCAGGTGTCATAGATGTTAGTGTAAGCCCTAGCCCTAATACATTGTAATAAAACACTTAGTTAATAAAATGAGGCATTTATTTTATCTTTTGAATACCTGTGCATGTCAATTGATAAAACTATCCAAGAATTTCGTTTCGGTTTAAGTTATCATGTGTGAGGCACATGGATTGTAAGACCTTGAAACAAATGGGACTTCATTCTAAATATCCCTAGTCAGTCATTGTTATGGGAATAACAAATGAATTAAGACTAGTATGCTCTCTCTGATACTATGAGTCCTGTCTTACGGATCATTAGGACAAGAGTGTCAATCAGAGATCATAGATACATGTTAAAGAACATGGTATCTGGATTCGATCCGCTCATGAGAACACTACATGGTACAAGTCATAAGTGTTTCTCATATGCAAGTTTTGTATCGGAGTTCTTAGACCTGAAATCTCTATGAAACTCTTTATGAATTACTGTGTACTTTGACATACACCTAACGTGCTCGTAACAGAGTGACAAGTACGGGTATGATTGGGTATGCACTGATTCATGTTAGAGAGCATGAGAGAAGTGAAGGGATTACCCCTCTCGATAAGAGAGAAAAATATCACCGGCCACTTGATCAGTGAACTGAGAAGTGTATGGCCATACCGAGATGAAATAATGAGTAATTATTATTTATCTGAGAATTCAGTGTCATTGGAATATCAAGAAATGAATTAATGTATATAAGGATGACTAGTTCCATGCCTTATATTAATTCTGATATTTATGGGTAAGGGACTATGCGAAATTGCATTAGGTCACCAAATGCCATATGCATTTTCATTTAATTTGGAATGCTATAATATCTTGCTAGAGAATATATATAGCCTTTGAATTAATTTATTAATTCATTGCCAACATTAAATGGACCTATAGGATCGCACACAAAGCATTGGGCTTAAAATATTTAAATTAAGTATTGGACATTAATTTGGGCTTTTAATTAAAGTCAAATTAATGTATGTAATGGGTTATAATATTGCTATTGGGCTTTGGTCCATGAGAGAGAGAAATTCAGCCCATAAGATTTAATTTCAATTAATTAATTATTTTGTGTTAATTAAGTTAATTGAATATTAAAGCCTAAAGGAATTTAAATTAAATTAAATCACTTATATATTTAATGATGTGGCCGAAATTCCAAGAGGGAAATCAAGGAATTTCGGCACATGCTATATATTTAAATTAAGTGATTTCATTTATTTAAATGTCTTATGTTTTATTTCAAATTTGAATTTAAATTCAAAGGAGTTTAATTCAAAATATATTACTTATCTTTAGGAAGTGATAGAGTTTGAATTAATTATCTTAGGATAGTTGAATTCAGATTAATGACTTGCCAAAGGATAAGCATATATATTAAAAGAAATAAAACCCTAAACCTAATTTTTTGTGGCATGAATAGTAACTCGTGAATAGTAACTCGTGAATAGTGACTCTCTCTCTCTTAATTCTTTTGTTCAATTTTTCACAAGGAGAAAGGATTGTTCCTCATTCTCTTGTGTTATTGAGCAGTAATAGCAATCTAAAGAAGTACAAAATCAAGTTTTGTAGCTTCAAACTATAACCCTTACACAATACCGAAAAAGAGATCTAGCAATCTCGTTTTTAAGCCGATGGTGTAATTGTGTGTGTGAGAATAGAGGGAGTGGCGCAAAAGGCTATTCCTTGGCATTGGTGATCGAGATCTAAGGCGGACAAAGCCATCTTAGTTGCTGGTCATCATCGGAATAAAAGTTTTAAAAGGCATCAAAAGTTGTAAGTTCGATAACCCTAAAATTGCATGTTTCGATTCTATCTTTGGATATGTATGGTATGTATGATAAAATTTTTGTTTTTCCGCTGTGCTATCATGATTATCATACCATGTCATATTCCATCAGTGGTACCAGAGCCAAGACATGCTTATTTTAGTGCTTTAGATGCATGAAAAAATTAATTAAAAATCTTTATTTTGAAAACATGCAAATCTGAAATTTTCTGTTTTGAGTTCTTTGCATTGTTTTGGTGTAAAAACGATTTTAATTGATTAGATAGGTATTATAATTAATATGACATGTTAATATACTATCCTAAGATGTTATTAGGGCTGGTAATGGTCGGATTTAATTATTTATACCTGATGGTACATGTTAATTATGAAACTAGGTGCTAGTTGGCATGTAAATTGCTAGTTTAACAACTAGTTTTTCAAAATTAAATGTAAAAACGTTTTTGGCATGTTTGTAAGTGATATTTAAAGATTAATTATCAGGTCTGGACATTTTTTAAATTTGGTTTTAATTCTGGTCCATGATAATTTAATTGATTAATTTTAAAATCACTTAAAACAATGACTAGTTTGTGTTTGTTACATGTTTAATCAACATTGTTTGCTTTGTTTTGATTAAAATGGTAAAAACACATTTAGATTAAAATGGTACAGAATATTAAATCAATATTTATGGACTTATTTAGATTATTAAATGACTCATAAAATTGATTTAAATGTTTGTGCATTTCATGGCATTACATAAGCATTAAACAACTAGTTTTGTTGTTTGTTTGTTTTTGCATGAATGCCGTGTTCTATTATATGTGTTCTTCATGATTTTATTTTTAATTCATGTTAGCACATATTATATGTATTTTTAATGTTTATGGGCTGTATGACATAAAATTAAAAATGGCAAAATTGGAAATTATACTAGAGTTGATTTATGGCACAAATCTAACTAGTTTGTGTTTTGGGCTTTTAAGAGAACTTATTCAATAAGAGGATTTAGTCCATTGGGCTTCGGCCCAGGCCCATCACGGGGTCTTCTCTTAAAGGTTCAAGTACACAATTTCCATTAATGGGCTTGGCTAAATTGATTAAAATTGGACTTTGTCTGATCCATGAATGCTATGTATATTTATTTGCTTGTTTGGTGTGATGAATGGATATGCATGGTGCATTCATGGGCCCTGGGTTTTTGTAATTAAATATGGCCTGCGTGCCATTATATTTTATTGTAAAAGTTTCATTTATTTCTTAGAATAGAATTTATTTGAAGACTTTGTAAATCAAGACGAAGCCCACCGGAGTGGAGAAGCCCAACTCGAAGATTCTTATGTAATAGTATAGAATCTTAGTTGTAAGTTTTTGGGCCCATGTTTGTCACGCTTTACTTTATGCAATTATATATATATATGCATGCTATGTATGGATGACAAAGCGTATGCCATGTAAGCCGTAATAAAATGAATCCCTAAAAATAGTAAGTCACAAAGTTGCCTTCCTAATTCGAAACATGTCAAGGCATCGATCATCGGTCACGTAGACTAGGAGTCCTAGATGCGCCCGATTATCTTTGTGAGGCATGGGTTGTGAATGTAGGTTGGACTTATCATGGAAAGGGATGCCCGGACCTAGGCAACTAATAAATGGGTTGTGCTATAACATCTTAAGATGTTAGCCCATTTGATCCAAGAGTCATGTACGAGACATGGTTGGAGTTTTCCTACCTAAGTAACTTAACTTGTTAGGTGTACAAGCTCAGCTTGACTAATAAGTTGTTGTGAAAAGTGGATCTTGGCCCACATTAAATCACTAACGCGAATTATTTAAGGGGATATTAATTCGGTTTGTGGGATCATTAAGACCTCATTTAATCTTGCTAAATTTTATTGTAGATTGAAAATGGCATCTTCAAACAACAATTTCTCATTGCGATCGGTCCTTGAAAAGGACAAATTGAATGGCACCAATTTCATAGACTGGTCTCGAAACTTAAGAATAGTTCTTAAGCAAGAGAAGAAGTCGTATGTTTTGGATGCACCCTTGCCTGAAGAACCAGGAAGGAACGCCTCTGCGGTTCAAAAGGAAACTTTTGAGACCAAGAAGAGTGACTCTAATGATGTGACCTGTTTGATGCTAGCCACTGTGGTGCCTGAATTGCAAAAGCAATTTATGGATCAAGAGGCCTATGCGATCATGGTGCACCTCAAGGAGATGTTCCAAGAACAAGCTCATCACGAGAGGTTCGTGACAACAAAGGCTTTAATTTCTTGTAAGATGGCTGAGGGTACTCCTGTTAGTACCCATGTACTCAAGATGAAAGGGTATCTTGATACTCTTGAGAAGCTTGAGGTACAAGTGCCAAAGGAATTGGCCACTGACTTGATCTTAGGATCATTGCCTGCTGCTTATGATCCATTTGTGATGAATTATAACATGCATGCTATGAACAAGTCAGTCACTGAGCTTCATGGGATGCTTAAGAATGCTGAAGAGAACATTCGAAAGACCAATCCCGTGCTAATGGTTCAAAAGGGAATTAAGAAGGGACCTGCTAAGGGAAAGGGAAAAGGAAAGGGAAAACCCAAGACAGTTGGGAGTGCACCTCAAGCCCAATCCAAGCCCAAGGCACCAAAGCTCAAAGAGAGTGAGAGCACTTGCTTCCATTGCAACAAGATAGGGCATTGGAGGAAGAATTGTGCTCTCTTCAAGGAAGAACAAAAGAAGAATGGAGCCAAGGCGTCCAGTTCTGGTATTTTTGTTGTTGAAATTAACCTTTCTATTTCTACCACTTGGGTATTGGATACCGGTTGTGGTTCTCACATTTGTTCAAATGTGCAGGGGCTAAGAAATAGGCGGTTACTTGGGAAGAATGAAGTGGACCTCCGTGTGGGGAATGGAGCACGAGTTGCTGCCATGGAGATAGGCGACTATCACCTCACTTTACCTTCCGGACTTTGTATTGTTTTGAATAATTGTTATTATGTGCCTGCTATGAGCAGAAACATTATTTCAGTTTCATGTTTGGATAATGATGAATTTGATTTTGTTATTAAAAATGGCAATGCTCATATTCGTCGCCAAGGCATTTCTTATGGCAATGCCATGTTGCAAAATGGCCTTTATATCCTTGATTTACAAAACAAAGAGTCGATATACAACATTAATACAAAGAGGGTTAAATCAAACGAATTGAACCCTACTTACTTTTGGCATTGTCGTTTAGGACATGCAAACGAAAAACGCATTTCAAGACTCCACAAAACTGGAGTGCTTGGGTCATTCGACTTAGAGTCTTATGACACATACGAGCCATGTTTGCATGGAAAAATGACAAAGAGTCCTTTTAATAAAAAAGGTGAAAGGACTAATGGCTTATTGGAACTAATACATACCGATGTATGTGGACCTTTAAGTACACATGCTAGAGGTGGTTTTAGCTACTTCGTGACATTCACATATGACTTCAGTAGATATGGCTATGTCTATCTAATGAAGTACAAGTTTGAAACTTTTGAGAAATTCAAAGAGTTTAAGTACGAAGTAGAAAACCAACTTGGCAAAAGTATAAAAGCCATTCGATCAGATCGAGGTGGCGAATACTTAAGCCAAGAATTTGATGATCATCTAAAAGAGTGTGGTATTATTTCACAGCTCACTCCTCCTGGAACACCGCAATGGAATGGTGTGTCCGAAAGGAGAAATCGAACTCTGTTGGACATGGTTTGATCTATGATGAGTCAAGCTAATCTTCCTATCTCTTTTTGGGGTTATGCATTAGAAACTGCTGCGTTTCTATTGAACCGTACTCCAACTAAAGCAGTTGAGAAGACACCATACGAGGTATGGACTGGGAAAGAACCCAATATGTTTTTTCTCAAGATTTGAGGCTGTGAAGCACATGTTAAGAAATTAACATCTGACAAACTAGAGTCCAAATTGACTGTCTGCTTGTTTGTGGGTTATCCCAAAGAAACAAAGGGATACTACTTTTACTCACAAGCCGAGAACAAAGTATTTGTTGCTCGCAAGGCTGTTTTCTTGGAAAAGGAGTTCCTTCTCAAGAAAGACAGTGGGAGTAAAGTAGAACTTGGAGAAATTCAAGTGCCACAAGCTCCTATAGAGGATGAGTTGGAAATGGGATCAAGTTCACAACCAGTTGTGGAACAAGAACCCATTACACAAGTACCTAGAAGGGCTGGTAGGGTACGTCAGGAGATTGAGAGATATGGATTTCTAATCACTGACAGTAACACTATTGAGTTAGTAGATCGTGAGGATCCTACTACCTACCGAGAAGCTATTGAAAGCCCAGACTCGGATAATTGGCTTGAAGCCATGAAATCCGAGATGCAATCAATGTACGATAACCAGGTTTGGACCTTGGTTGATCCACCGGAAGGTGCTACGGTAATTGAATGCAAGTGGTTATTCAAACTAAAAGCTGATAAGACCTACAAAGGTAGACTAGTAGCAAAAGGTTTTCGACAAACTCATGGTATAGACTATGACGAGATCTTTTCGCCTGTAGTCATGCTCAAGTCCATTAGGATCTTGCTTGCCATAGCTGCATATCATGATTATGAGATATGGCAAATGGATGTCAAAACTGCTTTTCTCAACGGAAATTTACTTGAGGATGTGTATATGACACAGCTTGAAGGTTTTGTCAATCCCAAGCATCCTAAGAAGATTTGCAAGCTTCAAAAATCCATTTATGGATTAAAGCAAGCATCTCGAAGTTGGAATCTTCGTTTTGATGAAGCAGTCAAAGATTTTGACTTCATCAAGAATGAAGATGAGCCTTGTGTGTACAAGAAGGTTAGTGGGAGCATAGTAGTGTTTCTGGTCCT
This sequence comes from Excoecaria agallocha, assembly GCA_037975025.1. Lineage (NCBI taxonomy): Eukaryota > Viridiplantae > Streptophyta > Magnoliopsida > Malpighiales > Euphorbiaceae > Excoecaria > Excoecaria agallocha. The sequence goes on from CM075807.1 coordinate 19,350,162, forward strand.
ATATGTGGACGACATCCTTCCCATTGGGAATGACATTCCAACATTGCAAAAGGTTAAGCAATGGTTGGGAAAATGTTTCTCAATGAAAGACTTAGGTGAAGCCGAGACAATACTTGGTATTCGAATCTATAGAGATAGATCGAATCGGCTTTTGGGACTAAGTCAAGAAAAGTACATAGACAAAGTACTAAAGCATTTTAGTATGGGAGACTCAAAGAAAGGGTACATACCTTTGGCTTTGGGAGTTCCTTTGACTAAAGAACAGTGCCCTAAAACCAAAGAGGAAAGGGACAACATGAGTAGAATCCCATATGCATCTGCTATTGGATCTATCATGTACGCTATGTTATGTACTAGGTTGGATGTTTCTCATGCACTGAGTATAACCAGTAGGTTTCAGCAAGACCCTGGTGAGAAGCACTGGTCTGCTGTAAAAGGGATCCTTAAGTACCTGCGAAGGACTAAGGATCACTTCTTGGTGTATGGTGGTCAAGAAGAGCTCGTCATACAAGGTTATGCCGATGCTGCTTTTCAGACCAGCACTCAGGATTCTAGATCGCAATCTGGATTTGTTTTTGTTTTAAACGGTGGTGCTGTCAGCTGGAGAAGCTCAAAGCAAGAGACCGTTGCCGACTCAACTACAGAATCTGAGTATATTGCAGCAAGTGAGGCTGCAAAAGAGGCTGTTTGGATTAAAAATTTCATTAATGGATTAGGAGTGGTCCCAAGCATCCTAGATCCATTAGAAATTTTTTGTGACAATAACGGAGCCATCGCACAGGCCAAGGAGCCCCGGTCACACCAGAAATCCAAACACATACTCAGGAGGTACCACCTGATCAGAGAAATCATTGATCGTGGGGACGTCAAGGTTAGCAAGATAGCAAGTGAAGACAATGTAGCAGATCCTTTGACGAAACAGTTACGTCCAAATCTGCACGAGGCTCATTTGAGAGCGTTCGGTCTTAGGGCTATGCCCAATTGGGACTAGTGCTAGTGGGAGATTGTTAGTGTAAGCCCTAGCCCCAATACATTGTAATAAAACACTTAGTTAATAAAATGAGGCATTTATTTTATCTTTTGAATACCTGTGCATGTCAATTGATAAAACTATCCAAGAATTTCGTTTCGGTTTAAGTTATCATGTGTGAGCCACATGGATTGTAAGACCTTGAAACAAATGGGACTTCATTCTAAATATCCCTAGTCATTCATTGTTATGGGAATAACAAATGAATTAAGACTAGTATGCTCTCTCTGATACTATGAGTCCTGTCTTACGGATCATTAGGACAAGAGTGTCAATCAGAGATCATAGATACATGTTAAAGAACATGGTATCTGGATTCAATCCGCTCATGAGAACACTACATGGTACAAGTCATAAGTGTTTCTCATATGCAAGTTTTGTATCGGAGTTCTTAGACCTGAAATCTCTATGAAACTCTTTATGAATTACTGTGTACTTTGACATACACCTAACGTGCTCGTAACAGAGTGACAAGTACGGGTATGATTGGGTATGCACTGATTCATGTTAGAGAGCATGAGAGAAGTGAAGGGATTACCCCTCTCGATAAGAGAGAAAAATATCACCGGCCACTTGATCAGTGAACTGAGAAGTGTATGGCCATACCGAGATGAAATAATGAGTAATTATTATTTATCTGAGAATTCAGTGTCATTGGAATATCAAGAAATGAATTAATGTATATAAGGATGACTAGTTCCATGCCTTATATTAATTCTGATATTTATGGGTAAGGGACTATGCGAAATTGCATTAGGTCACCAAATGCCATATGCATTTTCATTTAATTTGGAATGCTATAATATCTTGCTAGAGAATATATATAGCCTTTGAATTAATTTATTAATTCATTGCCAACATTAAATGGACCTATAGGATCGTACACAAAGCATTGGGCTTAAAATATTTAAATTAAGTATTGGACATTAATTTGGGCTTTTAATTAAAGTCAAATTAATGTATGTAATGGGTTATAATATTGCTATTGGGCTTTGGTCCATGAGAGAGAGAAATTCAGCCCATAAGATTTAATTTCAATTAATTAATTATCTTGTGTTAATTAAGTTAATTGAATATTAAAGCCTAAAGGAATTTAAATTAAATTAAATCACTTATATATTTAATGATGTGGCCGAAATTCCAAGAGGGAAATCAAGGAATTTCGGCACATGCTATATATTTAAATTAAGTGATTTCATTTATTTAAATGTCTTATGTTTTATTTCAAATTTGAATTTAAATTCAAAGGAGTTTAATTCAAAATATATTACTTATCTTTAGGAAGTGATAGAGTTTGAATTAATTATCTTAGGATAGTTGAATTCAGATTAATGACTTGCCAAAGGATAAGCATATATATTAAAAGAAATAAAACCCTAAACCTAATTTTTTTGTGGCATGAATAGTAACTCGTGAATAGTGACTCTCTCTCTCTTAATTCTTTTGTTCAATTTTTCACAAGGAGAAAGGATTGTTCCTCATTATCTTGTGTTATTGAGCAGTAATAGCAATCTAAAGAAGTACAAAATCAAGTTTTGTAGCTTCAAACTATAACCCTTACACAATACCGAAAAAGAGATCTAGCAATCTCGTTTTTAAGCCGACGGTGTAATTGTGTGTGTGAGAATAGAGGGAGTGGCGCAAAAGGCTATTCCTTGGCATTGGTGATCGAGATCTAAGGCGGACAAAGCCATCTTAGTTGCTGGTCATCATCGGAATAAAAGTTTTAAAAGGCATCAAAAGTTGTAAGTTCGATAACCCTAAAATTGCATGTTTCGATTCTATCTTTGGATATGTATGGTATGTATGATAAAATTTTTGTTTTTCCGCTGTGCTATCATGATTATCATACCATGTCATATTCCATCAATAGAGTCGCCACCTAATAGAATGTTAAAAAACAATTCTCAACCTTCTTGATGCCCAAACAAAGATTGGTGTTTGAGACATCACTTTTACTTGGCACCTTGGTTACATGTTTTATAAATGGGTTTTAAAAGTTAATCCATTATTCTCTCTCATGCGATGAAAACCGATAAAAATAAACATTCCAATCAAAAGAAAGTAATAAATAAATAAAATAAAGTCCTACTTAAATTATTACATAAGTAAATCATCCAACAAAAAAATAAATTACATATATAAATTAGGGTATTCATTTGGGTTAAGAACATTGGTTCCTTTATGCACATTTTACAAAAAATAAACTCTTTTATTCTTTTATTTGATTTTTAGGATAGGAAATTGAATATTGGTCCATATTTTAAGACAAGTTAATTAATAAAAGTCATTTTAAGGGTCTTTTCCATTTAAACATGTCAAAAAAATCCTTTTTTACTAACTATTACATCTCCAAAATGAATACATCTAGAATATATAAAAATAAGCTAAATAAAGCAAAATAATAAACAAAATAATAAAATAAATGCAAATAAACCAAACAAAAAAAATGAGGAGAATAACCAATTGGGGCATGACTCCTAATTTATAATTCATCTCACGGGAACCTCCAAAGGTACATGGGATCAATCACTCATACAAAATCACAAGAAAAAAATAGCAATACAGTATATAAGGCCAACAAAAATAAAATGCAAAGCAATATTAAAATATTAAAAATATATATATACGGATCAAAATATGTACAAAAATGTATTGACACTTTAAGGATTGACAAGATAACATGGACAACAATAAATTATATGAAATACATGAAAATAGGCTTAAAAACAACCGTAGGTACCCCTAGGTAAGGTGATAGATGATGCCTATGATTGAAGGAGGGACGGCACGAGAAGAAATCCCTATGACGTCTCATTTGTCGTGTTGACTATAAACATTGGATCTTGAGGTGACTCCTAATTAGAGTTTCCTAATGAGGATTATGTTGCTCCAAAATAGCTAGAGAACAGAAGCATGATGCTCTCTCTATAGGTTTTATGTTTTTAAACGAAAATTGTTTGTTCTTTTAAAATGGCTTTTTCACTACTCTTTTTTGAAATTTTTAGTGCCTTAAAAAATATCTTTTCGAGCTTTCCCTTTCCTAAAATTAAAATATATATTAATTAAAAATTATCATAATAAAAAATAATAGGAGTAAATAGAAAAGTAGATTAAGATAAGGGATAAATATATAGCAAAAAATATTAAAATATATTATATATGAAAATAAATAATAGAATTAGTTAATTTAAATTAATTAATTTAAAATTATAATGAAAATAGTATTTGTATAAACAATAAATTAGCTAATAAAGGATATATAAAAATAATAATATAATTTTAATTTTATGGATAATCATTTAGGATAAATTAATTAATTAAACTAAATCAAAATAAATTAAAATAAGAAGATATTTTGAGAAAAGGATAAGAAGAAGAAAAAAGATAAGAAGAAAAAGAAAAAAAAAAGGAATTAACAAAAAAAAATATAAACAAGAGAAAAAAAAAGGAGCATAAAAACAAGGCAAAAAAAAAAACCCAAGTAAGCGAGCTTTCCTTGTTTTATTAAACAAAAAACCAAGAAAGGGAGTAAAGGGAGCAAGTTTCAAAAGGCTTGATCCTCTTGATTTCGGGAGCAAAAACAAATCCAAGGGTAATATTTGAGCCCCAATGATTGTAAATCTAGTGTTTAATTTAAGCTTTTCTATGTAAATATTTATTTTCCATTTTTGTTGTTTAAGTTTCTTAATTTTGATTTCCTAAATTTAAGCTTATTAATTTATTGTTAATTGATTTTTGTGTTCATTTCATGCATGAAATCATGTTAATTAATGAAATCATGTTAATTAATTAAAAATCTATTAAAATTAAGTAAATAAATAAATTAAAGGTTACTATTCGCTATCTTCTTCCTTAGGTTCAAGTTTTGATTTTTATATTTCTTAGTATAATGTTGATTTTCTTTATTTTAAATCATGTTTTTATATGTTTAAATGAGTTTTTTAAAAGCTTTTTAGGCTTTAAAAAAGTTAAATTTGAATTTTTGGTGCATTTGAAGGTTTTTTGGGTATCTATGGTGTTGTTCCATTGCTGAATTTGGTTTCTAAGTTGAGTCAGGGCCTTGAGTCGGACCGAGTCACGACCTTGACCCATAACTCGGCTTGCAAATCTGTTAAACTGGGAGTGACTCGCTCTTTCCCCTATTACCTCTCTCGCGTATTAGCGCATCACTCACTGCCACTCATGTCCTTCTCATTTGTTTCGTTTTTGTCTTTTTGTGCTTTACTTTAGTGTAGCTTGGTAGGGGTGAGCATAGATTGGTTAATCGGTTCATTAACAATTTTATTAACTAGTTTATTAATCTCGGTTAACCGTTATATTGGTTTCAATTTTTAACTCAATTTTTCGGATCAATTTATCGGTTAACCACTAAAAAATTTTAATATATTAATTTAATAAATTATACTATTTGAAATATTATTTTTAATAGTTAAAAATACTTTAGAAATGAAAAAAATACAAATTAAATACAATATCCATTAAAAGAATCAAAATAAAAATAAAATTTTCATAATTAATCATAAAATTTAATTATATTCAATATGAAACTAACAACAGAGTGTTAATTATGCACATATAATAATAATAATAATAATAATAATAATAATAATAATAATAATAATAATAATAATAATAATAATAAGAAGAAGAAGAAGAAGAAGAAGAATAGGATAATTTTAATATTTATTTACTAAAAATATGTATTTTAATAATATTTTAGAAATATATATATCATAATATTTATAAATTATACAAATATTAAAAAATATAAGTGTAAAATTTAAAATATAATTTATAAAATATATGTATAGATCGTTTTTGGATTGGTTCGGTTAACCATCGGTTTTTAAAAGTAAAAATCGTAAATCTAAATTTCTGGTTCGATTAACCTAAAAATTAGTTTAGTTTCAAATCAATTTTTTAGTTAACCAAAATTTCAGTTTTTTTCACACCACTATAGCTTGGGTCAACATTTCACAAATTAATTCAATTTGAATTCATTTACCTTCTCTTTTTGGTCTGCATGTTACTTTTCATTTGCTTTTACGTTTTAAAATTTATTATTGTAAGTTTATTCATCTATTTCTTATTGAGATTATATTTTACATTGCTATTAATACTTCTTTTTATATTATAGAGTTTAATTTACTAATATTATATTATTAATACTCCTTTACTGCATTTTCTATTAACATTTTTATATTTGCATTTGTTAATTAACTTATTTAATTAATGTTTGTGATTTATTACATTCATATATTCATATGATTATTTAATTTCCTTTTAATTCAATTATTTTATTATTGCTAATACTCTTCATATTTTCTATTTTCTATTTGTATTTGTTAACTAGCCTAATTGATTAATATTTGTAATTTAATTGTTAAATAGTTTATTTATATATTTGATTTATTTTGATTCAATCATTTTATTATTATTGTTGGTATTATCTTTAATGATAATATTTATCATTGTCATTATTAATATTATCATTAATATTACTATTATTGTTATTATTACTCTTATTATTGTTACTATTATTAGTATTCTTTTTATCCTCATTATTATTATTGTTGTTGTTTATTAATATTTTTTTTACTATTATGTTATTATTATTAATATTGTATTAATATGATTATTGCTATTATTGGTGTTTTAGTAATATTAGACTTTTTGTCATTAATTTTATTATTGTCAATTATTTATGTTTATACTTAATTATTGTATCATTTTGTTATCTATTGCATATCTTTATCATTACTAAATTTTATTATTTTTCATGCCATATTTCAAATATTTGTTCTTCTATCCCAAGTTAAGTTGGAGAGTTGAAGCGGGTTAGCTTAGGATTTGTTCATTTCCTTATTTATTTATTTTATTTATTTTTGGGCCTGTATAATTATTTAATGCTTTCCATTTAATTGTCTGTAATAGCATAGTAATAAAAGTTTTTTACCAATAATTAGAAAAATCACATTAAATATTTTCTACCTAATTAATTGGGCTTTTCTAATAAACTTGGACCAATGTCCATTCTTTTATCCTAAATATCACACAAAAGAATTTTTTTACAAATATGCATAAGGAATCAATGTTCCTAATTCTATAAATAGCCTGATTTATGTATGTCGTTTTTTCCTCACATTATTATGCTTTTATGCCTTTCTCATTTATTGCAAATGTCTATTTTTTGAGCGTTTAACTAAAAACTCATTAAAATAATTTTTATACAAGTTTGAGTGGGATTTTTCTATAATAAAAAAATAATATCCTAATTTTCACTCACAAAATAACATGTAAATTAAGGATCTATTTCTTTAATACAAATGATTTTTTACCTTAAAGTTGACTAATAGAATTCTATTTTGAAGCCAAATGGGCCTAGTGCCATATTTTTTTTATCCAAAATATATCCAAAATGCTGCCTTTTATAAATATGCATACAAGGACCAACGTCCTCATCCAAATGAACTTAATTAATTCCCCGATTTATGCATGATTTATTTTCACATGAATTCTTTAATGCTTTCTATTTCATGCTTTATAACTTTTTTTCGCGCTTGAGTGTGCCTTTATCTTTCTAACATAGCTCATGTGAGAAAAGAGATAAAATAAATTAATCACTAAAACTTATTTATATAATATTAACCAAAGATATAAATAGGAGTGGAGTCCGAACTATCTTTGGTTTCGAATTCATGAGGTTAGAACTCATTTTCTAATATTTTCTTGGTTGGCAACTCCTTGATACCTACCTTGCAATGCCCAACAGACGCGCTCATAGGTTAATTGCCAACAATGGAATAAGGATACACCAAGACACTATCTTATGCCTTTCTGACGCTCGAGACATCGCGAATTGGGTTGAATCCCTATCCATTTTGAAGTGATTGGCTTTCACGGGTTAAATGAACCTTATCTGACCTTGAACCCTAAAAGCGGGCTTTCGAGAGCAAATCAAATGCTTGCAGGGTTTGACACGTGTCACAATGGCAACTCAAGTGGGGATCATGAGATTTTGATCTAAAAGTGTCTTTGGTTAATCTAATATAAATGAGTTTAGGGATTAAAATATTTTCTCCTTTTAAAAAATTGCATTGCATTCATGCTAGGGCCTTAGAATTAAATTAGGTGTCCCTTTGTTAACCCCGGTGAAATCATAAAGCACAACCCTATATTCACTTAATGTAGGGAAGTGTTAGGGAGGATCACTAACCCAAGCCTCATACCTTTTAGTATATCAAATGGTGACTTGATCGGTCATTATACTCATGATGAGCTAGACCCATTGACAGAGACCATATTTAGGAAGCCCTAAAGTTGTATTACCAGACTGAAAGCCCATATAATGGCCTAGACATTTCCACTAGGGGCATACATTATAATACCTTACTTGCAAAGTGGGCCCTTATGTATTGAATGAATCCCAACAAATTTAAATGTTAGCTTATTAAAGGCTTTCATACCCCAATGGGCGTATTTGAGTATACTCAGATCGTTCAAATATACAATGGCCAATATCCATCATTATGCACTTTCATAATTGAGAGGTTATATTACCGGCTTTCTATTGTGCATCATACATGTTTGTTGGGTTTCCTATTAACCCATGAGCTAATCATGTCTAGAAAAGAGACCGCACAACCTTTTGTGTTTACCATTCCTTTTTCCGTGTTTTTCACTCTTCATGGGCCAAAGTCCATTTAGCAATTTTAATACCCATTATCATCATTAATTTGATTTTAAATAAAAGCCCAAATTAATGCCAATACACTATTTAAATATTTTAAGCCCAATGTTTTGTGTGCGATCATATAAGTCCATTTAATATTGGCAATGAATTAATAAATTAATTCAAAGGCTATATATATTCCCTAGCAAGATATTATAGCATTCCAAATTAAATGAAAATGCAAATGGAATTTAGTGACCTAATGCAATTTTGCATAGTCCCTTACCCATAAATATCAGAATTAATATAAGGCATGGAACTAGTCATCCTTATATATACTAATTTCTTTCTTGATATTCTAGTGACACTGAACTCTTAGATAAATAATGATTACTCATTAGATAAATAATGATTACTCATTAGATAAATAATGATTACTCATTATTTCATCTCGGTATGGCCATACACTTCACAGTTCACTGATCAAGTGGCCGGTGATATTTTCTCTCTTATTGAGAGGGGTAATCCCTTCACTTCTCTCATGCTCTCTAACATGAATTAGTGCATACCCAAGCATACCCATACTTGTCATCCTGTTACGAGTACGTTAGGTGTATGTCAAAGTAATAGCAAATCATAAAGAGTTTCATAGAGATTTTAGGTCTAAGATTTTCGATGCAAAACTTGAACATGAGAAACACTTATGACTTGTACCATGTAATGTTCTCATTAATGGATCAAATCCAGATACCATGTTCTAGACATGTATCTATGATCTTATGATCCATAAAACAGAACTCATCTTATCAGAGAGAGCATACTATTCTTAATTCATTTGTTATTCCCATAACAATGACTGACTAGGAATATTTAGAATGAAATCTCTATTGTTTCAAGGTCTTACAACCATATGCCTCACACATGATAACTTAAACTGAAACAACATTCTTGGATAGTTCTATCAATTGATATGCATAAGAATACAATAGATAAAACAAATGCCTCATTTATTAACTTAAGTGTTTTATAACAATGCATTGGGGCTAGGGCATACACTAACAATCTCCCACTAACACTAGTCCCAATTGGGCAGAGCCCTAATACCGAACGCTCTCAAATGAGCTTCATGCAGATTTGGATGCAACTGTTTCATCAAAGGATCTGCTACATTGTTTTCACTTACTATCTTGCTAATCTTAACGTCCCCATGGTCAATGATCTCTCTGATCAGGTGGTACCTCCTGAGTATGTGTTTGGATTTTTAGTGTGATCGGAGCTCCTTGGCCTGTGCGATGGCCCCGTTATTGTGACAAAAAATTTCTAATAGATCTAGAATGCTTGGGACCACTCCTAATCTAGAAATAAAATTTGTAATCTAAACAGCCTCCTTTGCAACCTCACTCGCTGCAATATACTTAGATTCTATAGTTGAGTCGGCAATGGTCTTTTGCTTTGAGCTTCTACAGCTGACAGCACCATCGTTCAAAACAAAAACAAAACTAGATTGCAATCTTGAGTCCTCAGTGCTGGTTTGAAAAGTAGCATCAGCATAACCTTGTATGACGAGCTCTTCTTGACCACCATACACCAAGAAGTGATCCTTAGTCCTTCGCAAGTACTTTAGAATTCCCTTTACAGCAGACCGGTGCTTTTCACCAGGGTCTTGCTGAAACCTACTGGTTATACTCAGTGCATGAGTAACATCTAACCTAGTACATAACATAGCATATATGATAAATCCAATAGCAAATGCATATAGGATTCTACTCATGTTATCCCTTTCCTCTTTGGTTTTAGGACATTATTCATTAGTCAAAGGAACTCCCAAAGCCAAAGGTATGTACCCTTTCTTTGAGTCTCCCATACTAAAATGCTTTAGTACTTTGTCTATGTACTTTTCTTGACTTAGTCCCAAAAGTATATTTGATCTATCTCTATAGATTCGAATATCAAGTATGGTCTCGGCTTCACCTAAGTCTTTCATTGAGAAACACTTCCCCAACCATTGCTTAACCTTTTGCAATGTTGGAATGTCATTCCCAATGAGAAGGATATCGTCCACATATAGGACCATAAATACTATTATGCTCCCACTAACCTTCTTGTACATACAAGGCTTATCTTTATTTTTTATGAAGTCAAATTCTTTGATAGCTTCATCAAAATAGAGATTCCAACTCCGGGGATACTTGTTTTAATCCATAAATGGATTCTTGAAGCTTGCAAACCTTCTTAGGATGCTTGGGATTGGAAAAACCCTCAGGCTGTGTCATATACACATCCTCAAGTAGATTTTTGTTAAGGAAAGCGGTTTTGACATCCATTTGCCATATCCCATAGTCATGATATGCAGCTATGGCAAGAAAGATCCTAATGGACTTGAGTATAACTACAGGAGAAAAGGTCTCATCATAGTCTACACCATTAGTTTGTCGAAAACCTTTTGCCACTAGTCTACCTTTGTAGGTCTCATCAGCTTTGAGTTTAAATAGCCACTTGCATTCAATTACCTTAGCACCTTCTGGTGGATCAACCAAGGTCAAAACTTGGTTATTGTACATTGATTGCATCTCGAATTTCATTGCTTCAAGCTAATTTTTTGAGTCAGGGCTCTCAACAGCTTCTCGATAAGTAGATGGATCCTCACGATCCACTAACTCAATAGTGTCACTTTCGGTGATTAGAAATCCGTATCTCTTAATCTCTTGACGTACCCTACTGGACATTTTAGGTTCTTGTGTAATGGGTTCTTGTTCCACAACTGATTGTGAACTTGATCCCATTTCCAACTCATCCTCTACAAGAGTTTGTGGCACTTGAATTTCTCCAAGTTCTACTTTACTCCTACTTCTTTCTTGAGAAGGAATTCCTTTTCCAAGAAAATAGCCTTGCGAGCAACAAACACTTTGTTCTCGGCTTGTGAGTAAAAGTAGTATCCCTTTGTTTCTTTGGAATAATCCACAAATAAGCTGACAATAGATTTGGACTCTAGTTTATTAGATGTTAATTTCTTAACATGTGCTTCACAGACCCAAATCCTGAGAAATGACATATTGGCTTCTTTCCTAGTCCACACCTCATATGGTGTCTTCTCAACTACTTTAGTTGGAGAATGGTTTAGTAGAAACTCAGCAGTTTCTAATGCATAACCCAAAAAGAGATAGGAAGATTAGTTTGACTCATCATCAATCGAACCATGTCCAATAAAGTTCGATTTCTCCTTTCAGACACACCATTCCATTGTGGTGTTCCAGGAGGAGTGAGTTGTGAAATAATTCCACACTCCTTCAAATGACCATCAAACTCTTAGCTTAAGTATTCACCACCTTGATCTGATCAAATGGCTTTTATACTTTTGTCAAGTTGATTTTCTACTTCATTCTTAAACTCTTTGAATTTTCTAAAAGTTTCAGATTTGTGCTTCATTAGATAGATGTAGCCATATCTACTGAAGTTATCTATGAACATTACAAAGTAGCTAAAACCACCTCTAGCTTGTGTACTTAATGGTCCACATACATCGATGTGTATTAGTCCTAATAAGTCACTAGTCCTTTCACCTTTCTTGTTAAAAGGACTTTTTGTCATCATTCCATGCAAATATGGCTCGCATGTGTCATAAGATTCTAAATCGAATGACCCAAGCACTCTTGATTTGTGAAGTCTTGAAATGCATTTTTCGTTTGCATGTCCTAAATGACAATGCTAGAAGTAAGTAGGGTTCAATTCATTTGATTTAACCCTCTTTGTATTAATGTTGTATATGGACTCTTTATTTTGTAGATCAAGGATATAAAGGCCATTTTGTAACATGGCATTGCCATATGAAATGCCTTGGCGATGAATATGAATATTGCCATTATTAATATCAAAATCAAATCCATCTATATCCAAACAAGAAACTGAAATAATGTTTCTGCTCATAGCAGGCACATAATAACAATTTTTTAAATCTAAACAAAGTCCGGAAGGTAAAGTGAGTTGATAGTCGCCTATCTCCATGGTAGCAACTCGTGCTCCATTTTCCACATGGAGGTCCACTTCATTCTTCCTAAGTAACCACCTATTTCTTAACCCCTGCACATTTGAACAAATGTGAGAACCACAACCGGTATCCAATACCAAGTGGTAGAAATAGAAAGGTTAATTTCAACAAAAAATACCATAACTGGATGCCTTGGCTCCATTCTTCTTTTGTTCTTCCTTGAAGAGACCATAATTCTTCCTCCAATGCCCTAACTTGTTGTAATGGAAGCATGTGCTCTCGCTCTCTTTGAGCTTTTGCTCCTCGGGCTTGGGTTGGGCCTGAGGTGCACTCCCACTAGACTTAGGCAGAGCTAGGTCATACTTGGGTTTTTCCTTTCCCTTCCCCTTTCCCTTACTGGGTCCCTTCTTAATGCCCTCTTGAACTATGAGTACGGGATTAGTCTTTCGAATGTTCTCTTCAGCATTCTTAAGCATCCCATGAAGCTCGGTGACTGTTTTGTTCATTGCATACATGTTATAATTCATGAAAAATGGATCATAATCATCAGTCAATAAACCCAAGATCAAGTCAATGGCCAATTCCTTCGAGACTTGTACCTCAAGTTTCTCAAGAGTATTATGATATCCTTTCATCTTGAGTACATGAGTACTAACGATAGTACCCGCAGCCATCTTACAAGAAATCAAGGCCTTTGTTGTCACGAACCTCTCATGACGAGCTTGCTCTTAGAACATCTCCTTGAGGTGCACCATGATCGTATAAGCCTCTTAGTCCATGAATTTCTTTTACAAATCATGCACCAGAGTGGCTAGCATTAGACAGGTCACATCATTGGAGTTGCTCTTCTTAGTCTCAAAAGTTTCCTTTTGAACTGTATAGGCATTCCTAGTAAGTTCTTCAGGCAAGGGTGCATCCAAAACATATGACTTCTTCTTTTGCTTGAGAACTGTTCTCAAGTTTCAAGACCAGTCTATGAAATTGGTGCCATTCAATTTGTCCTTTTCTGGGACCGATCATAATGAAAAGTTGTTGTTTGAATATGCCATTTTTCAATCTACAATAATAAAACTTAGCAAGATTAAATGAGGTTTTATAATCCCACAAACCGAATTAATATCCCTTTAAATAATTCACATTAGTGATTTAATGTGGGCCAAGATCCACTTTTCACAACAACTCATTAGTCAAGCTGAGCTTGTACACCTAACAAGTTAAGTTACCTAGGTAGGAAAACTCCAATCATGTCTCGTATATGACTCTTGGATCAAATGGGCTAACATCTTAAAATATTATAGCACAAATCCATTTATTAGTTGCCTAGGTCTGGGCATCCCTTTCCATATTAAGTCTAACCTACACTCACAACCCATACCACACAAAGATAATCGGGCATATCTAGGACTCCTAGTTTACGTGACCGATGATCGATGCCTTGACATGTTTCGAATTAGAAAGGCAACTTTGTGACTTACCATTTTAGGGATTCATTTTATTACAACTTACATGGCATATGCTTTGTCATCCATTCATAGAATGCATATATATATAATTGCATAAAATAAAGCAAGACAAACATGGGCCCAAAAACCTACAACTAAGATTCTATACTATTACATAAAAATCTTCGAGTTAGGCTTCTCCACTCCAGTGGGCTTCGTCTTGATTTGCAAACTCTTTAAACAAATTCTATACTAAAAAATAAATGAAACTTTTACAATAATATATAATGGCTTGCAAGCCATATTTAATTACAAAAACCCAGGGCCCATTAATGCACCATGCACATCCATTCATCACACAAAACGAGCAAATAAATATACATAACATTCATGGATAAAACAAAGTCCAATTTTAATTAATTTAGCCAAGCCCATTAATGGAAATTGTGTACTTGAACTTTTAAGAGAAGACCCTATGATGGGCCTAGGCCGAAGCCTAATGGACTAAATCCCCTTATTGAATAAGTTATCTTAAAATTCCAAAACACAAACTAGTTAGATTTGTGCTATAAATCAACTCTAGTATAATTTCCAATTTTTCCATTTTTAATATTATGTCATACAGCCCATAAATATTAAAATACATATAATATGAACCAACATGAATTAAACATAAAAATTCATGAAGAACATATGTCATACACAGCATATATACTAAAACAAACAAACAATAATGAAACTAGTTGTTTAATGCTCATATAATGCCACAAATAATGCACAAACACTTAAAACGATTTTATGAGCTATCTAATAATTTAAATAAGGTCATAAACATTGATTTAAGGTTCTATTCAGATCTGATCTAAATGTGTTTTTTCCATTTTAATCAAAACATAACAAACAATGTTGATTAAACATGCAACAAACACAAACTAGTCATAGTTTTAAGTGATTTTAAAATTAATCAATTAAATTGTCATGGACCAGAATTAAAAACATTTTTAAAACATGTCCATAAATCTTTAAAAATCACTTACAAACATGCCAAATACATTTTTATATTTAATTTTGAAACCTAGTTGTTTAACAAACACATATCATGCAAACTAGCACCTAGTTTCAAGATTAACATGTATGATCAGGTATTTATAATTAAATATGACAATGAACAGCTCTAAGAACATCTTATGACAGTATATAAACATTTCATAATAATTATAATACCTAACTAATCATATAAAATCATTTTTACACTAAAACAATGCAAAAGAACTCAACACATAAAATTTTAGCATTATGGTTTTATGCAATAACGATTTTTGAATCAATATTTATTGCATCTAAGGCATTAAAATAAGCATGGTTAGGCTCTGATACCACTAAAGGAATATCACATGGCATATACATGATGATCATGCAGCGAAAAATTAAAATTTGGATTATACATGCCACGCAATCTGCAACAAAGAATCAAAACATGCAATTTTAGGGTTTTTAAAAACATACAAGTTTAGATGCACTCCAAAACTTGATTTTGAAGATGAAAAGCAAGTAAGATCAACGTATATGCCTTATATCTTAATCACCAATGCCAAAAGTGTTGCCTTTACGCCACTCCTCTCTATGCTCACACACACTAGCAAGGATGGCTTAAAACCTAGAGTGCTAGCTCTAATTTTTGTGTATTTAGCAATGGGTATTAAACTAAAGACATAAGACCTGATCTTGTTCTTTCTAAAGTTCACCAATGGCTGCCCAAAATCCAAGAGAAGAAGGAAGAGTCCTTTCCCCTTGAGAATGGCGGCTTAGAGAGAGAAAAAAACTAATTGGCAAAGTTACTTTTTATCTATATATATCACTTAGCTTAGGGTTTTGTGTGTGCCAAAATTCACTAGCATTTAGGTAGTAATTTCAGCCTCCATCACTTCCTAATTAAGTGGCATATCTTTATTCAAAGACACATAGGAATTTAAATTTAATTAACTTAATTATCTAAAGATAAATAATCAAATATCTCAAGATAAATAAATAATCAATTTACCATTCCTTTTTGCCGTGTTTTTCACTCTTCATGGGCCAAATTCCATTTAGCAATTTTAATTCCCATTATCCATATTAATTTGACTTTAAATAAAAGCCCAAATTAATGTCAATACACTATTTAAATATTTTAAGCCCAATGTCTTGTGTGTGATCCTATAGGTCCATTTAATATTGGCAATGAATTAATAAATTAATTCAAAGGCTATGTATATTCTCTAGCAAGATATTATAGCATTCCAAATTAAATGAAAATGAAAATGGCATTTAGTGACCTAATAAAATTTTGTATAGTCCCTTACCCATAAATATCAGAATTAATATAAGGCATGGTGTTAGAGAGTATGCCCTAGAGCCCATGTAAAAGGGATGAATTTCATATGTATGAATTTATATTCTTAATAAAAGGCATTATTAATTTATTAATGCTATGTTTAAATACATGAGTTTGTAAATCTTAAATTAATAAATAAAGTCCTTGATATTATAAATACAGTGCAAAGGCAATCATGAAAGTGTTCATGATAGGAGGTGTCTATTGCATGCAAATGTGTTAATATCTAAATGTCCCTAGTCATAGAATTAACAAGATAGGACATTGTTAATTCGAACAGACTAGCACATGTTATGCTTCTTGAATGGTTCAAGTAGTGGTTCTCAGAACTGTGATTATGGAAGATAATAAAAGCTAACATGTGGATGCTTGTTAGAAGAACAAGTTCATTGGAGACCTGCAAAGAGAATCCTCACATGGATATTAAATCTATGTCAGTGAGGAATCTCTTCATAGCAGTTGTGGAAGTATCCTTAGACTTGAGATCACCAAAGTTATCTTAAGTAACAAGTGGTATATTTTGACTCCATAACTGATTACTTCTAACTGGGAGTGAACACAGTTAGGAGATTGGGTATATTATGACCTACTTGAAGATAGTTGAGTGATTGACAAAGGATTCACCATTCCAGATTTAATAAGGGAAGTTATCTCGCATGATTCTATAATTGCCTTGTTTAGAGAATCTCTGGCCAGAGTAATATGCCACGATGGATAAAGATCCATGAAGGGCATTTTGGGAACAATGGTTAAATTAATAAAACATATACAATTAGAATTATATGAGTTGATAGAAATCCATACTCATAATCTAATTGAGATAAGAGTGGTGGAAGGAGTAATTGCATGGTAACTGTTTCTATGGAAGGTTATAATCAAACCACTTAACTTTCCTGACATTTGGGTATTCATGATGTCTAGCTAGAGGCCACTCATGATTTTTATAATAGTGTATCATAAATATCAATAGGGATTGATAAAATGATTTAAAGGAGTTTAAATCATGTGAGTTTTGAATAAAACTCACAATTATATATTATACTACCAATATGGACAGGAACCCAATAGGTCACACACATATAGAGAAAAGAATAAAATGGCAAAATGACAAGGATAATAATATTTGATATTATTATGGGGATAGAGAAGTGAATAAGAGAATAATTAATTAAAGAGTTTAATTAATTATGATCAAGTAAAATTGTTCGCAAAACTTTTTAGAAATGTTTTGTAAAATAGACCTAATTGAAATAATGTATTTCATAATTAATTATTATTGGACTATAAGTATTATAAGGTAGATATAATAATTAATAGATCTATTGGAGGAATTATAAAGGCCCAAAGAAGTGAAGTTGGCGTAGAAACCCTCCAAAGAAAGGGCCACATGCCAACTACAAATAGAAGGCCTTAGAGGCCTAAATCTTGGAGCAAAATAAATTAAATATGTTTCATAAGTGTTATGTAGCCTACATATTTAATTTTTTTGGATTTGGAATTCATTTGGGTAATTAAATCTAAGTATATGTACAAAGGGCCTAGTTTGTGGGTTTTGTGCATAGTCTTTTATGAAAGGGCTTAAATTGGATTTAATTGAGCCCAAATGATTATAAATAATTCCAAAAGCCCAATTAATAATTCTCCAGCAATTTTAAAGAGCCCAATCCCATTATGAAGTTGGATTTTTAACCTAACTATAAAAATCCAAGTGATGGTGTATTAGAGTTAAGTGTGAACAATTAAGAGAAAAGTTTCTCTCTCACTCAAAAAGCCCTAGCTGCCACCTTCCCTAGCTAGCATCTAGGGTTTTTGGCCAGCCCTTGTTTCTCCCAATTGTTGGTTCATTCTATCCTTCTCTTGTGTGGATTACTTATTGGAGGTATTTGATTTTGGATACTGTGGTTTGCGACAACCCGGTGAGAAGGAAAATCAATTGTTCAACAAAAATAAAAGGTGATTTTTATTATTCTCATTAATATGTATATTGTAAATTCATGGCAAGATCAGATTTATTGGTTAAAAATGTTAAATTTCGCTTATGTATGAGATGCATGCAACCGATAATTCCCAACATGGTATCAGAGCCTCGATTTTGCCATGAATCTACAATTCTATATGTTTCTGCGAAATAAGTTTTATTTTGAGTTATTTATTTCATGAACTTTAAAATATCAGATTTTATTGTTCATGAATGAGAAATATTGATTGCTGGATATATGTGATCAAATATATATAACGAAAAATAAAATGATTCTTTTGAGAAAGGAATCATGGTTTTGGCGTGAATGACTTTTATTTTTCAATGATGTTTAGGGGCTGTTCTAAATTAAAATTTTATTGATCCACTCTAAGATCATTTTGATGATAATTTATGTGTTTAATATGTGATATTAAGCCATAGGATCAAACAAAATTAAAATTGAACAAGTTTTGCATGAAAACTAGTTTAGTCGAAAAGTTCAATAAATTGGTATTCTTCGTGTGTTCTTGGTGTGTTCATGTTTAGAACAATTTTTAATCTTCTAAATCTGATATATCTAATATATTAATGTGTTTTTAATTAATTAGATTAATTAAAATGGGCCTTGAATTAATTGGATTAATTTTAATTCATTAAAACCACTTAATGGGCTTAATTATGTTTACGGACTTTGTTTAAATTAGTGAATTACTTGGTGGACCCAAGGAGCTGATTTAAATCAAATATAATAAACTATAATTAAGTTTATTAATGGGTTTTAAGGGTTGGAGTGGGCTTGGCTCATTCCAAAAGGCCCAAATGGTCCAATAGACACAAAACTAGTTTGTGTGTGAACGAATTTAGGGTTTAGTTTAGTGGGTTTCGGGCTACCCTTTATCTAAAGCCTAAAATTGATTCTTTTAATTATTTAATATGATTAATTAATTAAATAATTAATTAATAATCAATTGGATTGATTATTAAGGCAAGAACACATGCATGCAAAAAGGTTTCCTAAAATGGAAGTTTCCAAAATGAAAAAGTTTCCTAATTTGATCACATTATTAAAATAACTCAAAAGTGAGTTTCAAGAGTTGAAACAAAGTTATTAATCCATTACTTTATGCATTAGAAATACATATAAGGGTGTATGATTGGCATGATGGATATTATGGACAAGGCCCAATGTGATTAAGCATTATGCATGTTTTGGCCCAATGAGGACTTTCATGTCCCAGCCACTTGTTTTTTGTTTGTATTTCTTTTTCAAATTGTAATATGTAATTAGATTACTTAGATTAGAATTAAAGATAGAGATGGAGACCACTATCAAGGAGCAAGATGGGCCAGATGGAGATCCAACAAAATTGAAGATAATGTAATTATTTTTACTTGTTTGAAACATGCATATTAACTAGGTGTGACCTTTTGATTTTCCTTTTGGCTAGGGAAATCAATGTAGTAAAATCCATAACTATATCATATTTGTATGCTTATATTTATGTGATAGATATAGGATGCATACCAATGCATGTCAACCATGTATGATGAGACTTAATTAACTAAAATCCTCAAACAAATACTAAGGTATATAAGCCTTCCATTAATTTCAGAACCAGAGTTCTTTATAGTGTGGGTTGTTGACCATAGTCAAGCTCAAATTATATCAAATATGTTCAAATCTAATTAAATGGGTCATCTTAGCTAGCCCATTAACCACAGTCAAGGCTGATGGTTCTAGAGGCGAGATTAGGGAATGCATATATGATATGCATGCATCAAGAGTTGATAACCTAATGATCCAATAGTTGTGTAGAGACACAATTGGTATAGAGATACCTACCTTTCAAGGGTATGGAGTTTGGCTTGTTAACCATAGTCAAGGTCAAATTACATAACAAGGATTGGATATTAGCCCACTAAGAAAACCATCGGGTTTTCTCGAATTAAATAGTGAGGGCTATTAATTCACAATAAAATAGTGGGAGTAAATATATTAATTAAATACCTAATTAATGCATACATATATATGAACATACTCTCATATGTTTTCTTTTTTACATTTAGGTCATCATCATAAGCACATCAAACATTAATATACGATCAATCTTGGATAACAAGTGATGGAATATGATATGGTATGATAATCATGATAGCACAGCGGAAAAATAAAAATTTTATCATACATACCATACATATCCAAAGATAGAATCGAAACATACAATTTTAGGGTTATCGAACTTACAACTTTTGATGCCTTTTAAAACTTTTATTCCGATGATGACCAGTAACTAAGATGGCTTTGTCCGCCTTAGATCTCGATCACCAATGCCAAGGAATAGCCTTTTGCACCACTCCCTCTATTCTCACACACACAATTACACCGTCGGCTTAAAAACGAGATTGCTAGATCTCTTTTTCGGTATTGTGTAAGGGTTATAGTTTGAAGCTACAAAACTTGATTTTGTACTTCTTTAGATTGCTATTACTGCTCAATAACACAAGAGAATGAGGAACAATCCTTTCTTCTTGTGAAAAATTGAACAAAAGAATTAAGAGAGAGAGAGTCACTATTCACGAGTTACTATTCACAAGTTACTATTCATGCCACAAAAAAATTAGGTTTAGGGTTTTATTTTTTTTAATATATATGCTTATCCTTTGGCAAGTCTTTGATCTGAATTCAACCATCCTAAGATGATTAATTCAAACTATATCACTTCCTAAAGATAAGTAATATATTTTGAATTAAACTCCTTTGAATTTAAATTCAAATTTGAAATAAAACATAAGACATTTAATTAAATAAAATCACTTAATATAACTTAATTGCATGTGCCGAAATTCCTTGAATTCCATCTTGGAATTTCGGCCACTTCATTATATATATTTAAGTGATTTGATTTAATTTAAATTCCTTTAGGCTTTAATACTCAATTAACTTAATTAATGTAACATAATTAATTAATTGAAATTACACCTTGTGGGCTGAATTTCTCTCTCATGGACCAAAGCCCAATAGCAATATTATAACCCATTACATACATTAATTTGACTTTAATTAAAAGCCCAAATTAATGCTCAATACTTAATTTAAACATTTTAAGCCCAATGCTTTGTGTGTGATCCTATAGGTCCATTTAATGTTGGCAATGAATTAATAAATTAATTCAAAGGCTATATATATTCTCTAGCAAGATATTATAGCATTCCAAATTAAATGAAAATGCATATGGCATTTAGTGACCTAATGCAATTTTGCATAGTCCCTTACCCATAAATATCAGAATTAATATAAGGCATGGAACTAGTCATCCTTATATATATTAATTCCTTTCTTGATATTCCAGTGACACTGAACTCTCAGATAAATAATGATTACTCATTATTTCATCTCGGTATGGCCATACACTTCTCAGTTCACTGATCAAGTGGCCGGTGATATTTTTCTCTCTTATCGAGAGGGGTAATCCCTTCACTTCTCTCATGCTCTCTAACATGAATCAGTGCATACCCAATCATACCCGTACTTGTCACTCTGTTACGAGCACGTTAGGTGTATGTCAAAGTACACAGTAATTCATAAAGAGTTTCATAGAGATTTCAGGTCTAAGAACTCTGATACAAAACTTGCATATGAGAAACACTTATGACTTGTACCATGTAGTATTCTCATGAGCGGATCGAATCCAGATACCATGTTCTTTAACATGTATCTATGATCTCTGATTGACACTCTTGTCCTAATGATTCGTAAGACAGAACTCATAAGATCAGAGAGAGCATACTAGTCTTAATTCATTTGTTATTCCCATAACAATGACTGACTAGGGATATTTAGAATGATGTCTCATTTGTTTCAAGGTCTTACAATCCATGTGCCTCACACATGATAACTTAAACCGAAACGACATTCTTGGATAGTTTTATCAATTGATATGCACAGGAATACAAAGGATAAAACAAATGCCTCATTTTATTAATTTCAAGTGTTTCGTTACAATGTATTGGGGCTAGGACTTACACTAACAATCTCCCACTAGCACTAGTCCCAATTGGGCATAGCCCTAAGACCGAACGCTCTCAAATGAGCCTCGTGCAGATTTGGACGTAACTGTTTCGTCAAAGGATCTACTACATTGTCTTCACTTGCTATCTTGCTAACCTTGACGTCCCCACGATCAATGATTTGTCTGATCAGGTGGTACCTTCTGAGTATGTGTTTGGATTTCTGGTGTGACCGGGGCTCCTTTGCCTGTGCGATGGCCCCGTTATTGTCACAGAAAATTTCTAATGGATCTAGGATGCTTGGGACCACTCCTAATCCATTAATGAAATTTTTAATCCAAACAGCCTCTTTTGCAGCCTCACTTGCTGCAATATACTCAGATTCTGTAGTTGAGTCGGCAACGGTCTCTTGCTTTGAGCTTCTCCAGCTGACAGCACCACCGTTTAAAACAAAAACAAATCCAGATTGTGATCTAGAATCCTGAGTGCTGGTCTGAAAAGCAGCATCGGCATATCCTTGTATGACGAGCTCTTCTTGACCACCATACACCAAGAAGTGATCCTTAGTCCTTCGCAGGTACTTAAGGATCCCTTTTACAGCAGACCAGTGCTTCTCACCAGGGTCTTGCTGAAACCTACTGGTTATATTCAGTGCATGAGCAACATCCAACCTAGTACATAACATAGCGTACATGATAGATCCAATAGCAGATGCATATGGGATTCTACTCATGTTGTCCCTTTCCTCCTTGGTTTTAGGGCACTGTTCTTCAGTCAAAGGAACTCCCAAAGCCAAAGGTATGTACCCTTTCTTTGAGTCTCCCATACTAAAATGCTTTAGTACTTTGTCTATGTACTTTTCTTGACTTAGTCCCAAAAGCCGATTCGATCTATCTCTATAGATTCGAATACCAAGTATTGTTTCGGCTTCACCTAAGTCTTTCATTGAGAAACATTTTCCCAACCATTGCTTAACCTTTTGCAATGTTGGAATATCATTCCCAATGAGAAGGATGTCGCCCACATATAGGACCAGAAACACTACTATGCTCCCACTAACCTTCTTGTACACACAAGGCTCATCTTCGTTCTTGATGAAGTCAAATTCTTTGACTGCCTCATCAAAACGAAGATTCCAACTTCGGGATGCTTGCTTTAATCCATAAATGGATTTTTGAAGCTTGCATACCTTCTTAGGATGCTTGGGATTGACAAAACCTTCAGGCTGTGTCATATACACATCCTCAAGTAAATTTCCGTTAAGGAAAGCAGTTTTGACATCCATTTGCCATATCTCATAATCATGATATGCAGCTATGGCAAGCAAGATCCTAATGGACTTGAGCATGACTACAGGCGAAAAGGTCTCGTCATAGTCTATACCATGAGTTTATCGAAAACCTTTTGCTACTAGTCTACCTTTGTAGGTCTTATCAGCTTTTAGTTTAAATAACCACTTGCATTCAATTACCTTAGCACCTTCTGGTGGATCAACCAAGGTCCAAACCTGGTTATCGTACATTGATTGCATCTCGGATTTCATGGCTTCAAGCCAATTTTCCGAGTCTGGGCTCTCAATAGCTTCTCGGTAGGTAGTAGGATCCTCACGATCTACTAACTCAATAGTGTCACTGTCAGTGATTAGAAATCCATATCTCTCAATCTCCTGACGTACCCTACCCGACCTTCTAGGTTCTTGTGTAATGGGTTCTTGTTCCACAATTAGTTGTGAACTTGATCCCATTTCCAAACCATCCTCTATAGGAGTTTGTGGCGCTTGAATTTCTCCAAGTTCTACTTTACTCCCACTGTCTTTCTTGAGAAGGAACTCCTTTTCCAAGAAAACAGCCTTGCGAGCAACAAATACTTTGTTCTTGGCTTGTGAGTAAAATTAGTATCCCTTTGTTTCTTTGGGATAGCCCACAAACAAGCAGACAGACGATTTGGACTCTAGTTTGTCAGATGTTAATTTCTTAACATGTGCTTCACAGCCCCAAATCTTGAGAAAAGACATATTGGGTTCTTTCCCAGTCCATACCTCGTATGGTGTCTTCTCAACTGCTTTAGTTGGAGTACGGTTCAATAGAAACGCAGCAGTTTCTAATGCATAACCCCAAAAAGAGATAGGAAGATTAGCTTGACTCATCATAGATCGAACCATGTCCAACAGAGTTCGATTTCTCCTTTCGGACACACCATTCCATTGCGGTGTTCCAGGAGGAGTGAGCTGTGAAATAATACCACACTCCTTTAGATGACTGTCAAACTCTTGGCTTAAGTATTCGCCACCTCGATCTGATCGAATGGCTTTTATACTTTTACCAAGTTGGTTTTCTACTTCGTACTTAAACTCTTTGAATTTCTCAAAAGTTTCAGACTTGTACTTCATTAGATAGACATAGCCATATCTACTGAAGTCATCTGTGAATGTCACGAAGTAGCTAAAACCACCTCTAGCATGTGTACTTAAAGGTCCACATACATCGGTATGTATTAGGTCCAATAAGCCATTAGTCCTTTCACCTTTTTTATTAAAAGGACTCTTTGTCATTTTTGCATGCAAACATGGCTCGCATGTGTCATAAGACTCTAAGTCGAATGACCCAAGCACTCCAGTTTTGTGGAGTCTTGAAATGCGTTTTTCGTTTGCATGTCCTAAACGACAATGCCAAAAGTAAGTAGGGTTCAATTCGTTTGATTTAACCCTCTTTGTATTAATCTTGTATATCGACTCTTTGTTTTGTAAATCAAGGATATAAAGGCCATTTTACAACATGGCATTGCCATAAGAAATGCCTTGGCGACGAATATGAGCATTGCCATTTTTAATAACAAAATCAAATTCATCATTATCCAAACATGAAACTGAAATAATGTTTCTGCTCATAGCAGGCACATAATAACAATTATTCAAAACAATACAAAGTCCGGAAGGTAAAGTGAGGTGATAGTCGCCTATCTCCATGGCAGCAACTCGTGCTCCATTCCCCACACGGAGGTCCACTTTATTCTTCCCAAGTAACCGCCTATTTCTTAGCCCCTGCACATTTGAACAAATGTGAGAACCACAACCGGTATCCAATACCCAAGTGGTAGAAATAGAAAGGTTAATTTCAACAACAAAAATACCAGAACTGGACGCCTTGGCTCCATTCTTCTTTTGTTCTTCCTTGAAGAGAGCGCAATTCTTCCTCCAATGCCCTATCTTGTTGCAATGGAAGCAAGTGCTCTCACTCTCTTTGAGTTTTGGCGCCTTGGGCTTGGATTGGGCCTGAGGTGCACTCCCACTTGACTTGGGTTTTGCCTTTCCCTTTCCCTTTCCCTTAGCGGTTCCCTTCTTAATTCCCTTTTGAACCATAAGTACGGGATTGGTCTTTCGAATGTTCTCTTCAGCATTCTTAAGCATCCCATGAAGCTCAGTGACTGACTTATTCATTGCATGCATGTTATAATTCATCACAAATGGATCATAAGCAGCAGGCAATGATCCTAAGATCAAGTCAGTGGCCAATTCCTTTGGCACTAGTACCTCAAGCTTCTCAAGAGTATCAAGATACCCTTTCATCTTGAGTACATGGGTACTAACAGGTGTACCCTCAGCCATCTTGCAAGAAATTAATGCCTTTGTTGTCACGAACCTCTCGTGACGAGCTTGCTCTTGGAACATCTCCTTGAGGTGCACCATGATCGCATAAGCCTCTTGGTCCATAAATTGCTTTTGCAAGTCAGGCACCATAGTGGCCAGCATCAGACAGGTCACATCGTTGGAGTCGCTCTTCTTGGTCTCAAAAGTTTCCTTTTGAACCGCAGAGGCGTTCCTTCCTGGTTCTTCAGGCAAGGGTGCATCCAAAACATACGACTTTTTCTCTTGCTTAAGAACTATTCTTAAGTTTTGAGACCAGTCTATGAAATTGGTGCCATTTAATTTGTCCTTTTCAAGGACCGATCGCAATGAGAAATTGTTGTTTGAAGATGCCATTTTCAATCTACAATAAAATTTAGCAAGATTAAATGAGGTCTTATTTATGATCCCACAAACCAAATTAATATCCCTTTAAATAATTCGCGTTAGTGATTTAATGTGGGCCAAGATCCACTTTTCACAACAACTTATTAGTCAAGCTGAGCTTGTACACCTAACAAGTTAAGTTACTTAGGTAGGAAAACTCCAATCATGTCTCGTACATGACTCTTGGATCAAATGGGTTAACATCTTAAGATGTTATAGCACAACCCATTTATTAGTTGCCTAGGTCCGAGCATCCCATTCCATGTTAAGTCCAACCTACATTCACAACCCATGCCTCACAAAGATAATCGGGCGCATCTAGGACTCCTAGTCTACGTGACCGATGATCGATGCCTTGACATGTTTCGAATTAGGAAGGCAACTTTGTGACTTACTATTTTTTTAGGGATTCATTTTATTACGGCTTACATAGCATACGCTTTGTCATCCATACATAGCATGCATATATATATAATTGCATAAAGTAAAGCGTGACAAACATGGGCCCAAAAACCTACAACTAAGATTCTATACTATTACATAAGAATCTTCGAGTTGGGCTTCTCCACTCCGGTGGGCTTCGTCTTGATTTACAAAGTCTTCAAGTATATTCTATTCTAAGAAATAAATGAAAAACTTTTACAACAAAATATAATGGCTCGCAGGCCATATTTAATTACAAAACCCAGGGCCCATGAATGCACCATGCATATCCATTCATCACACCAAACTAGCAAATAAATATACATAACATTCATGGATAAAACAAAGTCCAATTTTATTTAATTTAGCCAAGCCCATTAATGGAAATTGTATACTTGAACCTTTAAGAGATGACCCCATGATGGGCCTGGGCCGAAGCCCAATGGACTAAATCCTCTTATTGAATAAGTTCTCTTAAAAGCCCAAAACACAAACTAGTTAGATTTGTGCCATAAATCAACTCTAGTATAATTTCCAATTTTGCCATTTTTAATTTTATGTCATACAGCCCATAAACATTAAAAATACATATAATATGTGCTAACATGAATTAAAAATAAAATCATGAAGAACACATATAATAACACACGGCATTCATGCAAAAAAACAAACAAACAACAAAACTAGTTGTTTAATGCTTATGTAATGCCATGAAATGCATAAATATTTAAATCAATTTTATGAGTCATTTAATATTCTAAATAAGTCCATAAATATTGATTTAATATTCTGTACCATTTTAATCTAAATGTGTTTTTACCATTTTAATCAAAACAAAGCAAACAATGTTGATTAAACATGTAACAAACACAAACTAGTCATTGTTTTAAGTGATTTTAAAATTAATCAATTAAATTGTCATGGACCAGAATTAAAACCAAATTTAAAATATGTCCAGACCTGATAATTAATCTTTAAATATCACTTACAAACATGCCAAAAACGTTTTTACATTTAATTTTGAAAACTAGTTGTTAAACTAGCAATTTACATGCCAACTAGCACCTAGTTTCATAATTAACATGTACCATCAGGTATAAATAATTAAATTCGACCATTACCAGCCCTAATAACATCTTAGGACAGTATATTAACATGTCATATTAATTATAATACCTATCTAATCAATTAAAATCGTTTTTACACCAAAACAATGCAAAAAACTCAAAACAGAAAATTTCAGATTTGCATGTTTTCAAAATAACGATTTTTAATTAATTTTTTCATGCATCTAAAGCACTAAAATAAGCATGTCTAGGCTCTGATACAACTGATGGAATATGATATGGTATGATAATCATGATAGCACAGCAGAAAAATAAAAATTTTATCATACATACCATACATATCCAAAGATAGAATCGAAACATGCAATTTTAGGGTTATCGAACTTACAACTTTTGATGCCTTTTAAAACTTTTATTCCGATGATGACCAGTAACTAAGATGGCTTTGTCCGCCTTAGATCTCGATCACCAATGCCAAGGAATAGCCTTTTGCGCCACTCCCTCTATTCTCACACACACAATTACACCGTCGGCTTAAAAACGAGATTGCTAGATCTCTTTTTCGGTATTGTGTAAGGGTTATAGTTTGAAGCTACAAAACTTGATTTTGTACTTCTTTAGATTGCTATTACTGCTCAATAACACAAGAGAATGAGGAACAATCCTTTCTTCTTGTGAAAAATTGAACAAAAGAATTAAGAGAGAGAGAGTCACTATTCACGAGTTACTATTCATGCCACAAAAAAATTAGGTTTAGGGTTTTATTTTTTTTAATATATATGCTTATCCTTTGGCAAGTCTTTGATCTGAATTCAACCATCCTAAGATGATTAATTCAAACTCTATCACTTCCTAAAGATAAGTAATATATTTTGAATTAAACTCCTTTGAATTTAAATTCAAATTTGAAATAAAACATAAGACATTTAATTAAATAAAATCACTTAATATAACTTAATTGCATGTGCCGAAATTCCTTGAATTCCATCTTGGAATTTCGGCCACTTCATTATATATATTTAAGTGATTTGATTTAATTTAAATTCCTTTAGGCTTTAATACTCAATTAACTTAATTAATGTAACATAATTAATTAATTGAAATTACACCTTGTGGGCTGAATTTCTCTCTCATGGACCAAAGCCCAATAGCAATATTATAACCCATTACATACATTAATTTGACTTTAATTAAAAGCCCAAATTAATGCTCAATACTTAATTTAAACATTTTAAGCCCAATGCTTTGTGTGCGATCCTATAGGTCCATTTAATGTTGGCAATGAATTAATAAATTAATTCAAAGGCTATATATATTCTCTAGCAAGATATTATAGCATTTCAAATTAAATGAAAATGCATATGGCATTTAGTGACCTAATGCAATTTTGCATAGTCCCTTACCCATAAATATCAGAATTAATATAAGGCATGGAACTAGTCATCCTTATATATATTAATTCCTTTCTTGATATTCCAGTGACACTGAACTCTCAGATAAATAATGATTACTCATTATTTCATCTCGGTATGGCCATACACTTCTCAGTTCACTGATCAAGTGGCCGGTGATATTTTTCTCTCTTATCGAGAGGGGTAATCCCTTCACTTCTCTCATGCTCTCTAACATGAATTAGTGCATACCCAATCATACCCGTACTTGTCACTCTGTTACGAGCACGTTAGGTGTATGTCAAAGTACACAGTAATTCATAAAGAGTTTCATAGAGATTTCAGGTCTAAGAACTCTGATACAAAACTTGCATATGAGAAACACTTATGACTTGTACCATGTAGTATTCTCATGAGCGGATCGAATCCAGATACCATGTTCTTTAACATGTATCTATGATCTCTGATTGACACTCTTGTCCTAATGATCCGTAAGACAGAACTCATAAGATCAGAGAGAGCATACTAGTCTTAATTCATTTGTTATTCCCATAACAATGACTGACTAGGGATATTTAGAATGATGTCTCATTTGTTTCAAGGTCTTACAATCCATGTGCCTCACACATGATAACTTAAACCGAAACGACATTCTTGGATAGTTTTATCAATTGATATGCACAGGAATACAAAGGATAAAACAAATGCCTCATTTTATTAATTTCAAGTGTTTCGTTACAATGTATTGGGGCTAGGGCTTACACTAACAAC
This sequence comes from Excoecaria agallocha, assembly GCA_037975025.1. NCBI lineage: Eukaryota > Viridiplantae > Streptophyta > Magnoliopsida > Malpighiales > Euphorbiaceae > Excoecaria > Excoecaria agallocha. Next base: position 19,380,297 of record CM075807.1, read on the forward strand.
AAGCTGGTTGGCAACAGCTATTCTAACTGGATCAGGCAAGTAAAAATTATTCTCAGAGCTGAAAAAGATCCATTATGTCTTGGATAAAGATCTACCACCACTTCCATCAGATGATGCCATTGATGAGATCAAAGGCACTTATCGTAAATACATGGAGGATAGTGAAGCAGTAGCATGTCTGATGGTGGGTGCTATGTCCTCGGAGATTTAGAAGCAATATAAGATTATGGATGCTAGAACCATCATTTGCATCTAGAGGAGATTTATTCTTTTCAGGCTAGAACTGAGCAATATGAGATTGCTCGAGCTCTATTTAGTTGCAAAATAGTGGAAGGCACTTCAGTTGCTACTCCTATATTAAAGATGTATGGGTACATTGAGCATTTGAGTAGACTTGGCTATGTAATGGATAATGATCTATACATAGATTTAATCTTGTACTCGTTGGCTTCAAGTTATGCACCTTTCGTGCTTAACTTCAACATGAACAAGTTCCAAGTAACCATTCTTGAATTAATCAACATGCTCAAGACAGCTGATGGATCCTTAAGAAGGATCCAAAAAGTGTCATGGTTGTCACTTCTGCTAAAGGCAAAAGCAGAAAAAGAAGAAGAAGAAGATAACCAAGGTACAGCCAAAGAATGGTGGGATCTCCAAGAAGAAGGTTGCCAAGAAAGAGAATCCCAAAGGAACTTGTTTCCATTGTGGAAAGGATGGTCATTGGAAGCGTAACTGCAAAGCCTATCTAGATTCTCTCAAGGAGAAGAAGCAAGCTGATGCTTCTACTTCAGGTATTCATATGATTAAAATTAATACTTATTCTATTGCTTTAAAACAATCTTGGGTATTAGATATCGGATGTGGATCTCACTTGTGTAATGATCTACAGGGGCTTAGAAGCTTTAGAAGAGTTGGAAAGGCAGAAATATGTTTACAGTCAGCTACTGGACAAAACATCTCTACAATGGTTGTGGGGACTTACCATTTGCCTCTTCCAAGTGGATTAGTAGCACTAGAATTAAATAATTGTTATTATGTTCCAGCTTTATCCAAGAGTATTATTTCTTTTAGTTATTTATTGAACAATTATGACATTTCTTTAAAGGACAAGTGTTGTTACATTTTTAAGAACAATATATTTTATGCAAAAGATATCATTGAGAATGGTATATTTGTTCTTGATTTAATTAAAGAAGTGCATAATGTGGATACTAAGAGAATAAAACATGATAATCTAAATACCTCTTATTTATGGCATTGTCGTTTAGGCCATATAAATGAGAATCGTATGACCAAATTACACAAGTTAGGTGATTTGGGATCATTTAATTATGAATCATTTGATACATGTGAATCTTGTTTATTGAAAAAAATGACAAAAGCTCCCTTTATTGGTAAAGGAGAACGAGCTAAAATGGTTTTGGACTTAATGCATTCAGATGTATGTGGTCCAATGACTACACATGCCAGAGGAGGTTACTCCTACTTCATTACTTTCATAGATGATTATTCCAGGTTTGGATACATCTATCTAATGAAATATAAATCAGAAGCATTTGAAAAGTTTAAAGAATTCAGAAATGAAGTAGAGAAACAACTTGGCAAGAGTATTAAAATATTTAGATCCGATCGAGGTAGAGAGTACTTAAGCCAAGAATTTCAAGATTATCTTAGAGATAATGGGATTTTATCTCAATGGACTCCACCATATACACCACAACACAATGGTGTATCTGAAAGGAGAAATCAAACAATATTAGATATGGTTCGATCAATGATGAATCAAGAAGTCTTGCCTAAGTCCTTTTGGGGATATGCACTAAAAACTACTATATATGTGTTAAACAGAGTTCCTAGTAAATCGGTTGATGTTACTCCATATGAGATGTGGAATAACAAGAAACCCATGCTTTCTCATATGAAAGTATGGGGTTGTCCTGCTTATGTGAAGAGGACAATGTCAGAAAAACTAGATGTTAAGTCTGACAAATATTTATTTGTGGGATATCCAAAAGAATCCTTTAGATATTATTTCTATCATCCCTTAGAATAAAAGGTGTTTGTTTCAAGGCATATTGTCTTTTTGGAAAGAGAATTTTTCATACGAGAGGACAATGGGAGTAAAATTGAACTTGGTAAAGTTCAAGACCCACAAATAGAAGTAGATCAACCGATTGAACCCGAAACTGAATTTCATAATGATGAGATTACAGTTGAACCTGATTATACACAAAATCCTAGAAGATCTACTAGGATGTGTTCTATCCCTATGAGATATGGATTTCACATTTGATTCAAATAGAGGCATAACTGTAGTAGGGGACAATGAGCCTACAAGCTATCAAGAAGTTTTGAACAGTTCAGAACGTGATTCCACAATAGAAGCTAAGTATATTGTTGCTTCAGAAGTAGCCAAAGAAGCAGTCTGGATCAAAAAGTTCATATCTGAACTAGGACTGGTGCCTAGCATTGTTGATCCAATTCCTTTATATTGTGACAATAATGGAGCCATTGCACGAGCAAAAGAAACCACGGTCTCTTCAGCGATCTAAGCATGTTCTCAGATGCTACCATCTCATAAGGGAAATAGTAGCTACAAATGATGTGAAAATAGAAAGGGTCCCTACAGATGATAATGTGGTGTATCCCCTTACTAAAGCACTTTCCCAGATAAAGCACGATCACCATATAAATAGCATGGGTCTAAGACATATGAGTGATTGGCTCTAGTGCAAGTGGAGATTGTTAAAGAGTATGCCCTAGATCCCATGTAAAAGGGATGAATTTCATATGTATGAGTTTATATTCTTAATAAAAGGCATCATTTATTTATTAATGCTATGTTTAAATACATGAGTTTGTAAATCTTAAATTAATAAATGAAGTCCTTGATATTATAAACACGGTGCAAATGCAATCATAAAAGTGTTCATGATATAAGGTATCTATAGCATGCAAATATTTTAATATCTAAATATTTCTAGTCATAGAATTAACAAGATAGGATATTGTTAATTCGGACAGACTAGTACATGTTATGCTTCTTGAATGGTTCAAGCAGTGGTTCTCATAACTGTGATTATGAAAGATAATCAAAGCTAACATGTGGATGCTTGTTAGAAGAACAAGTTCATTGGAGACCTGTAAAGAGAATCCTCACATGGATATTAAATCTATGTCAGTGAGGAATCTCTTCATAGCGGTTATGCAAGTATCCTTAGACTTGAGATCACTAAAGTTATCTTAAGTAGCAAGTGGTATATTTTGACTCCATAACTGATTACTTCCAACTATGAGTGAACATAGTTAGGAGATTGGGTATATCATGACCTACTTGAAGATAGTTGAGTGATTAACAAAGGATTCACCATCCCAGATTTAATAAGGGAAGTTATCTCGCATGATTTTATAATTGCCTTGTTTAGAGAATCTCTGGCTAGAGTAATATGCCAATATCGATAGAGATCCATAAAGGGAATTTTGGGAACAATGGTTAAATTAATAGAATATACATAATTAGATTTATATGAGTTGACAGAAATCTATACTCAGAATCTAATTGAGATAAGAGTGGTGGAAGGAGTAATTGCACGGTAACTATTTCTATGGAAGGGTATAGTCAAACCACTTGACTTTCCTAATATTTGGGTAGTCATGATGTCTAGCTAGAGGCCACTCATGATTTGTATAATAGTGTATCATAAATATCAATAGAGATTGATAAAATGATTTAAAGGAGTTTAAATCATGTGAGTTTTGTATAAAACTCACAATTACATATTATACTGCCAATATGGATAGGAACCCAATAGGTCACACACATATAGAGAAAATGATAAAATGGTAAAATGACAAGGATAATAATATTTGATATTATTATGGGGATAGAGAACTGAATAAGAGAATAATTAATTAAAGAGTTTAATTAATTATGATTAAGTAAAATTGTTCGCAGAATTTTTTAATAATGTTATGTAAAATAGACCTAATTGAAATAATGTATTTCATAATTAATTATTATTGGACTATAAGTGTTATAACGCTGATATAATAATTAATAGATCCATTGAAGGAATTATAAAGCCCTAGCCGCCACCTTCCCTAGCTAGCATCTAGGATTTTCGACCAGCCCTTGTTTCTCCCAATTATTAGTTCATTCTATCCTTCTCTTGTGTGGCTTACTCATTGGAGGTGTTCGATTTTGGATACTGTGGTTTGCGACAACCCGGTGAGAAGGAAAATTAACTGTTCAACAAAAATCAAAAGTGATTTTTCTTATTCTCATTAATATGTATATTGTAAATTCATGGCAAGATTAGATTTATTGGTTAAAAATTTTAAATTCCGCTTATGTATGAGATGCATGTAACCGATAATTCTCAACACATGGAACTAGTCATCCTTATATACACTAATTCCTTTCTTGATATTCCAGTGACACTGAACTCTCAGATAAATAATGAATACTCATTATTTCTTCTCGGTATGGCTATACACTTCTCAGTTCACTGATTAAGTGGTCGATGATATTTTCTCTCTTATTGAGAGGGGTAATCTCTTCACTTCTCTCATGCTCTCTAACATGAATTAGTGCATACCCAAGCATACCCATACTTGTCACCCTATTATGAGTATGTTAGGTGTATGTCAAAGTAAACAATAATTCATAAAGAGTTTCATAGAGATTTTAGGTCTAAGAACTCCAATACAAAACTTGCACATGAGAAACACTTATGGCTTGTACCATGTAATGTTCTCATTAATGGATCGAATCCAGATACCATGTTCTAGACATGTAACTATGATATCTGATTGACACTCATATCCTTATGATCCGTAAGACAGAACTCATCTTATCAGAGAGAGCATACTAGTCTTAATTCATTTGTTATTCCCATGACAACGACTAACTAGGGATATTTAGAATGAAATCTCTATTGTTTCAAGGTCTTACAACCATATGCCTCACACATGATAACTTAAACTAAAACAACATTCTTGGATAGTTCTATCAATTGATATACACAGGAATACAATAGATAAAACAAATATCTCATTTATTAACTTAAGTATTTTATAACAATACATTGGGGCTAGGGCTTACACTAACTATATATATATATATATATATATTTATTTATTTAGTCTAAAATTTATATAAAATAATACTTTAAAATATATTTTTATTTTTATACCTTAATTTTTTATATTTTTCTATAAAATTATATAACACTTTAAATTAAATTTATATTATGTAATTCTGTTTAATTATATAAAAATATTTATATATAGTATCCGATTAACTTTTATATATATTATTTTTTATCATATATTGGCATTCATATTTTACTTAATAACATTTAATTACATTTTCTTATATTTTAGAGTTAATGTTATAACATTTAATATTATCCAAAATTTTATTTAATTTAGAATCAAGCATATTAATTTTCAACAAATATCAAATCTATTTTATAATATTAGCTATTAATTTATAGAACATGAATTTTAGCTAGTAAATTATGTTTGTTTCGTAATTTTTATATTAAATTACTTTGCATATTTGAAATTAAATTAAATTTTATCTAATTTTTTTATATAATTTTATGTTATAAATTTTAATGGTTAACCGAAAAATATTAGTTAACCAAATCAAAACCGATGAATTGGTTAGCCGAATGTAACGGACTGATTAATAGTTAGTAATTTTAAAAAAACCGATATTAACGGACTGATTAACCGGTCCATCCTCACCCCTAATTTTAACTTTGTAAAAAATTACTCAAATTCAGATTATTAATTATTAACTATAAATAAATATATGATTTAAAAGAAATATATAAAAATATTTGAATTTAAATATCAAATTTCATGTTAAATGGTATAAAGTTCATATAGGCATTTTCACAAATATCTTTTATGCAATACAAGTAATTGTTCTGCTGCAAAATGAAAATGATTAATAATTACGTTCTATATATATATATATATATATATATATAGAGAGAGAGAGAGAGAGAGAGAGAGAGAGAGAGAGAGAGAGAGAGAGAGAGAGAGAGAGAGAGAGAGAATTAAACATGTAGAGATATCATCAGTTCAAAGAACTCTAAAATTTGAGAGGATCGATCAACCTAAAAGTAGCCAAAATGTAATGTAAATATGAAAATATGCAAATTCTAGTGAGGAAATTTGAGAAAAAGAAAAAAGACTTAAGAGGTTTTGGTATAACTTGGATTTCCCTTTATTATTTTTGTCTAATTATAAGAGAAACGTAATTTTTAATTACAACAAGCAGTACAATTCTAAATGTAAGTAAGAAAAATGGAATTCAAATTTTTTTCCATAATTTTAATCTATTATGATCACCAAACTAATATTTTCTTGATTCTCTATTATTAGCAATGGCTAATAATAATAATAATAATAATAATAATAATAATAATAATAATAATTTCGTTTATTAATCTTACATTATGGCAATAATTGCTCTTTTTACGTGCATGTGCAATGCATTTTATAGATTATCTATGGAATTCCGCATAAATTTTAACTTTTATTAATTGAAAAAAAAAACTTTTATTATTACTACTGTAATTTTTTTTCCAATTAAAATGCGAGCAAATTATTTCCTATTTTTTGAATTTCTTTCTCTCTCTCTCTTTTTCAATTCACAAGGTAACTGATTTTATTGAAACAAAATGCCCATGCTGGTCAAATTCTGCCGATGCGCGTATTTCTCCTCGCCTTAAACGTAACCGCGTACGCACGTGTCCAACAACAAAGCCAACGATTTTTTTTTAAAAAAGCCAAAGACTGCTTTTTTATTTTTTAATGAACAAAATAGATTTGAAATCTAAATTTTAATTTTTTTATATTAAATTTTTATACTTTCAGGTGTTAATATGATATTTATGTAGGTCATTTGTATTAATTTTAATTTAAATAAAATTGACATAATTAAAATACACACTTTATTAATTTCATATAAAATTAATAAAAAATGACTATAGAATTCAAAATATTCAACTCGTTGTTTTTTGTGTGTTTCAAATAATTATATAGATTTTTTAAATTTTTTATATTTTAATGTGTTGGCTCAAGAATACATATCAATTTTGATGATAATTATATCTTGAATAAATTTTGTAGAAATTCTATTTACTTTGTTTATGTTTAAGAAAATATCCACTAAGTGTGCAAGATTGATCCAAAAGATATAAATCATATGCATGAAATACTTCAAGTTCTCTATTCTGAAAAAACTTCAAGAAATTAGGGCATTGATTATATACAATCTTTTGAGGAGCTTCTTATTCATGTTCATGTATTATAAATCTCTTTTGTTACATAAAAAATGTTTTACATGCATTAAAATATGTGTTGATTTGATTTTTTTGTTACAACAGAAAATAGTATTAAAAATTCTCTTTAAAAAGGCATTAGAAAGGCTCACTAGAAATATTTTAGAAAATATTTTTCTTTTCTAGCTTACTAGAATTACCGGTTCTAGTTTTCACAAAGTGACAAAATAATGACTAGTTTTGCTTTTTGTCAGTTTGTTTTATTTTTAATGGCTATTTTATGTTCTCCAACAGTTATAATGGATTTTTGGCTATAAATACAAGATTTTTTTTTAGTCCTGAAAGTTTATAGAAGTTGGAAAATCATATTATCTCTTAAGATACAAAGCTTACATATTTTTCAAGCATAATTTCACATCTTGCACTTTATTCATTATCATTCTCCTCAACTAGATTATAACATTTTGTTGTAATTTTGTTGTGAGGAATCTTTGTAAAAGATTGTAAGAAAGGTTGGCTAGAACCTTAGGAATTCTAGTAAGTTTTTATATCTTTTACTTGGAAAAAAATGTGGATAGAACATACTAGGATTGTATATTGAATTTAACTCTTACCTATTAAAAGAGTTAGTAGTAGAGAGAAAATCTCAAGACGTTGTCTTAGGGAGTGGATATAGGCAGCGAGGCCAAACCATGATAAATCATTATGTTGATCTGTTTGTTAAGAAAAACTATGATTCAAAAAACTTATGTGGAAAACCATTTCTGTTATTTAACTTAAGTTTTGCAAGTTAAATTGTTTTTTAAAAAGCCTTAGAAAAATATTATCTATAACTCATTACATTCTGCATAGAGACACTTGTTTATTAATTGGCTTTGTTTCACCAGAAATCACATCACTACTACTCTTAGAAAAATTTAATGATACCCAATTCACCCCTCTCTTGTGTGTCATCGGGACCCACAATTGGTATCAAAGCAGTGCTCATTCTCTACAACATGGCTTCAAGTTCTGGAAATCCTCCCGTAGCTACTCCATTCAAAGAAGGTCATTTTGTTCATAGACTGCCTATGTTCAGTGGTGATAATTATCCATTACGAAAAGTTTTTATAAGGCATTTCATACAATCTTAAGACATGGACTATTGGGATATCATAGAAGATGGATAACAACCACCAATAAAGATGATTGTTCAAATTGGAAATCCAAATGTTACAGCTCTGAAAACCAAAAAGGAACTCACAGATGAAGAGAAGAAAAGCATGTAATTAAATTCAAAGGCTGTGAGCATTATGTTCTGCTCATTGCACACTTACGAATTTAATAGAGTTTCTGGTTACGAAACAACAAAAGAAATTTGGGATAAGCTAGTAGCAACATACGAATGAACCCATCAAGTAAAGGGATCCAGATTACATGTGCTCATAGTAGACTACTAAGCCTTTAAGATGAAACCAGAAGAGACAGTCTCAGAGGTAATTTAGACGTCTTACTCCTAGATGGGAAGCAAAAGCTTTAATTTTATTAGATAGAGATCTTAAATCTCTTAATTTCGATACTGTTTGTAGTTCTCTTATTTCTTATGAGCTTTATATTAAGTCACAAGACACTAAGAAAGAAAAAGAAAGAAAATAAAAGGCACTTGCTCTTAAAGCTGAGTATAGGAGTGACTATTCCAATGGAGATGATGAAATAACACTCATTACAAAGAAATTCAAGAAGTTGTATAAAAAGGGTAAGAAATTTAACAAGAGACAACAACAAAGATACTCATAGTAGAAAAAAGAACACGCCTTCAAATCCTCCATAGATGTTGTTTGCTATGAATGTGAAAAGCCTAGACATATTAAATCAAAATGTCTAAATCTGAAGAAAAATGAGAAAAGATACAAGAAGAAACCCGTGAAAGTAATGAGGAGTAATAATGCAGATTCTAGCATCAGTGCTGAAGAATTAGAAGGAGATTAAGAAGAAGCAGGTTTGATGGTAGTTGCTAATCATGACGAATAGAACACTTCAATTAAGATAGATCAGAAAGATCAATATTCTGCTGAACAGACCAAAGGTTAAATAGATAATAAAGAGAGAACATATGAGGTAACATGTTCTAATTTTGAATCTAATTTCAATGCAAATGGTGATGAAATTGAAAATATTATTACTTGTATTGAGAAGGTACATCATAAATACTGTATGCTTAAAACAAATCACATTGCATTAAGAAAAGAGAGTGATATTTTTAGGCACAATTTTAAGCAAGTAAAACAAAAGAAAATTGATTCAAAAAATAAATATTTTGATCTTGAAAAGAAATTTATCGCATTGCAAGAAAAATGTAATGGTAAAGGAAAGAAAATTTGTGAATGTAATGGAAAAGAAAACAAGGAATTGCATGCAATTACACCTAGAAACTATGCTAAATATAAAAAGAATTGTACCCAGAAAAAGGATTATAAAAATGCTTATTATGTGAATTCTTATTCTAGCAATTCTGTTACTTGTTTTTATTGTAGAAGAAAATAACATTGTGACATGTGCCAGAGCCCTGCTCGATTTCGGTTGGGTTCTCAAGGCCCGCTTTTAGGGTCTAAGATAGGATGAGTCTCACTATAACTCATAAATTGGCTACTTCACAATAAAAAAGGTTTAGGCTAAAATTATTGTTGATAGTCAACCTATGAACGCATCTAAAGTGGGCTCAAAGAGGTAGGTGTCATGGAGTCACCACCCAACAAAATATTGGAAAATGAATCTCGACCTTTTGATGCCCAAATAAAGAGTGGTGTTTGGGACATCACTCTTACTTGGCACCTCGATTAAGCGTTGTTTTATAATTGAGTTTTAAACATTAATCCACTACCTCCCTTCTCACATGATACATTGCATAAATTTAACTAAACATCTTAATTAATTAAATAAGTGATGAATAAAGCAATAAGTAAATAAATAAATAATTCAACTACTTAAATTCTTATAAAATGAAATCATCCAACTATAAAGATAAAATGACATACATAAATCGAGATATTTATTGGATTGGGAACATTGATCCCCTCATGCATATTTTACAAAAAATAATTTTTCTTATTGTGTGATTTTTGGGCTGAAAATTGGACATTGGTCCATTTTATTAAGAAAAATCAAAATTAAATAATAGAAAAATAATTTTACGTGAATTTTCCATTTAACGTGCAAAAAAATGATTTTATTACTTCCTATTGTATCCCCAAAAATAAATACAATCAAAATTAACAAAATACCAAAAATTAACTAACAAGGTGAAATATAAAGAAAGCTGACCCTAAATGCAATACAAAGACAAATAAAAAAGGCAAAAGTGAACCAATTAGGAACACGATTCCCCAAAAGCATGACTAATCCTCGAGAAGCTCCGCATGCACAGATAATCAATTACTCACACGAAAAAAGGAAACCAATCAATTAACATTTTCAAGATGAAATAAATATAAAAAAATGAATGAAAATAACATATAAAAGAACTGTACTAAAAAGCATAAACAACCGTGAAGAAATGAAAAATATTCACATAAAAGTTCTAAAAGGACTCAGTAAAACAAATGTTAAGAAAAGACACAAATGTACAGGAAATGGGATAAAAAAACATTTTAAAACAAGCAAAAATTTGGCCACATACGCCCTTGACCAGAGGAGGGACGGGACAAGAAGAAAACACTGCAACATCCCCTCTGTTGCATTAACAGACAAGCATCTGTGTTGCTTTCTTCCCATCTATCACTCAAAGGACAGATACATAAAGCTAATTTTTATGCCAAAATATACAAAATCCTTATAAATCCTAAATATACAATCCTAGGGCCCTAAAATCATGCCAAATCTAAGTACTATCTTAAATCATAATTTAACTAAATAATAACAACAAGCATTATATGAAATAATATTACAATACAAAAGGTAAAATATGTATCCATGGAGGAAGTCAACCCCTAATATATTATTCTGGCACATTGACAAATTTAGATCATCATAGCATCTTTAAAAAATATGCAAATTTAAATAAATATCACAAAAAAAACATGAATCAAAATGTCATTAAATATCATGCATAAGATGACAATGAAATAGAGAGAGAGAGAAAGAGGAAACCTAGAATATTACCCTCAAGAGATATTCTGATTCTATGACGAATACAACATTCATCTCTAGTCTGATCCTTGTTGCGTTCAAGAAACCAAGAATTTTTGTATTTGCTTTTGGTTGAAAAATCTGAACTTTTTGATTCCCGAGAGTAGAAAATTGATTTTTCTCTCTCAAGAAATCTTGTTCTTTTCCCAAAAAATTTCCCACCTCAAGAGATCCTAATTTCTAGCATTTTGTACCTGGAGGCGAGTTGGAGATTCACTCCAACTCTAACTCTTTAGATATGGAAGGGAAAAACCTATAAAATCCTTAAATCATCCTTATCTTAAATTTTGAAAACTAAAAAGCATGGAAAGTCTATAAATGCACCCACAGACGAGCATCCATCATGATAGACAACCGTCCTCATACAATTCCTTAGAAATTATAAAAATACCCCCGATCTGACTTGAACAAGAGGGAAGTGGCCACAGACAGCCATCATTCACATGACAGGTGATTGTCTATCATGGCCAAGGGCCAAATTCAAGGTTTTTGATTTTTTTTTAATTAAAACCTTCAAAAATATTTGGAAGACCACAAAGTTTAAATGAAAAATGTGAAAAATCCAAGTCGAAGCTTCGAGATCCGTTTTCTTTATCAGAAATATATTGTTTCCTCATCAATAGGTAACCCTGATCTAGGCTGGCTCGGGTCATGATGTCTATAGTTGCCCTCAATTTTGGAAAACCGGTGCACTGGTGCCAAAGTGAGCCAAAATTCAGAGTGAAGGAAAAAGATGCATACCTGTGGCAATGAATCTCTGGTTGATTGTCTTAAAATACGTACCATCTGAGGTAGTAAGTCTCTTAGTTGGATAGTTATCGTCAGTTTATGGACATGTTAACCCTTCATTGGGCAGTTAGCATTAGTTTATCAATATGTTAATCATTGGTTAGGTAGTTACCATCATTTTGTCAATGTTTTAACCTTTGGTTTGATAGTTACAATTAGTTTATCGATGTGTTAACCCTAGGTTAGGTAGTTACCATTAGTTTGTCAGTGTGTTAACCTTTGGTTGGGTAGTTACCATCTGCTTATTGATGTGTTAATCCTTGGTTGATTGTATAATTAGTGCCAGCTTATTGGCATATAGAATCGAGATAAGTTGATTGTATCTTACTAGAACCAATTTATCGGTATGCAAAATCAGATTGGATTGTTGTATTTGATTAGCACCAACTTCTCTGTATGTAGAATCAAATAAGACTATTGAATGGTTAGTTTCACTTGTAGGCATACCTAACCTTACATTTGTGGTGGTCGACATCATTTGTAGGCATGTCTACCAATTTGAAATAATATCCTTATTGGAGAATTTCTTGCAAATATGCATTTGTGAGAAGTCACTAATAGCATATGCTTGAAATCTTGCTCTTTGTGTAGATCTACTTCAGAGATAATGCAATATAATTCTTTCCCTCATCATTGGAAGTCAAAGCAAACATTCTGGACTATAGATTTTTAAAGTGCTTCAGTTTTATACTATGATCTTGGCTTCAGCCATGTGGATCAATCATTGGTGAAGAGTTTCACTTTATCTTTGGCCATATGGATCAACCACTCGTAAAGTGTCCCATCAGTTTAATAATTCCTTTGTCCAAAGGGGGTAAGGATGACTTCTGACCATTGCCCTTAAATCCTTCCAAAATTATAAAATATATGTGCTTCTCTTTGCTTTGCATCTCTTTTGATTTTAACCTGTTTGTGTGACTCCTTATAGTCTGGTGAATACCTTAGAGCTTTGCCTAAGGGAGAAGGATTACCATAGGTCCCTTTCATTCCCATACACAAATACTTTATCATTTTAATCCAGTTTAATGTGGGTGTTATTCCATTATGTTTGAAATTTAAGAAGTATACATCCTTTAAACTCTATGACCTGTAGAGCTTGTACCTTTTTGATAAGGTTTTGAGTACTTATAAAAAAGGATGTGATATTAGTGCCTTGTTTATTGGACTTGATTTTGTTTTCTTTTTATTTATTCTTATTTATTTATTTATTCTTTCTTTCTTTTCACTTTCTCTCTCTTTTAGTCATGACTGGTTCATTATCCATTTTGTCTCATCATTTTATCTTTTAATTGTCATGTTGTTACCTAAATCACATTTTGTTGCTAATTTTATAATGTCTTTCTATTGTATCCATGTATGTCAAATATAAATACGAAATATATAAAACATAAGGAAAATGTATAAATAAATACATGTCATAATTTTTATATACATCAAAATGTCCAAAAGTTTTCAAACTCCTTGAATACAAAATAATGCAACTACTAAGACAACCCTAATCCTCTACAGTAGGCTAGTCTAGATTAAGGACAGAATGCTAAAGGCCTAGGAGGTCTGGGTGGTGCCGGTGGCTACTCCTCCTATTGCTTGAATTTAAACTCAAACTTGAGCAATGCAGCGGACAATGGTTGCAAGATCTATGTTATCACCTCAACCAAGCATTTTGAACTCTGGCTTACTCCTGAGACTACTCTATAATGTTGGTCTAGGTATCTCAACAGGTCATTCCTTAAGTCTCTAATGTATCTCCTAAGCTGCTCGTCTATCTCAATCACAAACTGTCTCCCTCTAGGGACCTTGGTCTCAATGCTTTCTCCCTATTACCTAATTTGATTAAGAGAATCATTGACTACTTGTAGAGATGCATCAAATCTCTATCCTATAGCGGCTAGATCAACTTTGATACCTTACACATCAGTTTGTAAAAAGACTGCATTGCAAACAACATTGACTAGGTTTGGTCCTATCTCCTAATAATCTCCTCCGCGGTGGATAGCCTCTCTAAGATATCACCAAGCAATGGAGCTGATGTTGGCTGAATTGGCAGTAGAGTAATAGATATGGATGCCCTAGGGTAACTGTATGGTAGAGGTGCAGTTGAAGTGGAGGCTTTCGAGTTCCCATATGGTGAATATCTTCCCATCCTCTTAGTTCGACACTATCGATGTCTAATAAGTGATCGTAGATGCACTTATGGCTAAGGTGATCCACCGAGAAGCTCATTGAGGTCTACCTACATGTCCATCTCATACTCAGAGTCTACACTAGCCTCTTAAGGCTTCTATAGCTTATCATGCTAGATTAGCGATGCTGGAGGTGCCTGAGGCTGCTAAGGAGGTCGAGGCTGGTCCTGAACCACTCCCACTACTAGTGGCTCTAGCATAATGGGATCCAGGCCATAGCTCTCTCTAGTCTCAAAGATAGTCAGCAACCTATATTAGCCCTCTTGTCTAGATCTTGCCTCGACCATCCCCATGTGATGGCAGTCTGCATGTCAACAAAAATGTCCTCCTCGAGTGGTCGACCGAATGTCCTCTCATCTACCCCCAAATCTAATAACAATCGGGTCACCACTCCTCCAATGCATATCATGCCTTTTTCATAATTTTTTAATTTTTTTCTTCTTTTTTTAATAATTCTTTTGTATCCCTATTTATTTTACACACATATATATAATATTATATATTTATGCATATATATAAGCATTTTTTATATACTCCCTAAAAACTGGGATACTTCCTAAATTCTTTGAGATTTTTTAGCTCTAAAATCTTCCAAAAGATTGCATATTAGTATTGGGCCTCTTTAAGCTTCTTATAAAATTAAAACAATGAGGGATGCAAAAATATGTACCTGCAATGCATAGGATATGTATAAAAGAGTCATTATGGCAGTCGAGGGGTGAAAGATAGGCTGGCCGTGGCTTAATTCTTGAGGGACGGGCATCTGTCACACCTTTTCTATGAATAGTCTAAATTTTTCTTAGTCTTTGTGCCTTTTGACCTCCCCTTTTCCAAAAAGCTTCCTTCTTTTCCAATTATTTTTCCTTCCCTTTTTCTTTTTTATTTCAGTCATTTGTCCTTTAGTTGTTTATTTTCCCTTATTATTTTTGTATTTAGATTGTTCGAATATTTTTGTCATATCGACCCCTGCTATTGCAAAGTTGCACTGATTATTAGATGACATAAGAACTCAAAAAGATCCACTCTTGGCTCCATACTCTAATTTGAGATTTTTTAGGAGAGTATCATTTGATAGGAATTTAATTCTAGCTGCCATACAATTGTGGGTGTGAGATTTGCACCTAGTACTCAACCATGTCTGCCCTCCATTAGTCTTGACTATCCCAGAGAGGTGACTCTTGCCTTAGGTACCCTTTTTTCTAAGGCCAAAGGCTTAGCACCTCAAGGGAGGACTTTTTTATTGGAGCCATTAACTGATGTCCTAACTGACTTTGATGTTGTGCCTATCTCCCAATCTAGTGTGATCTTGCTTTGCTACTCTACTCGATGCTTGCTGATGTGTTCAGATGACCTGACCAGAGATTATAGATTGTTTAGTGTCATAGGCAGCGTACGTAGGGGCTGCAACCCATTTCCTTTTGTTTGGGCAAAGACTATCCTTGGCCTAGATACAGTTCATACCAAACCTCTCACTCACATCACTGGTAACCTTATGTTGCTTCAAGTATGTCATTGTTTTAAAGGTAGTGTACCCCTTGTGGGTTTTTACACTAAATTTCCTTGTTGAAAAATGCATCCTTTTGGATTTTCAAATATTTCTTTGCCTTATTTTTGCCTACGATGAATCCAACTCACCCTATTAGCTTTTCTTTTAGATATGGCTATATGAGAAGCTGAAGCTATTGTTAAAGGCTCCTCCTCAGGTTAAGGCCATGGGCATATATCCTATGAGGTATTTCATTCTTAGACATAAGTGGCATGGGTTCTATTTTATCCAAGAGGGAATTGACTGATTGGCTCAGTTAGTAGATAGTGACATCATGTTCAGATGTACTTGGTTGCCTATTTCTTTTGTAGTTTGAGACTGACCTTCTGGATGTGTCCCCTTGTGTGGATTATATCGGGCCACCTTCTACATCACTGCTCACTATGCTTGCCAGTTTGGGGACCATCAGGACATTGTCAGGTGCCCATTGGGTTTCTAAGGTGGTATACTTTCCACTCTTTTTCTGTCAGGCTACTACTAGAATATTTTGGCTTGGCTTCCTATGAGGACTGTTATTCCTAAGATTAGTGCTTATGACTTTACCACATCCACCTTATACAAGTAGTGGGTTATAAGTCCAATAACTAACAATAGGACTTTCCACCTTAGGCAACTGGATGGAGAGAGTAATGTGATACTAATAGACTAGACTAGATATTATCATGGAGTATGTTTTTTTTTTGTTAGAACTTTTTAAATTTTGAACACATGAAAAGGAACTACTTTTGGATATATTAGTAGCATTTTTAGATACATATGTGAAACTTCTTTCTGATTCCAGCACACATGATCATTATTCAACCTTATCTCAATGACGCAAATTACTTAATCTCAAAATGAAAATTTAACAGCATCATAACTCATGTCATCAATCAGCCCTCTCGAGTTTTCTTGATTGATCATTTTCTCTCAACCATTAATTTTTTCCCAGGATGCCTTTTTCGGTTTTCACCCTGACGAGATGCCTAATTTTAGTAAGGCCATCATTTTTTTCGATTTTTGACTCACATGGCTTTTATTCTCTTCTTTTTTCTCTTTGAGTTTTATCCATGGAACCTCTTTAATCTGTCAATGTTTATTGGCTCTCTGAACTCATTGCCATCACTGTTAGTTAGAATACCAGCTCTTTTATACAACAACTTCTTTATCACTAATGATCCTTCCCATATAGGCCTGAACTTGCCTCGAATATCTAGAATCCCTAACCTTATCTGTTTGAACACCAAATCTCCCTCCTTCAAGGGATGTTTCCTAACCTTTTTCCCAAATGAGCGAGCTAGTCTTTTCTGGTAAACATTATGGTGATAATAAGCATGTGCCCTATCCCCATCATGCAAGTTAAGCTGTAACAACCTCTATTTAACCCATTTCATTTCTAGTGACTCAGCTTCTAAGACCACCCTTAAAGACTGATGCTTAACTTTCACTGGCAGTATAGCTTCTGTCCTATATGCCAGGAACAACAGAGTAGCTCCTGTCAAAGTTTTAGTTGTAGTCTTGTAACCCTATAATGTGAAAGGTAGCTTATCGGCCTAATCTTTGTAAGTTCAAACCATTTTAGCCAAAATCCTCTTGACAATCTTGTTAGCTACCTCGACTGCCCTGTTTGCCTAAGGTCGATAAAGAGAAGACCTATGGTGCTGGACCCCATACTTCATAAGCATCTACTTGGTTTCCCTTGAAAACTGTAATTCATTGTTTGACACTATATGGTGAGGTAAACCATATCTGTATATCAAGTTTTTTTTAATGAATTTAGCCATGTCCCTAGTGTCAAACTTCTTGAATTATTTAGCCTCTACCCACTTGGTGAAGTAATCTATGGCAACTATAATGAATTTATGTCCATTCGAGGCTAGAGAATGAATCATACCCATAGTGTTTATACCCCATGTAGCAAACAACCAAGGCAATATAAGGTTGCACAACTCAAAAATCGGCAAGTGTCTTAAGTCTGTATACTATTGGCATTCTTTGTCGTACATAGAATAATCAATATCAATTATAAGCTAGAAGAACACTTGATGCATGATCTTATTTACTAAAGCTAATCCATTCATGTGAGCTCCACACACACCCACATGTATATCTTTCATAACCTTATTAGCCTCCTTTTCGTTTAAACATCTCAACTAAATGCCATCAAGCTGTCTTTTGTAAAGCACTCTACCTACATTAATGAATTGTGTTGACAACTTATAGATCATTCTTTGGTCCTTTTCAGTGGCTTCCTTCGGAAATACTGACCTCTTTAAGTAATTCTATATGTCGTAGTACAAAAGTTTCCCATCATCCACCTTAGTGTCCATTATCTATTCAATTTCAAAGTATGGCTTATCAAAACTCCGGATCCTGGCTTCATGCTTACTCCCTTTGGGTTATCCCAAATCGATACCAAAGTGGCTAGGGCATCTGCTAAGTGGTTTTCATCTTTAGGCACATATCCAAAAGTGCAAATTTCAAACTTGTTAATTAAGGATTTCAAACACTTAATGTAGGACAACAACCATTCTTCTTTCACTGACCATTCACCCCTCATCTAATAGACTACCAAGGATGAATCCCAGAATACTTTTGTAGATTTTGCCCCCACAGCTAATAAGGCTTCGAACCCAAAGATGTAGGCTTTATACTCTACTTTGTTATTCGTTGCTTTGTACCTCAATTTCTTGGCTAAAGGCATTTTCTCTCCCTTTGGGGTTACAAGGATTACTCCCACTCTAGCTCTTTTGTTATTCACAGCCCGTCAAAGTACATTTGCCAACCCTGAACTATTATAGCTATGATATCTTTATCAGGAAACTCATAGGTTATCTCTTCTCCCTCTAATGGCTAATCATCTAGGAATTCTGCTACAACTCTTCCCTTAATGGTTTTCCTAGTGATGTATTCAATGTTGAACTCCTGTAGAAGGATTAGCCACCTACCCATCTTCCCTAGGAGTGAGGGTGCTTCTTGTAAGTACTTAAGAGGGTTTTACTTAGCCACTGCTTGAAATATGTAGGAATAAAAATAGTGCCTCAGCTTTTTAGAAGCCCAAATAACTGCTAAACAAATCTTCTCGACTTGTATGTACTTAGCTTCATATGGAAGAAATTTCTTGCTGCAGTAGTAGATTGTGTACTCAATCCCAAAATCATCCTCTTGAGCCATTATAGCCCTTACTAAACTATCCTATATGGCCAAATACAAGATCAAAGGCTTACCTACCTATGGCAGTCTCAACTTTGGTGGATGCAGAAGGTATTCCTTGATGGTATAAAATACCTTTTGACTATCTTCATTCCAAACCATTGGCTGATCTTTTCTAAGCAGTATGAATATTGGTTCGCAAATCGAAGTCAATTTGGCTATGAACCTACTTACATACTGAATCTTGCCTAGAAATCCTCTAACCTCCATTTCTTTTTTAGGTATAAGCATTTCCCTAATAGCCTTCACTTTAGCAGGATCTACCTCTATACCTTTCTGGCTTACTACATGGGCTAAGAGCATACCCAAAGTAATCCTAAATATGCACTTCTTTAGGTTAAAGTGGAGGTTATACTTATCTATCCTTCTAAAGAACTTCTCTAATGCCTCGAAGTGGCCTTCTCGGGTAGCCGACTTGATCATCATATCATACATATACACCTCCACTTCTTTGTGGATCAAGTTATCAAGCCATCCTCTAATAGGTGATGTCTGCATTCTTAAGTTCAAAAGGCATGACCTGGTAGGTGTAAGTACCCCATTCAATGATAAAAGCTATCTTGATTCGATCTATGATCTTGTTAAAAATTGACTATATCCGGCATATCCATCTACAAAGCTATACATGGCACAAGCGATTGCTCTATCTGTTAAGACATCTATGTGAGGCAAAGGGAAGTTATCCTTTGGGCAAGCTTTGTTTGGATCCCTATAGTCCATATAAACCTTAACTCTCCCATCCTTCTTTGCCATAGGGACTACATTTGATAACCATGTAGGATATTAAACCTCCACCAAGAACTTGGCCTCTATTTGCTTTCTAACCTCATCCTTAACCTTTTTAGTCCATTCTGACCTAAGTCTTTTAAGCTTTTGCTTAATTGGCTTATACCTTAGATAGGTTGGGATGCCATGTTTGTCGATCTCTTGATCTATTCCTTGCATGTCCTCATAGGTCCAAGCAAAGACTTTCATATTTTTTAATATTCTCTCAAATTTATCTCTCTTCTGGAGTTATATCTGATGCTAATAAAATTTCTTTTGGGTTTTCTTTAGTTATGAGATTAAATGAACATGTTTTTGTTAAGTTAATGTCAAATATGAATAATTTATGATCATAATTATGCATATCAAAATTAGAAGAAACATCACACAAGTAAGCAAAGTTGTTCATCTTATTAATATAATCAAAAGAGGAATCATTGTTCTCATCAAAAAGTTTTAAAACATAAATAATATCAATAAAAGTATCTTCTTCAGTCTTGGCAAAATCATATGTCTCTTCAGCTTTCAGGTCCGACTTGGATTGATCTTTAACCTCAATCTTTTCTTTACCTTCACCTGAACAGCAAGTAGCTTCACTATTATGATCTTTTTAGGCACTTCTTTATCCTAAGCTAAGTGATGCAGAAGGATATCTTCATCCCAAAAACCCTCGATTGGCTTGATAATGCCTCATTCCTAGTTAAAGACGTTATTAAACAATTCAAATCTTGGCACTACATCACCTCCTATTAGCTGAGGCTCATTCTCTCCATAGTAAAGGTAGACCCCTTATGCTAGCATAAAGCTTTATGAAATATAGGGAATTTCCTTTGTTGTTTCCTTTATTTTGCTTTTACCAGTAGGACCAGTGAAACCAAAACCCTTCCTATCCTTCTAACCCTTGGTAGAGATAACAGTTTACAGCCCTTGAGAATTTTTATCCAAACCAGCCCTAAGCAGGAAGTTCATCTTCTTCAACATATTGATCACTCGTAGACTATCAGCAAAGCAATTTTTACCCTCTTCATCATTGATTGTAGACACATGAAACCCACTGAAAGGCTACTTGGCTATCTTCAGCACATATATCTAGTTCTCTTTTGTAGCTTTGATGATTACCACCTGACCCTTATAAGGTATCTTGATCATTTGATACAGTGTAGAAGGCACCCTTCTAACTTATGGAACCATAGTCTTCTAAGTAACATGGAGAAAATGGCATGAATTGGTAATAACACAAATTTAGCCTTAATTTCGATAGATCCCATCTTCACTATAGCTTTTAAGGTCCCAGTAGCTTACGTCTTTGAGGTTTCAAAGGTAGAAATGGTCAAATCAGACTAGTTCATCATACTCTTATTCAGTCTAAAAGCAAAAATTACAACCAAAGGACACACAATAATCAAAGACCCATTGTGAGGACCCAATCATAGCCCTAATAGGATTATAGTTAATTAATCAGGATTAAGATTTAATAAGGCAAAATTAGATTATTTTGCATTAATGAAGTTAAGTCATATAAAGAGTATGATGGTAATTATGCACATGTGTATTGGAGTGTAGCTAAAATAGTAAGGAAGGATACAATTAAATTAAATTAAAAGTCTTGGGGTCAAAGTGTAAGGAATGGAAATTTAGAAGATTATTGTGTATAAAGGCATTGTGGGAATTTCTCTTGGTGAGATATTTATCCCATTATAAATTAGGGTTTGGGAGAGATAGAGATCGGCATTTGAAAGGCTCTCTCTCTCTAAAATTATAGTTTGGAGATGGATGCTAGGGTTTGGGAGTTAACATGAAGGTAATGTTTTCCCTTTAAGATGCCTTCTTACTTTTCTTTTAATTTGTGGTTTCTTTGGTGATGAGAGATTACAAGATCTTGTTGTCATCATGTGTAAGGAAATGAGAGAGAAGCATGTAAATCAAGTGAAAGAGAAAAAAGGAATCATGTGTAAAGGAGGTGAAGCTTGATTTTGTGGTATGGGATTTATTTGGTAAAGTTATTATATACATTTCCCATCTCTTGTTGTATGTGTTTTCTTTGTGAGATTAAGGGTTAATCTAGTAAGTGTTGATGATTATAACATGATCAGTAACTTAAATGGTCATTTAAGTAAGTTTAAAGGTGAGATTTGTGATTTAAATGTGTGCTCTGCTTAATCAGGGTCTCTGAGTTTCATGGCATTACGCCCAAACATGGCCATGTGTGTGTTTCTTCTTCAAAACACATGGCCACATGTGTTTCTTCTTCAAAACACAAGGCCATGTGTGTTTTTTCTTCTAAAACCCATGGCCACGCACTCTTTTGTTCATAAAACCCATGGCCATGCACTCTTTTGTTCATAAAACCCATGGCCACGCACTCTTTTGTTCATAAAACACGTGGCCACGTGTGTGTTTCCTCTTAGAAACATATGGCCACGTGTGTGACACGACTAACAGAACTATCTGGACTGTTTTGCTTATAAGTTGAGCTAGAGAACTCCAAATTGAGTGATTCTTTTTGCATCTGAAAATAGACTTCCATACCTATATTTCATATAAGAAACCAAGTCCTAAATCTATCTTTTCAGCTTCAATTCACAACCAGTTTGCTGCCTAGTCACTAGGACCAGACCTCAGTGTTTTGTAAATATCTGGAAATATAGGAATGATATCAAGATTCTTTTGGATTTTTTAAAAACTAGAAACATAATGGAACAAGTTTGTAGAAGACCATATTTTCTAAAAATGCCTTTTGGTTAGTCAAAAATTGTTTACAAGTTGAACTCAGAAAACTGCCTATGATTGTTCACGACTCATAACTCCGATCACGACTCGTGACATAGGTTACTCATGAACAAGTGCATGAGTCATGAAGTTTGCTCCCTTTCACAAGTAGTGACACCCCTCATGACTCGTACACTTCTATACTTCACCCAAATATGATTTTTAAGCCCTATAGTGTCACCAAAGCTGGTCTAAAACCTTTTTAAGTAACTTTGAAGCATTTTAAGCATAAAATAAGGATAAGTTGTGACACTAAACATGATTAAATGAAACATTATATGAGAATAAAGTTAGTAAATGAATAATAATGTTAGAATACATGAAAATGATTATTTGAATTTGATGGTATTATAAGGATTATACCCATGTGATTTGGCTTTGCCCAAAAATATTGCACATTGATATTTCTCTACAATGATATGAGAACACTATGATATAACTAGAGATAATAAGAGTATAGTCGCAAGGTTGCATGACCAAGTAAAAGAAAGGGAACATCACCTGCTATGTTAAATTATGAAATCATAGAAGCTTGGTTATAGTCCAAGTCACAAGAAGAATTAATGATTAGCAGTAATGTGTAATAATCTGCTAATTGTTTGTTCATGCCTATAATACAATATGAATAGCACAAGAGCATCCGTAGTATGTTAACGACTATGATGAAATGACCTCACACAACTTACCTAAGCATAAAATGTTATAAGATGAAAAAAAATTACAAGTAAGATGATTAAAGTATATACGACTATGTTAAAGTGTATAACTTGTTGTTTCTACTCTAGTGAACCTTGATGTAAAGGATCCTACTCATCTGTTATTCATACCCTATGATGTAAAATGAAAGTTACAAGTCTTCAAGTAATGTTTTCACGATTGAGATGATATAATCTTATACAACTCACCTAGCAAATAATGTTATAAAATAGAAAGTACAAATAAGATGATCATGTTTTATGTGATAATGTTAAGGTAGATAGTTTGTTGCCTATGATATAATAGACTATAAGAGTAAGAAAAAGGGACAAAGATGAATAAGTGTTGACTTTAAGCTATAAGAGAACCTATTTATCCTATGATATAGATCATGAATGTTTGAATGCTGCTATATATGATTATATTGTAAGGCAATTAATTATGAGAATTGGGAAACTACTCAAGGCAAGCAGTAACAAGGTACGTTATTGAGAACTATTTATGACTTATGTAAATTTTATAGGGTATACTTGATTCGAGCTTGCTATGATGAGTAGCTTGGCTTAATATGTATATGTACGAGTGTATGTGGATACACACAGTGCTAATCATGAAAGATGACATGTTATTATTGTTTACATAAGCACATAACTATCATGATATGAACGAAAGAAAACTGATGCAAGCATACGATCATATGATAGCATCCATATGTAATGGAGCTTAAAGCTCAGCATTGATGTATGATAAGAATGATATGCATTCTTTTATGAAAAGTGACTTTAAGCCAAATGATGAGCTAAGTAAAGAAGAAAATGTTAAATTAAAGATGTCTTAAAAAGTTAAGCCTGCGGGTCTTAGTTCAGTTGTGGATTAGATAAGCATGCCTAGAGGGATACAGTTGCAGTTGTTATAGTTGACCCCGTTTGCGTCTTGTTCCTTAATGGAACCATCGTTTGACCCCGTTTGGGTCCATAGTTTGTTCCTTGCTGGAACCATTGCTTGACCCCGTTTGGATCCATTGTTTGATATCTTCGGATATCCATAGTTTGATACCTTCAGATACTCTCAATCCTTTAAACCTTTCATCTTCAGGCCATCCCTCATATAAGTACTTGCATTTTGAATGAAGAGCCTAATTTGGTAAGCTGTATCAGGCTTCCTCTTTATCTCAATTACTCAGTTCCTTAACCTCGTGAGGTACTCATGAAAAGAATTTTCATGCTTCTATTAGAGCAATTTAAGGTCCTTCATAGTGACCTCCATCCTGATACTACAATCATATTGCTTAAGGAATTCTTCATTCAGTAAATCCCAATCTTCCTTAGTATGCCTATCCAATCCATGATTAGATTCTTATGCGCATGTTAAGCAATATATGTTGATCATGAAAGGGAGCACCTTGACCAAGAAGCAAAAGGTCAAATATTTTTGTTTGAGCTTAACATGCCCCTTTCCCTCCTTGAGGGGTCTTGAAGCATAGTAACATTTATTACGACAGCATCCCCAACATGTGTTGGCTTTGTTGTCTCACGAACAAGTGTTGTAGGTCGAGCTCTAGTGTTTAGTGTTGAAGAAGCCACCAACCCACCAATCATGGCCATTAACCTTTCGTTAAACTCTTAAAGCCATTTATCCAGCCTCCAATCTAATTCATCTCATATCATCGAAGGTCCTAAAGCAAAAGTATTCAACCTTTCCCTTAAGGATAAAAAACTTATTTCCTTATATGTAACTCTTTTAGTCTTATTTAATTGTTCATCATCCATTTTTTATCTTATTTTCTAATTGTTTTTTGACAATTAGCTCAAACTCAACTCTAAATGAACCTTTAATTCCAACCCTGAACTTGACCTTGGCAACTCAGATGTCGATCTCTAAACAAGATGATTGTATGACCCTCTGAACCACCTAAGTGAATATATGATGGCTATAAGAATTAAGCGTTAGGAGTGATGTATGATGGATGATGCATGAGCATGGTATATACATGATGTATAAATGCAATGAGTGTTTTGTTAGACATTAATCACAATCACACACAAGCATAACAAATGCTTCCAACCTTCTCGCTCCCACACAGGAGGTCATTCAGTCTCTATCCTAAGTGGACTTAGCCCATGGGCCAAGAAGGGACCAAATGGACGAGTATGGTGCACAGCGAAAAGCCAACAACATAACATCTCTTAACTAAAAGTGCAAGTGTATGGCTTTTGACCCTTATATATTTTGGACTAACTCACACAAATTGGGTGGGGTTCATCGGGGCATGGCAGCTTTTGACTGGTACCCTGCTAATTTGTTTGAATTTGGTTAATACATAAAGGTCCATATAGCAAGCAACAATTATTATGGTTATACAACCTAGGAGAAGTAGTTATTATGATTATATGGATTTAAGTCAAGGTGATGAAACTTTAAGGCTACCTAAGTATGGTCCCTTAGGTCTAGCTCATCATAGGCATAATAACCGATGAGTCACCATTTTATATACCAATTGGTACTAGACTTAGGTTGGTGGTTCTTCTTGACACCTCTCTATATTGAGTGAACGTAGGGCGTATTTTAGGATAGCACCGAGGCTATAAAGGGATCCCTAACTTAATTCTAAGGCTCTAGAATGAAAAAAAATTTGAAAGGAGATATGATTAATAAGAAAAACCCATTCATAAAGAAAACTCAACCAAAATGCTTTTAGGAGCAAGGTCTCTTTAGTACCTAGTGGAATCACCACTATGATGCACACCAAAGCCAAGGTCAATTTGGTTGGGTTCTCAAAGGCCTATTTTTAGGGTCCAAGATCGAATAAAGCTCACTATAACTCATAAATTTTCCACTTCGCAATAAAAAGGGGTTAGGCCCAAATTATTGTTGATAGTTAACCTACGAAGACATCTAATGTGGGCTCAAAGAGATAGGTGTTATGGAGTCGTCACCCAATAAAATATTGGAAAATGAATCTCGACCTTTTGATGCCCAAACAGAGAGCGGTGTTTGAGAAATCACTCTTATTTGGCACCTCGATTAAGTGTTATTTTATAATTGACTTTTAAACATTAATTCACTGCCTCCCTTTTCATACGATGCATTGTATAAATTTAAATAAACATGTCAATCAATTCAATAAGTGATAAATAAATAAATAATTTAACTACTTAAATTATTACAAAAGGAAATCATCCAACTATAAAGATAAAATGACACACATAAATCGGGCCATTTTTTGGGTTAGAAACATCGGTCCTCTCATGCATATTTTACAAAAAACTATTTTTCTTAATGTGTGATTTTTGTGCTGGAAATTGAACATTGGTTTATTTTATTAAGAAAATTCCAAATTAAATAATATAAAAATGATTTGACATGAATTTTCCATTTAATGTGTAAAAAATAATTTTATTACTACCTATTATATCACCAAAAATAAATACAATCAAAATTCAAAAAAAAATATCGACAATTAACTAACAAAGTGAAACATAACAAAACCTGACCCTAAATGCAATACGAAGACAAATAAAAAAGGCAAAAGTGAACTAATTTGGAACATAGTTCCCTAAAAGCATGACCAATCCTCAAGGAGCTTCGCACTCACATAAAATCAATTACTCACACAAAAAGAAAACAAGAAAATAATCAATTAGCATTTTATGGATGAAATAAACAAAAAAAATAACTAAAATAACATACAAAAAAATTGTACTAAAAAGCATAAACACGCATGCAGAAATGAAAAATATTCACATAAAAGTGCTAAAAGGACTCAGAAAAACAAATACTAATAAAAGACACAAACATATATGAAAAGGGACCAAAAAAACATTTTAAAACAAGCAAAAATCTAGCCACGGACGCCTCTAGAAGGTGATGGACACCCTTGACCAGAGGAGGGATGGGACAAGAAGAAAGCACCGTGATGTCCTATTTGTCACGTTGACAAACAGGCATCTGTGATGCTTTCTTCCCGTTTGTCACTCAAAGGACAGATACAAAAAGCTAATTTTTATGCCAAAATATACAAAATCCTTATAAGTCTTAAATATACAATCCTAGGGTCCTAAAATCATATCGAATCTAAGTACTATCTTAAATCATATTTTAACTAAATAATAACAACAAGTATTATGTTAAATAATATTACAATACAAAAAGCAAAATATGTATCCATGGAGCAAGTCAACTCCTAATATATTGTTATGGCCCATTAACAAATTTAGATCATCATAGTATCTCTATAAATATGTAAATTTAAATAAATATCACAAAAAAACATGTATCAAAATGTTATTAAACAGCATGCATAAAGATGATAATGAAATAGAGAGAGAAAAGGAGGAAACCTAGAATATTACCCTCAGGAGATATTCTGATTCTATGATAAATACAATGTTCATCTCTAGTCAGATCCTTAATGCTTTGTGTTCAAGAAAATCAATAATTTTTGTATTTGCTTTTGGTTGAAAAATCTGAACTTTTTGATTCCCAAGAGTAGAAAATTGATTTTTCTCTCTCAAAAAATCTTGTTCTTTTCCCAAAAAAAGTTTCCCCCTAAAAAAAACCCTAATTTTTGGCCTTTTGTACTTGGAGGAGAGTTGAAGATTCACTCTAACTCTAACTCTCCAGATATGGAAGGGAAAAACCCAAAAAATTGAAAAAAATTCCTTAAATCATCCTTATCTTAAATTTTAAAAACTGGAAAGCATGAGAATTCTGAAAATGCACCCATAGGCGAGCATCCATCATGACAAACTGTTGTCCCTCACATGATTCCCTATAAATTATAAAAAATGCCCCTAATCTGACCTAAATAGGAGGGAAGTGGCCACAAACGACTGTCCCTTACATGACAAACAACCATCTATCATGGCTGAAGACCAAATTCAAGGTTTTTGATGTTCTTTTGTTAAAACCTCCAAAAACACTTAGAAAACCAAAAAGTTTACATGAAAATGTTAAAAATCCAAGGCAGAGCTTCAAGATTCGTGTTCTTTATTAGAAATATACTATTTCCTCATCAATGGGTAACCCTGATCTAAACTACCTCGGGTTATGGTGTCTACAGACATATGTCCAAATTCTATTTTTATAAAAGGAATGTTAGTTCTGGTAAGCAGAAATAGGTTGTAAAAAATAACCTGCTTGTTGTAACTCACCCTTAAGGATCCAAGAAAAATTAGGCACCTAAATTTGTATAATTCACTTGGAGATATGCCTTAGGAGCTTCAGATCTAATAAATGGTATTTGGATAGCGAATGCTCTAGGCACATGACTAGGAGCAAATCAAAGTTTTTAAAATTAGCCATGAGAGATGATGGAAAAATTAGTTTTGGCGACAACAGAAAATGAGAAATAATTAGAATCGGGACAGTTGGTTCAGATCTAAAAATAGAAGATGTTTCGCTTGTTGATGGATTGAAGTTTAAATTGCTGAGCATTAGCCAAATCTGTGATAGAAATAAAATATTGATTTTTGAAAAAGATCACTGTATGGTAAAAGAAGTGGGAATAGAATAGACAATTATGATTGGACATAGATCAAGAAATATTTATCAAGTTAATATAGAAGAGCTACATAAAAGTGAATTAAAATGCTTGATAACACAAGAAAATCTAAGTATACTTTGGCATAAGAAGCTTGGACATGCAAGCATTCATAGAATAAAGAAGCTTGCTACGAAAAATACTTATTAAAGGATTGCTAAAGGTGAATTTTGAAAGATATTATGTTTGTAAGGCTTGTCAATTAAACAACCAAACAAGAACTTCCCACAAATTTAAAGGTGAAATCTCATCTAAGAAAGCATTGAACTTTATAGACTTAGATTTGTTCACTACAAGAAATAGCAACGGAAAAATAGCAACGAAATTGATTCCATTGCTAATTTAGCAACAGAATTTGATTTTCGTTGCTAATTAGCAATGGAAATTCAATTCCGTTGCTAAATTTGGTTGAATTATTTATGTTTAGCAATGGAATAAAAAATGGTGGTATTATGTTGCTAAAAAAGGAAAATTTTAGCGCCAAAATATAGCCACAAAAAATAGCAATGGAAATCTATAACTGTTGCTAAATATGGCGGCATTAGATGGCGAAAAAATTTTGGAACGAAATTTAGCAACGAAAACTTAATTCTGTTGCTATTTTAGCAAAGAAAATAATTTTCATTGCTAAAATAACAATGGAATATATATTATGTTGCAATTTAGCAACGGAAATATAAGTCCTTGCTATTTAGCAACCGAATTAATATTCCGTTGGTATTGTGGTCCCAAAGAGGTGAAAAAAATTTGGTCCAAAAATAGCAACGGAAATTAAATTCCATTGCTACAATAGCAATGAAAAATATATTTTGTTGCTATTTATCAACGAAAATTACATTATGTTGCTATTTAGCAACCGAATTAATATTTCATTGGTATTTTTGTCCTAAGGAGGTGAAACAAATTTCGGTCCAAAAATAGCAACGAAAATTAAATTCCATTGCTAATTTAGCAATCGAAATTTAATTTGGTTGCTAACTTTCATTTCAATGAAAAATAGCAACAAAATTAATTTCGGTTGCTAATTTTCATTTTTAATGAAAAATAGCAATGAAATTAATTTCGGTTGCTAAATTAGCAACCGAATTGAATTCCATTGCTAAAATTAAGGGTATTTATGTAATTTTATTATGTGTTTCCCTAGGTATAAATTAGCCCCCCCCCCCTCTTCTCTTCTCTTCTCTTCTCTTCATCTTCGCCATCAGCTTTGAATGCCACCTTTCAATAATAGTAATTCCCTTTCTCTCTTTCTCTCTCTCAGATTTTTGCTCTTTTGATTCATAGATCTGATCAGACTCTTTGAGAAAATTCATGAGTTCGTGTACGCTAATATGGTGTATGAATTTCTTTCTAATTGGATATTTGTTCTCCTAGTTACTGTTAAGGACTAGAGATTTTATAAATGTAACAAGTTGATTTTGCTTTTGTTGCATTTTCGGGGTCACAAAAGTTATGTTCCAAATATGATTAGTGGGGCATCTCAAGCTGATATTTGTGTACTGGTAAGTTTATACTGCCTTTTTTTTTCTTTTATTTATTCTTTCTGGGTTCTTGCTTATGGCTTTTGATGGTCTTCTCTATTTCTCATAGGTTCTTATGCTTTTATGTACTTTATACTGTATAAATGTTCAAAATTCTTAGGTTGACTTTGATGCATTCACATCCAGTTGTGTGTTATAACTTATGGTCATGAAATATAATGTGTATGAAGATATATTCTTTGTTAGTTCTTCTTTGCTTTTTGTTTTTGTCCTCTCTTTATAGGTATGATGAAATTGAATCTAAAATGGTACCATTTCTGAAGTCTTCAGGCTACAGCGTGAAGAAAGGTATTGGAAGGATTTACAAATAATAACTACTCATTTTTGTTCATGCCAAAATTAATATTTGCTAGTTTCAGTTTATATTGTTGTTTAATGTTGGAAAAGACTGATAAAAGTTTTAATTGATAATTCCACTCTTCCATTTTTAGACATAAGACTCACTTTATATTGGGTTAGCAGTTATGGAATGCATAAATAGTACGCAGTAGAATGATCTGAGATGATTTTGGCAAATTGCTATTTTTTCATGATTAATTCACTCTCATGGGCAGCCTCAAACTTCACTATTTTTTCTCTATTTATTGCCCTGATTTTCTCCTCCACTTGGGCGGATGTTTCAATTGACTCCGATGATTAAGTTACTGGCGTTGATTCCTCCGCTTTGAATAGGTAATGAATTAGAGCTTTAAAAACTGTATTTTTCCTGCTCTTTTGAATAGGTAACGAATTAGAGCTTTAAAAACTATATTTTTCACGGAGTTTATTTTTTGTTGTTTATTCTCTGAAATTTGTTTGATCAAAATCGTTTGTATTGCTGATTTTATTACTGGTAAAAGAACAGTCAGCCCCGATTTCAATTCATCGTCATGAATCGACGAAATAAAGGTAAGGATTTCTCTTTTTTTATTTTTGTTTATAATTTCTTGGTTGAAAACAATGTGTCATTTTTAATGCTAATCCTCCTCTATGTTTTCCCTTTTTTTTTAGTTTTTTGATAGATAAAACTGCGAGCTCTTGTAAACATATTTTCAAATATAAAATTTGAATTATGCATGCCTTATTTATTTGTGTCATTTGAATTATGGAAATATTTTTTCTTTTTCTAGTTTGTATGAACAGAAAACCTAGTGGAGAATCTGTTGGGAGAGTTTGAGTATGAAGTTCAAGTGCCATATCTATTCTACCGAAATGCGTCCAAATAAGTTAATGGTATTTGGTTTTATAATTCACATGAATGTGAGGAAGTTGCTGGTCTCTTTAATAGGTATAAAGCATTTTGTAATTTGTTTGGCTTAGTTTTAGATAAAAGAAGTTAGAATAGAGAATTTTGTGTGACCTACTTAGATAACTAATTGAAATTTTTATAAGCTTAGAAAATTTTATGGGTAAAAGAACCAGATGGCTCTAATATCTCAATCAGGTAATAGGCCCGCTGGAGAGAAAGATTGCATGATTTTGGTGCAGTTAGTGAGCCATGTAAGTGCCCTTTTTATATTCTACATCAAGATTTGAATTCTTAATGACAATTCAATCTATCCTCAATTTGAAAAGAACCAAATTTTATCTTCTAGTTTAGTAATCAAAGAGATAAGGGGGAAAGGGGAGCTTTCTGATCTTCATATAAATAATTGTAGATCAAAATAAAAAAAAAAAATTATATTGCAATTCACATTGCCAAAAGTAGTCTGCCTATGCATGCATGATTGAAAGATTTACTAAGTAGATGTTTTCCATAAGAGAATCATAGTATACATATTTAAAGATAAGGTCTTGTAGCACAATTGCTTGTTGCTGTCTGGTTTACAACATCCGTTGGGTGTTAATTTCTTAAAGCTTTTAAGAGGTTGAATTAGGTATAAGAATGGTGAGAATTCTCTACTGATAAATACTGTTGCATAGTGGTTATAAAAATATCAATAATTGCCATTTCAAATTTATGCTGACACAATTATTTAAAATAAGCATATTATATCTAATCCCTCACTACTTTTGATGCAATTATATTCTATTGGTTGATTGATCAAAACAAGATTTTTTGAGAGTCACAAACAATATAAACAAGAAATCATTTGATTTACCCTTCTCGTTCAAATTGCTTCAATAAAATAAATATATCTATCAAATTTGACCTTTTAAAGCATATGAGACTATAGTTAAACCAATTAATTTCTTAAAAAAAAATTAATAAGATAATTCATATGGATTATGAATTAAGAAAATAATTGAGCAAAATTGCATAGTGATTTGTTTTCTTGTATAAGATTAAAGTTATTTATTATTGAGAAGCGCCAAATATTATATATATATATATATATTGAACCATTTAAAATTCTTAGTCAGCATCGTTAGAGTTAAGAACTAAAGGAAAAACATATTAGTCTATAAAAGAGTTTTAGTAGGTAACCAAAGGATCTTCTTAGGTGAAAGCGTACAATGTTTTTAAATTGAAACATATGTATTATGTTTCGTTCTGCACTTTATCAGATGAGCCGACAACAATTAATTGCCGGACAAAGATCATTGTGAAAGCTTAACTCAATAATAACTTAACTGGTGAGTTGCTGTCAAACTAAATATGTAATTCTTAAATGCATAAATCTATTTGTTATTACAAAAAAAAAAAAAAAATCAATAGCAGGTATGTTAATAGTTTGAGCAACTCCCTTAGTTTTTTAATTCTGAAATATCAAAAATTTCCTCTTTAATTTTTGTATAAATGGTGGAATTCAAATTTGTAATAATTGATAAGTTGTTCCATTTCTTCTTTGATTTCACATATCTGTTGCTGTAATATCTCAATAGTAATGCTTTGTGCTACTTACTACTTGTAGTTTTCTTATTGTTGTTTAATATTCGTTTAATATCCATTTAGTATGCCTTGAACATGCCTTATTTAATATTCGTTTATTAATCTAACAATATTCTCCTCGTTGTTTTTGTCATTAGGAGCATAAGGCTAATAAGAGTATTCTCTGAATTTAAACATTTCATAAAAATGCTTTGCCTGTTATCTATATTTTAAAGTAACATAATTAATCTTTCATGTTCAAGTGAATGTACTTGATCAAAATAGATGTTAATAAAGAACATAGGACCACATGCACTCTATCCTAGATCAATCCTAATCAAGATTGTAGTACTTGAATTTAGTTCAGATTTCTAGAAAAAAATCAGTTTATTTAAAAAAATCACTTCATTTAAAAACATAAACTAATTATAAATTATGTTTTACCTGATAATAATGGAAAAAAAAAAGAGTAGTGGCAATGTGGCCTCGTGGGAAAAGCTACACTATTAAAATGTGGTGATCAACTATTGGAGAAAAGAAAAGCCCATAAGAAATACAAGTTGGACACTGAATAAATATAAAAAACAATGGGGAACTGAAATAATAGAGCAGGATCTTCTTCATATTATATATATGTATATAAATCAGCTGCCTTGCTATTTTTTTTTCTTTTATTTATTTTGAATGTGCTAAATTTATTATGTTGCTTGTGGGGCATTCATTTTTTTTTGGGGGGGGGGTTTCTAGTACATGTTTTATATTATTTTCAATCAATTAATTTCTTCTTTATCATAATTTTTTAATTATTTTTTTCTTGTCCATACCCACCAGTGGACAAGCTCTGCCATGCTTCTTGTTAATTTTTCATGAGAAATTTGCTTTATGGATGGTTTGACCTTACACCCTAACCAATAAAGAATAAGCAAAATAAAAATAGAGTGCTCATGAAAACAACCTATGGAACTAGATAATATGCACAAGTTTCCACCCTTGGTAGCGGTATTCGGGATATACTTTTGACAAATTACAAACCAAATTGGCTAATATTTTATTGGTTTACTATGACGTCTTTGATATTTTTCGATTCCAACTGCGATACTAAGATTGCATTCAATTTTCTATCATGCACTGTTTTCTTCTTCCAAAATTTATATTCCATTTGGTATAACTTTGTTTGGTTTCTTTTGCTGTTTCAATCTCAACATCAGCCATGAAATCCCAAGAGTCTTTAAGTACATTTTTCTTGGGATTTCCATTAAACTATATTGCATTATATAGAAAACAACTTTGTTTTCTTCTGTAGGGTACAGGTTGCTTATGGATATTTAAATAGCTAAGCGAAGGATGATATATCATGGGTTTTTCTTTGTCCTATGACATTCAAGATGAATGATCTACTAATCAACTAAATCGGGTTTTGTTTTCAATTGGTGCTATGCTTGTTTACCATAGGTTGTTCAAAAGGAACGAGAGGAAAAGATTACACAGATATTGAAAGATCGGCTAAACCTATACATGAGAGATAATGATGAATTTATAAGAAATGTTGAAGCTAAAGTTACTATGCTCTCGAATGCAGGTAAACTTAGTGTGCAATTAGTGCTGGCTCATTTTCTTTGAAGCTGTGCTAAAGGTGAATGATTTGCATATGGAATTTCTATCAACCTCAGAATTCCTAGTGGAATTATCATATAGATGCACCAAGAATAAGTTGTTCTAGGTAACTTGTTAATCAATACAAGTTATGTAACACCCCAATTCTTGCATTTGACATGCATGACATGTTATAGAGCATGATTAGTCGTCTTGAATCAAGTTTCAAGATCATTGGGATTGAGTAAGATAGAAATTTAGAAAGAATGCATAGGTAAACGTGCCCAAGCCAGGAAACCCCGGGACGGGGGATCCGATGGGCAGTGTAAGTTTAATATAAAATACGGAAGTACATATCAAAGGGAGTCTAATGGTACAATTTGACTAAAAAGTGAGGTCAAATAGATCTCCAAAAAGGCAAAAGAAAAAAATTTCACGGTTTGGCGTAAGTTTGACCAAAAATTTGACTGACCATTAGGAGGCCTTAGAGATCTCCAATTGACTTCAAATTTAACATACATGCTATAAATAGTATAGTGACACCCAGGGAACTGAAAAATAACCATTCTGGCAGTTCTGGAATTTAGAGTTTCAGAATGACTACGTAGGCCGCCGAAGCTAAAAGTATATTGAAACGATGTCAAAATGAGATAAAATTTTTACCATATATTCTAATATATGTAGTGACACTCGAGACAAAATTTCAGGACAATCCGATATCGGGATCAAAAATTCATATTTCGGGGTGCAAAACCGCAATCGGGTTATTTGGGGGGTCAAATCTGAAAATTTGACCATTAAATTTTATATGAATTGCTAATTTTGGATAATAATCAGGTGTGTGTGATATCAAGTTGGTAGGGTGAACCTAAGTGTCTAAGTGAGTGACAAGTGGCTAAGTTTAAAGCCATTGGATTCACTAGTAAATAAGTGAATCTTGGCCTGCCATTTAGGGTAATTAAGAGTCCCCTAGAGAAGTCTGGAACCCCCAAAAATCACATCAAAAATCGATCTCCTCCTCCCTCTTTTCTTCTCAAAACCGTAGCTACCCTAAAAAGGCCATTTCCACCATTTTCTTCATTCTCTCTCCAATTTCCATCAGATCTGAAGCTAAGTTTTCATCTAGAAGCACTAAAAGACCTCCTTTTTATCATAGAATCACGGCTGGAGCAAGTGGAATTGAGGAAAATAAATATTTGGGGAGAGAGAAAAGTGACAAACTTAGGTAAATTTATGGGTTTTAGCTAGTTTTAATGAGAGTTTTTCATATAGTCATGTAGAATAACATGATTTAAGTTCATTAGCATCAAAGATATGGTAAGAATCAAAGCATAAATTCATGATTTTTCCTTGATGAATTTTGGCCATTAGGTAAATTACAAGGAGAAAGCCAAAACAAGGAAGGAAAAGGGAAAGAGAAGGAAGTTTAGGTGACTTCTAGGCCATTCAAGGTTAGTGGATACTAATTTACACTTAATTCCATAATTTTTATTGAATTTTCTTTAAACTTTACATTATGTAACTAAGGAAAAGTATGTGAAATGATGAAATAAATTGATATAATATGTTAAAAAAGGTGAATTAACATGTGAAGAACATAAAATGATGAAGAAAACTATGAGAAAGCCTATGGTCCTTTAGTGGCCGAATGACTTTGTATGGGTTTTCATGAAGAAATTCCATAATAAATGCCTAAAATGATGTGAACTACTTATTATGAGAATGGGAAAGCATGTTAGAATGATAAACAACATGTAAATGGCATGGTGAGTATGGGTACATAATGATAACATATGTGTAATTATGAGATATACATGTACAATGATGATGTAATGACATAAGAATATTAATAATGGTATTAAAATCATGTATGAAATGTGAATTAAGAGGAAATTATATCATAAGCATGAGAACACCAAGTGGCCAAATGATAGCCATGTGAAAAACTATGTATTTTTATGTGATATATGTGAAATGATAAGTATACATGATGTATGTATGTAAATTATACACTTGGGAATGTGACATGACCATATGATGATGTGACATGATGTGAACGACATAAAATACTACATAATAAGTGACACTGAAGTTATAATACATTGCCCTTAGTGTACAGTGGGTAATCCAGAAGCACTAGATATAATGGCTAGCCATAGGGACATATGTACCGCGGTCGCACCACGAGATTTATGATATCGTACATTTTATAGCTTGCCGGCATACTAATTACTGGGGCGCAGAGTCACGTCAAGTGATCTGGTCCCTATTTACATCATTGGAGTCCTCGTCTCACTTATCTGGATCGAGGATTTTCACTAGTCATACTAGGGGCAAAGTCGTAATTACGAGTATTCCTGTGTAAAAATGAAGTCTTATGAGTAAACTTGTCATTCATGTATTTTATTGATGAAAATGATGAAAAATGAAGTCAAATAGTTAACAATGATAAAAATATAATTATACAAGGAATTAAGGACCAATTAGTAATTTGGCATTGAAAAATATGATTAATAAAGTTAGGAAAAAGGATAAAATTATGAATTTTGAAAAATTTAGGGACTAAATTGAAAATTTTACTTTTTCAATAAATGAAAAAAAAATGAATTAAAGAAATTAAGTTAAAAACGATAAATTTTTAAGCAAAATGTTAAATATAGATAATAAATACAAAGTTTATAATTATTGTGTTATTAAATGAAAATTCATGTAATAGTATCCAACACTAGGCAACAATGTGCTTAGCGCGTAGTTGTTGTGACTTCGCGCAGGGACATATACTGCAAGAGAAGAATTGAAGGTTGAATGGCATGTACATATGACTTGGGGACTTGAGTCCATTTTGTAGCTTTAGATAAAAAAAAATTGTAGTAATTTGTATATGTGGTATGTAAACATAATTGTTATAATTATACTGGGCATGTAATAAGATATATATATGTACGTGTGCCTATGTGATGGGATTGTGATGGAATATAGAAGTGTTGAATGAATGATGGAGTTGTGGAGAAGAAGGATGACCATAGGGAGTGTAAATTTCAATTGCAGGTTTTTGGAAAGCATGAAAATTAAGTCGTTATGCTGCCCAAATTTTTGACCAAAAAAAATAGTAATTTATCCTAAGTAAATATCATGTTGTCATATACCCATAATTATAATAACAATAATATTAATCCATTAGATAAAACCCCAATAAGTCGTATGATGACGTAAATAATATTTTGTCAGACATTAGGGTGTCACAAGTTAGTTCAAAAAACATAGAAATTATAGTTGATAATGTAGAACATCATCAAAAGAAATTTGTGGAATGCATTGAAGGTACCATTGGAAAGACATCTTGCTGCATAGATTCTAATTTCGTGAACATTTATTTTTAAATCTAACATGAACTATTTAATATGCTTGCCTTATACATATTCAGTTTCCTTCAACTGCTTTTTTGTCATTTGCTTCTTTTGCTACTCTCTTTTCTCCCTCTCATGTGAGGATGAGGGATGAACTTTAATCATGTTACTTGCAGGTTTTTGCATAAATTTTGTGTGAAAAATCAACAATAATTTAGTGATGGAATAACGACGATAATTTTGTCGTAATTTTTCTATAATACTGGCTGAATTTAGCAACGAAAACTTTAATTCGATTGCTAGAAATAGCAAAGAAAATTGATTTCGGTTGCTATAAATAGCAACGAAATTTCTATTCCGTTGCTAAATATAGCAATGAAAATTGATTTCGGTTGGTAAATATAGCAACGGAAATTACAATTTCGTTGGTAAAAATAGCAACGAAAATTAATTTTCGTTGCAAAAAATACCAACTGTCAAATTTGCAACCGAATGTTCCGTTGCTAATTTTTAATAGCAATGAAAATTCAACAAATTTGGTTGCTAATTTATGTTGCTATTTGCTAATTTTCTTATAGTGATTTAGGCCAATAAGTCCTACAAGTATTGGTGGAAACGCTTATGTATTAGTGATAATGGATGATTATATAAGATATACATGGACATAACCTCTTACTTACAAAAATGAAGCATTCAAGGCATTTGAAAAATTAAGCAAGAAAATACAAAATGGGAAGGGGTATATGATCAGAAATAAAAAGAATAATCATGGAGGAGAATTTAAAAATAAAAGTTTTAAGGAGTATTGCAATAGTTTTGGAATTTATCATAGCTATGCAGCTCCTAGAACACCTCAGCAGAAAGGTACAACAGAGAGGAAGAATATAATGCTTCAAGAGATGGCCAAAACAATAATTAATGAGAATAATCTTCTAAAGTACTTTTGGGAAGAAGCAGTTAACATTGCTTGTTACATCATAAATAGAACACTTGTCATATCTATTTTAAACAAGACTTTATATGAGCTCTGGAAGGATAAAAAGCACAACATCGGCTACTTTCAACCTTTAGGTTATAAGTGTTTTATTTCTAATAAGAAAAATAATTTGGGTAAGTTTGATGCAAAATCTGATGAAGGCATTTTTCTTGGTTAGTCATTAAATAGTAAGGCATATAGGGTTTTTAATAGAAGAACTTTAGTTGTAGAGGAATCTATAAATGTTAAATTTGATTATGTTGACACCTACACTAGAGAAAGGACTTATTCTAATGATGATATAGATATAGAGAGAAATGATATAAGCAAAAAGAATATACAGAAAAATCAGACAGAAAAGTCACTAGATTAATAAGCAGATCAATATGACAAATCTAGAAACTCATCTAGTCAGCTAGAAACAGATCAACTAGCAAAAGGCAAGTAGATCAATCTCCAGACAACCAGACAAAACAATCTACTGAAAATATGGCAAACCAACAAATTTTAAAGGCAACCAACAAATTTTAAAGGCAACCAACAAAATTGCCAAATGACTAGAAATTCCACAAATATCACCCAAATGAGAACTTATTAATAGAACCATCAGAAATACTGATGACTAGAAGAGCAATGCATGAATATTATGGTAATATAGCTTTTGTTTCTCAACTAGAACACAAAAATTTTATTAATGCTCAAAATGATGAAAATTATATTTTTGCCATGAAAGAAGATTTTAATCAATTTGAGAGAAATAAAGTTTGGAATCTAGTTCCTAAACCTTTAAATTGCTCTATTATTGGTACTAAATAGGTGTTTAGAAACAAACTTGATGAGCAAGAAAATGTGGTAAGGAATAAAGCAAGACTAGTTGCTTAAGGCTACAACCAAGATATTGATTTTGATGAAACCTTTGCACCAGTAGCCAGATTAGAAGCAATTAGAATTTTATATGCATATATATGTTTTAAAAATTTCAAACTTTATTAAATGGATGTAAAAAGTGCTTTTCTAAATGGTTTTCTAACTGAAGAGGTTTATGTAGCACAACCTCCTGGTTTTGAAAATCAAGATCATCCTGAATATGTTTACAAAATCAAAAAGATTTTATATGGTTTAAAGCAAGCTCCAAGAGCTTGGTATGAAATATTGAGTTATTTTTTTCTTGCTTACAATTTCAATAGAGGAAAAGTTGATAATACACTTTTTACTAAACATCATTCATCTTATATTTTAATTATGTAAATTTATATATTGATGATATTATTTTTAGTTCAATTGACAGTTCCATGTGCAAGGATTTTGAATTTATTATGAAGTAGGAATTTAAAATGAGTTTGATAGATGAACTCACAATGTTTTTGGGTCTACCAATTAAGCAATGCAAAGTAAAATTTTTATTAGTCAAACTAAATATACAAAGGAGTTAATCAAGAAATTTAAGATGATAGATGCAAAATCAGCCAGTAAACCTATGAGTCCCTTAATTAAGTTGGAAAAAGAT
Source organism: Excoecaria agallocha (assembly GCA_037975025.1). Taxonomy (NCBI): domain Eukaryota; kingdom Viridiplantae; phylum Streptophyta; class Magnoliopsida; order Malpighiales; family Euphorbiaceae; genus Excoecaria; species Excoecaria agallocha. The sequence goes on from CM075807.1 coordinate 19,420,999, forward strand.
GAAAAAGGCAATAATATGGATGAAAAGAATTATAGAGGCACGATCATATCTTTGCCATACTTGATAGCTAGCAGACCATATATACATTTCAGTGTTTGTCTGTGTACAAGGTTTCAATATGCTTCAAAGGAGTCACATCTATTTATTGTGAAGAGAATTATAAGATATCTAATTGGAACTCCAAAATTAGGGTTATGGTATCCAAAAAATAGTTCTCTTGATCTCATAAGCTATTCTAATGCAGATTATGCTGGATGCAAAATTGACAAAAAAAAAAAACACATCCAATGCTTGTCACTTCCTTAGACATTCTCTAATTACTTGGTCTAGTGGAAAATAAAAATCAATGGCTCTATCTACAATAGAAATAGAATATATTACAGCTAGAGAAAGTGTTGTACAAGTTCTGTAGATCAGACAACAACTCAAGGATTATAAAATTGAATTTGATCAAGTTCCTATTTTCTATGACAACACAAGTGCAATTAATTCAACTAAAATTCCTATTCTACATTTCAGAACCAAACATATAGAAATCAAACACCACTTTATTAAGGATCATGTTCAACGTGATGATATTATGCTAGAATTTGTTCCAACAGAATAACAGCTAGCTGATATCTTCACCAAACCTCTAAAAGAAGATCGATTCTGCCAAATTAGAAGAAAATTGGGCATGGGTACTGTTGATGAATAAGCTTTCCATTGAGGTAACATTTTGTTCTAAACAATTAGAATATATGTGTATTTCTGATATGGTATACTATTTACTAGAAATGTTGTATGTTTTAATCTGATATCTATTTAAACTAGATAGGTTATATTTTCTATTTAAGTTATATTGTCTACTCTGAATTTATTTATTAATATCTGATCACATGTTAGATAATATTTTGTGTGTTTGACAATCTAATGTTCTTTTTTATAAAGTCAAAATTGTCCTATTTTTATATCTGTTATTCATAAAATCAGACAAGGACAAAATTTGGTATTTTAATTTTATTTCTTCCTACCTAAAGATCAATTTCCTCATTTTACACAAAGTGTACTTCAAAGGTTCAATGGAAATTATTTTTGTTTCAAATTCAAAGAGATTGTCAGTTATCTCTTTGGGAAGGAAAAACTTTTAAGTGATATGTCTTTTCAAAATTACTTTTCATTTAATGTAAAAAAAACTTTTCATTTAATCCCTATTTCTCTCTTCCTCTCAGAAACCAACACACCTCCTCTTCCTCTTCCCTCTATTCTCCCCTTCCATTTTCATCTTTCCTTAAAAACCCTAACATCCAAATCCATCAGAAACTTTACCTAAAATGGCAAGAGTGAAAACCACGACCAAAAGAAACCTCAAAAGAGTTGTGTCACCTCAAATGGTAGAAGAACAACCCATTGCAACCAGTTCTAAAAGGTGAAAAAAAAACAAGCAAAGCAAGTAAAAGAAATCAATGATCATTCCTTTGAAAATAATCAATTGGGATGCTAGCTAGCATTCGCTCTAGATTTAGCAACTTAGATTAAAAAATAAGGATGAAAGTCATTTATTACTTATATCAATGATTCATTTTACCCAAATTTGGTACAAGACATCTATGAATCAATGGACAACATAACAGAGGACAATTTTATGGTTGTGCTCGACAACAAAAAAAATCGAATGTTTCTGTTGCTCTCCTTTCACAGGTGTTTTTGATTCCTTATGTTGGGACTAAAGTAGATAGGAAGAAAGGAACATCTATTATTAGGAGATTTAATGGAGTAAAATTCCTTAGAGAGACAATATACCTGATAAATTTTTCAAAGGATAAGCCCTCAACATATATGATTATAAAATTCAGGGATTTACATAAATATGTTTGTGATTATTTTATCCCAAAGACTGAGAGTGCTACTTTCTAGCTTATGTTAATGACTACATAATATGGCAAATTCTACATAATATGTCCATCAATTTGCCTTATTTGATGTTTCAGATTATGTTTGAAGAAAAATCTAGCTCGAGAATTCCATATGCCTTATTATTGAACAAACTTTTTTAGTATTGGAAATTCAATTTGCAGAATGAAGTTGAGGAACAATTGCCAAAATCTCATTGTATTTTCAAAAATTTTTTTGAGGATTTTATAACTAGAAACAAATTTTTAGGAAAGAGAAAAGTGGGAACATTTGTCAAACAAGCATCGTACAAAAAATCTAATACTTAGGTTGAATTTTCCACACCCACAACCTCTGATAGTATCAATCCTTCTGTCTCTCTACTAAGGTCCCTACTGGAAAATTGCAAGATGTGTAAAAAATATTGTATCTAAAAATTGCTTCTTATCTGATCAAGAACATGTCATTGATAATCAAGGAAGCATCCTCTGATCCGATGCTTTTTGAAAGCAAAAAGTAATTTAAAGAAGTTTCAAAGGAGCTGGTGGTGGATAATTCTAAAAAATTTGGTTCTGCATCTTTTGTTAAAGAGTTTGAGACAGAATTGAAGATTTGATGGAATCTAAAAATGAATAACATATAGAAGCAAATGATCCAGACAATTCTGTAGAGAAAGCTAATGCACATTCTTTTAAAGAAGAAAATGGTAGTTTAACTGACTCCCAAGAACCTGCAAGCAATTTTGTTACTGATATTATGGAACTAGAGAAGCTAGATTCTGTTCTTATAATACCTGTATAAGAATATTTAGAAAAATCTAAAAATGTAGGAAACTTGAATTTAGATTAGGTTCTCGAAGTGCCAACTCTAGAGCAGCCTAATCAAGTAGAAGTTAAAACCCCTGTTGTACCAATGCTAAATGAACCTCTCAATCCGATTGGTGAGCAGAATGTCTCAGAGGAACGAATTACCTTTTTTGCATTTAGATGAGGATGATGATCCTTCTATAGATAATTTACAATATGTTGATCATACTGTGGAAGGAGAAAATGCTAGTGTAGCTACTGAAGTTGATTTTAATCTCAACCTAGCACTTGCACAACTCAATGAAGATTTAGCTCAATATTTTGGGGATTTACAGAGAGATCTAGCTCGCATCCATTTTACTTATCTTTAAATAGGTAGCCTTCTTCTCAAGAAAGCATCTTCTACCCCTTTTATTTCTAAACCTTAATTAAAACAAATTTTCTATGGGTTTTTGAACAATATTATCTTATGTGTTTTGTTGAATAATTTCGTTTTTAACTATATCTTTTTTGTGCAAGAGAATTGTTGTTGTTTTAGTGTTGATGACTGGTTCCTCCTCCCATTGATTATGAAAAAAAGGGGGAGAAGACTTAGCTAACTATTTTGTTGTTTTGAATTTTGTTCTTGGATTCTTGGATATTTTAGCTATGTGATCATTATATTTGCTACTCCATTCTTATTTTGTGTGAAATTTTTTGATGGTTGCAGAATTGATATTAGTTATGTGATTGTTATTTTGTTTGACATAATTTATACAAATTACATATTGTTATAAAATGCAGGATTGATACTGTTATAGATTGCTGATATTGATTGACTGTTTTGGGAATATTGTTTACATTAAATGGTCTACAACTAGCAGAATTGCTTTAGATGATTTATGTTTCAATTCTATGTTTCTTATTATGTTATACTTGTGTATATTTTTATAGGGATTATACTTTTATATATCCCCCGGGCATATAGTAAGGGGAAGCATACACTTACTAACCAAGCTAAGTTTACCAAAGTTTTGTCATCATTAAAAAGGGGGAGACTGTTGGCTCAATGCTACATCTCAATTTTGATGATAACCAAACCTTAAATAAACTTTGTAGAAATTCTATTTAATTTATTTATGTTTTAGAAAATCTCCACTAAGTGTACAAGATTGATATAAAGATACAAGCTATATGAATGAAGGACTTCAAGTTCTTTGTTCTGAAGAAGCTTTAAGAAATTAGGGTATTAATTATATACAATCTTTTAAGGGGCTTCTTATTCATGTTTATGCATTATAAATCTCTTTTGTTACATAAAAATGTTTTACATGCATTAAAATATGTGTTAATTTGATTTTATATTACAGTAGAAAATATTGTTAAAAATTCTCTTTAAAAAGGTATCAGAAAGGCTCACTAGAAAATATTTTTCTATTCTAGCTCACCAGAATAGTTCACTAGAAAATGTTTTTCTATTTTACTACACCAGAGAAGTTCACTAGAACTGCCAGTTCTAGTTTTCACAAAACGACAAAATAATGGTTGGTTTTGCTTTTTGTTAGTCTATTTCATTTCTAATGGTTATTTTCTGTTCTCCAACGGCTATAATGGATTGTTGGTTATAAATACAAGATGTCTTTGAGTCCTAAAAGTTTAGAAAAGTTGGAAAATCACATTATCTCTTGAGATACAAAGTTTACATATTTTTCAAGCATATTTCTACATCTTGTATTTCATCCATTATCATTCTCCTCAACTAGATTATTGCATTTTGTTGTAATTCTTTTGTGAGGAATCTTTTTAAAAAATTATGAGGGCGGTTGGGTAGAACCTTAGAAATTCTAGTAAGTTTTTACATCTTTTACTTGTAAAAAAGATTATGGATAGAATATACTAAAATTGTATATTGGCTTTAACTATTGTCCATTAATAGTGGAGAGAAAATCTCAATATGGTGTCTTAGGGAATGGATGTAGGCAGTGAGGCCGAACCATGATAAATCCTTGTGTTGATCTGTTTTTACATCTCCCGTCTTCTTTGTTATGTTTGTCAAATAGTTTTTAACAGTTCTGATTTGTTAAGAAAAATTCTGATTCAAAAAATTTTAGTGGAAAACTATTTCTTTTATTTAAGTTTTGCAAGTTAAATTGTTTTTGAAAAAGCCTTAGAAAACTATTTTCTGTAACTCATTATATTTGCATATACGCACTTGCATATTAACTTGTTATTTTTTTACTAGAAATCACCTCACTAGTGTTCTTACAAAACTTATTCGAAAAATTATGTGACACCTAATTCACCTTCCTCTTGTATGTCATAGGGATCATTGAGTTTTATAATATGTTATTTTAAGCTGATTTTACGTAAAATCAATAATATTTTTAAATTTTGCTAAGTAATGTACATCTAAAAGTTACATAAATTTAATATCACTTTAAAATCTAATTCAAACAAAAGAATAGTTCAAAACCAAAATACGTTTTTCCTCATAATTTCTATAATAAACCCTATATAAATACATACATGTATATAAAATATAAATATAAAATCTTGAAAAAGTCCAACTCGTGCACTTATTTATTTCTTTATTTTTGAAAAAAGAAAACCTGTGCCCTTAAATAAAACTTTAGTGGGTCCTTAATCATTCCTTTTCCCCACAATACAAAATTGATTTGTACCCAACTAACAATCCATCTTGAAAAAAAGAAAAAAAAAAGAAAAAAAGAAGATAAATAAATAATAATATCCATCAATTTCTTTTCCCTTCATGTTCTTCACACATATAGAAAACAACCACTTATAAGGGAAAAAAAGGTCAGTTCAAGCAGTCTTCATCTCAGGAAGCAAGATTTTTTTAAAAAGAAAAAAAAAATTCCAATTCATGGAAATCGAAGCTTCACTGTAAGTTCACCCCTGCAACTTTTCCTTTTGTTTCCAAACACAATTTGACTAAACCAAATACAATAATATATATTTGAACTCTTAATTTGGCAGATTCGAGAGCAGCGAAATGCTAGCCACTTTCTTAGCATCAACGCCATTACTTTCAGACTCATGGAAGCTATGCGAATCCGCCAATTCGAATTTCCGTCAAAATTTTGTATCGGAACAGGTCGGAACCGTTGGTTATGTTGCGTTTCCCGGTATTCAATCGGTTTCTCCGGTGGATTTGAGCTTCTTTTCCGGAAATTTGGAAGCACTGAACAGTTATGGCCTTTTCTCTGCTTTACAACATAAAAATGAAGACGAAGAAGAAAGAGAGGAGCTTGTGATGGTGAATGCTGGATTGTTGCGTGTCTTCCTCTCTATCTATGCCGATCCCATTTTTCGAAACCAGGTGTCTCTCTCTTTGCACACGTTTCTTTTTATTATTATTTTTATATATATTCATTTTTTTTTAATTCATCCCACCGTTTTCTCCATATTCCGATTGTAAACCAAGGGCACGAGTAGTTATGTTATACTTGAACTTTTAAATTAAAGGCACATCAAAATATAAAGGATGTTTCAAGTCTTTGATACTAATTTCAAAAAGCAAAGATTTTTAAGAATTAGTTAAACCCATATTAAATAAATAACTTCATAAACAAAGAGAGAAAATATTAAAATTGTAATACGTGTGTTAAAAAAAAAAAAAAGTAAAGACCCAAGGAAAAATTGGCATATGTAACCATTAGAAGCAGTAGTCTGATAGTCGGCATTTTATAAAAATTGCAAGAGCTTATTCATTATATATGAGACAATATGATTTTCCTTTTCGGTAAGGATTTCTCTATAGGCATATAGCTGTCGAAATCATAGGCAACTTACTTTGAAAAATAGGAAATAGGCTTGGCGTGTTACAATTTGCCTTCCCTTGTCACCACGGTGTTTTGAATTTAACAAACAACTCATGGAATCCATAATAATTTAAACGAGAAAAATAAAATACAGACAGGATACTTTGTAGATTCAAGACATTTAGATAGTTATTCTCATATATTCAACTAAACTATCTTATTTGGTGATAATTGTTGAGTGCTAATAATAGCAAGTAACCATTGGTCTAGTGAGTATCTTGCCCTGCACCGGTCTAGGCAAAAAAAAAAAAAAACAAAAAAAATTTCTAACTTATTGATATATAATAAAATGAATACAAGTCTCAATCAATGTTATTAAAGCCAGATCGGACCGGCTGGTTGGATCATTTATTTATTTATATTACAAACTTTATTGATTTATGATTTTCTATAAATTAATAGATGAATCATTCTTACATTAGAAAAAAATAATTTTACTAAGAAAAAAGTAAAAGAAAATTTATAATATAAAATTAAATTAAATAAAAAATATAAAGACAGTAAACTTAGTAATATTAAAGTAAATGTTGTTAGTATAGTATTTATAATTGATGTAAAATAATATATTAATAAATTAGAAATATAATTAGTTTTGTGGATGCAATGCTTTATTCATGCTTTTATTTTATGTGATTTTAATGTCACTTAGTGATAGGGGTGAACATGAGCCGGTTATCGGTCAATAAACAAAAAAAAATTAACCAGTCTATTAAAATCGATTTTTCAAAATAATTAATTATTAATCAATCAATTACATTCGATTAATCAATCTATTGATTTTGATTTTTCGATTTGGTTAACAAATATTTTTCTGTTAACCATTAAAATTTATAACATAAAATTATATAAAACAAAAAGTAGGCAAATCTCAATTCAATTTCAAATGTAAAAAGTAATTTAAAATAAAAATCACAAAATAAACATAATTTACTAGTCAAAATTCATGTTTAACAAATTAATAGCTAATATTATAAAATAGATTTAATATTTATTAGAAATTAATATTTTTAATTCTAAGTCAAATAAATTTTTAATAATATTAAATATTAAAATATAAACTTAAAAATATAAGAAAATATAATTAAATGCTATTCTATATGATAAAAAAACCAATATATATAAAAATTAGTCGGTTAGTATATATAAATACTACTATATAATTAAGGAGAATGATATATTATATATTTAGTTTAAAGTATTATATAAATTTTATAGAAAAATTTTTTTAAAAAAATAAGGTATACAAATAAAAATATAATTTAAAGTATTATTTTGTGTAGTTTTAGAGAGAAATAAAAATAATTATTATATATGAATTGGTTAACTATGGATTAACGGTTAACCACTACTTAAAAATTTAAACCGTAATAAAAAATTGAAAATATAAAAATTAAAAACTGTAATCAAGTTCATCAAATCGATTCAGCGAAAAAATTGATTTAATTTTGAATTGATTTTTCATTTAATTATATTTTTAATTTTTTTTTGTTAACCCCTGCTTAGTGAGTCCTCCCCCCTCTCACCCTTACTCTAAAAATTTATGGCCAATAGTTGATTGGTCAAATTTGAAGTGTGGATAATAAGAAGAGAGAAAATTGACCCAGTAATGAAAGGGACAAAGATGTTCGGGTACAAACATATGTTTCATTTTTTAGATAAGTGAAACGGATTGGATTTGATGAATTTAATTCCGATTATTTTGGATCGATTGATTTAAGTCATTTTGGGTTCAGGTTGGATATTTAAGTCAAATTTAATTAATTTTTTTGGACAATATCAGATTAAGTGACCTAATTTCAAAATTTTGACTTAAGTTTTATTGTTATATTATTTTTCTTAAATATTAATATATTTCAACTACTTTTAAATTCTAACAACTTCCACAAATTTCAAAAAGTGGCTTATTATTAAAAACATAAATACATTTTTCTTAAAAGAATATTGTGTACATTTCTTATAAAAACACTCAATTAAAATATCAGTTAATATTAACTGATTGGCTTAATATATATTTTTTTCTTTCAAATTTGGCACAAAAAAATTTTTATACATCAAAACTTTGCAAATATAACACATCCGAACCTGACAAAAATACACATATTTCCCTCTATTTCATTGAAAATTACTACATATGAATTTTAGAATATACATACTATTTCTAATCATTTATTAAATCTATTATTAGTAAGAGGAAGAGAAGAAAATGAAACATGGAAATATATAGAGTTAATGAAAAATGGAAAAGGGGCTAAAATTTGGAGAAATAAATAGAAAAAATGATTTTTGGTATCTTTTATTTTAATCACGTGCCCAATAGAAACAATTATTCTTTGTCACCTCAGAGGCAATGGGTGCACTTTTTTCAAGTTTAAGACCATATTTGATATACAACATTGTAGTTAAATGTAATGGATTAAGAAATATAATGCAATTAAATGAAATTATAATTATATTTCTATATTTAGTTGTATGAGCAATGTAATGTAAATAGTAATATATTTTTATGTTCGGTTGAATTGTATACATGTATTGTGATGTAATTATATTTATAATTATCAACTAATTTTTTATATAATTATTTTATTTTATTTTTTATAATTATTTTATGTACTTTTATACTTATTATATTATAAAAATACAAAAATCTGAACTTGATAAAGAATAATGTTTTTAGAAAAAAAGATTTTATATTAAAAATGCAATCTCATGTAAAAGTAGAATCATATTAAATTGTAACATTATTTTTCACAAATAAATTGTGATTTGAGAGAATATGGTTTAATTTGAAAAAGTGAAATATAATGAAAAATAGAATAAAATATTGTGAATTAGGGAATAAATAAGATTATATGTATATCTATGATTACAATATAATGTAAAAAAAATTGAGTTAACAAATACATTATTCATTACATTATATTGCAATACTATGTACCAAATATAGCCTAAGTATATATAGTATACTTCCAAAGGTTAGATGAAATTTGATCAAACGGTTGATATATGTCGACGAACAGTAAATTGCATGTACGAAGTATATCATATACTGTATCAAAACTTGAAAATAAATATAAATAAATATATCCACAAAACAGGGGTCAAAGGTGGTTAAAACTTATTATCATCTTGGTTTGGAGTCAATTTGTTTAGCATCAAATATTGACTTTCAAATAGCAGCTTTCACACCATAATTCAGTCTTCGTCCGAAATTTCATTTGGGCCCCAAAAATTAAAGTGAGAAATACGGAATCTAATCCCTTTTACATTACAACATATACAGTTGGATCTCTGCGTGTTTCACAAATGGGAAGCTGCAGATTAGTTGCCTTTTTTTCAAAAAGATCTAATGATTATAATTTAATCAAATACAAAAATTTATCAACCATAAAGAAATTTATTAACAACGGAAAAATGTATGAAGTTGTAATCATAAAGAAATAATTAATTTTGCATAGCATAAGGATTTGATAAAGAATTAAATTAAGTTGTAAAATGTAAAAAGTATATATTGTTGAAAGTTAAAAATCTAACATGAGAAAAATGAGTGGAATGCAGATATCAGAAACAGTGCAGAAAAGCAAGTCAATAGTGATTACAGGTCATTCAATAGGAGGGACAATTGCTTCACTTTGTGCTCTGTGGTTGCTCTGTAACATTGAAACTGAATCAATATCCTCTAAAATCTCAATATTATGCATCACATTTGGGTCACCTTTGCTGGGGAATGAGTCACTTTCCCGTGCAATTCTTCGGCAGAGATGGGGTGGAAACTTTTGGCATGTGGTTTCAAAGCATGACATAGTTCCAAGATTACTCTTTGCTCCATTGCCTCCCTTAACTCCTCATTTACGTTCTTTACTCCATTTCTGGCATTTATCAATCACTTCTTCTTTCTCTTCCTTATTGCTTGATCATACCAAATCTGCTGATATTTTCACAAATGTTTTGGTTTCCTTGCAACAACTCACTCAAGCTCTTGATTCTACAAAGATGAGTTGTTGCTTTTGGCCTTTTGGGTGTTATTTTTTCTGCTCCCAAGATGGGGCTGTTTGTATAGATAACACTATCTCAGTTGTCAAGATGATGCATTTGTTGTTCGAGAATAGCTCACCAAGCTTAAGCATTGAAGATCACCTTAAGTATGGAGAATACGTTACGAGAATCTCTTTTCAGTTTTTGATCAAGCAGAGTTTCCTCGCTGAGGGAATTCCCGAATCAAACTATGAAGCAGGAGTTTCACTGGCATTGCAATCCTCAGGCATTGGCTACCAGGTATTATTTCTTCAACATTTACTGAATTATGTTTGTTGGGTTTTGTTTTACTTACTCTGCATCATTTCTGTATAGGAGCCTGTTGCACAACCTGTGAAAGACTGCTTAAAATTGGCACAGCGACTGGGACGTACGCCTAGCCTTAACTGTGCTAATCTAGCTATTAAATTGTCTAAAATAACACCTTACAGGGCAGAAATACAGTGGTATAAAGCCTCCTGCGATCGGTCTGATGATCAACTAGGGTACTATGATTCTTTCAAGTTAAGGGGAGCCTCGAAAAGGGACTATAAAGTTAACATGAACAGGCACAAGCTGAATCAGTTTTGGGATAATGTAATCAACATGTTGGAAAGCAATCAGCTTCCTCTTGATTTTCACAGGCGAGCCAAGTGGGTGAATGCCTCTCAGTTCTATAAGCTACTTGTAGAGCCATTGGACATTGCTGAATATTATCGAACAGGAATACACCGTGTTAAGGGTCATTATTTTAAGCATGGAAGAGAGAGGAGGTACCAGATTTTTGATAGATGGTGGAATGATAGACCAGTTAAAAAGGAAGAAAAGAATACAAGAAGCAAATTTGCAAGTTTGATTCAGGACACTTGTTTTTGGGCCAAGGTGGAGGAAGCTAGAGAGTGGCTGGATAGTCTGAGAAGCGAAACTGATGCCACAAATCAGGCTACTATATGGGCAAACATTGATACATTTGAGAGGTATGCACGTGAATTAGTGGAAAGGAAGGAAGTCTCTGAAGATGTATTAGCAAAAAATTCAAGTTATTGTCTGTGGGTCAAAGATTGCACGGAACTCAAATCACAAGTTGGAGAGTTGCGTCCTCAGTTTCCAAGTCTTATGGACGGGGAAGTTGTTCCTTAAATTTATCCATTGTAAGACAAACATGGTCACCTGCCTTCATATTTTGTTCCTAACATAGTATATAATATTACATCTCTTATCAGTATGATGATTTTTGCTCTTATACGAACAATGCCTTTTTGTTTTTAAGACTTCTTCTGTATGGGAAAGCCCTCAACCTATCACTTTGTTTTCATTTTGCCATCTAAACTTTAAAATAAATCTAATCAATCCCAACATTTTAAATATATTCAAATCGAATCATTCGTTGCATTTACTGTCCATAAATAGCATAATGTCCTATTAAGCATAAGAATAATTACAATTTACAAATATTCCACAATCTACCACCTAAATTTCGATTAGGCCTTCAATGTACAAAACCTAGCAAATTAATCCCCATATAATGCCTTATTATTGAAGAAGAAATTACCGAAAAATTTAAATTGAAATTATGAAAAGCTGGGATCAATTTGGTCTGTTTTATAGGTTGGTGGCCAAAAGAGAAACGAGGTGATGTGTTAGGGGATTTTAGAAATTTAAAAAAAAAATTGGCACTATTTCTTTACATAAGGTGAATGTTGAACATGTTTCTTGAGTTTATGACCAAAAGTTAAACCTTTTGATTTGGAATGTCAATATTCCTGACTGGTCCTTTAAACCATTTCCTTGCATCCAAGAGCCACCAAAGCATTATCAAACCCAAACCAACGCCCAAAGCCACTGGAGCATAGTTGAAGTTATTCCAAGAAATTGGGTAAGCAGTTGGCAAAAGAAAGACTGAGCAGGTATAGCAGATCCACATGAATGCAATTAAACAAATTGGTCTTCTAGCTTTGCCCAAGTAGAATGGTCCAGCTTTGAAATTCTTCTCAGCCATTACCATTCTTGCAAAAATTGGAACTGCATACCCACCAACCCATCCAATTGTACATATGGAAGTAATAGCAGTGAAAACTACATTTACTTTCAAGATTGGCAGTCCAAGCAGAATGCAAATGCCTGCACAAAGCCACACTGCATTTGATGGAACTTTGTGCTTGGGGTGAACTTTTTTCCATATGCTTGAAAAAGGAATACCGTCATCTCTTGAAAGAGCATAAACCTGTAACAACAAATTCAATAAGGCTTAATAAATAATTTCCCCCTCCCTGTTAACCTAGAATTTTAAACTAAAGAAGCAAATTTGATTGACATTACTACTAAATGGATAAATTTAATTGAAATCAATATTAAAGGGGCCAAACAGTCAAACTTAAAGGATAAATTTGAAAATTTTAAAAAAGAAATGTAGGGGTAAAAAGTCAATTTTTAAAAAATAAAGGGTAACTTGTATGTGGCATGCCTCTGCCTCTCAAAGTTTTTTTAAACACCTAAATTTGCTGAAAGTGTACCCGTTACTCTTTCAAATGATAAATTACAAAGAACTACATTAGACAAGACATTGAAATAAAAAATACGAAAAGTTTAATAATAATAAATTCAATAATGGATTAGAAGTAGTATATCTAGTTTAAGAGTGATATGTAGTATTTTTGGTTAATTAATGGAGAAATATTTGCATTTCTGTCAAGGCCGGATGTGTTATACTTGCAAAATTTAGGTGTGCAAAACGTTTTCTTGTGTAAAGTTTGAAGGAGAAAATATGTTAAGCCAATAATAATAATAATAATAATAAATGTATCATATGGGTTATTAAAAATTAAACCAATTTTTCATCAATGTGAAAACTCTGAAGCTAATTAAAATTTTGAATCAATGTGCTTACCACTCTGGCTGCACTGGTGGTAATTGAAAGGCCGCCAAAGAAGAATGAACCCCATATTATAAACAGTAGAATGATAGCACCAGAAGCATTATTATATCTCCCATGAAATGCATCATACAATATTTGTGCTGGCACAAATGCTCCTTTAGTCTCATTGCTTGTGTCATACAGGTAACCCAAATCCTGAGCAAGAGTAGTTACGCATTTAAATCAGTTCTAAACATACAATTCGATTCAAGAATGAACAATTCGATTCAAAATTCTGTACCTGGATACTGAAAGTAAGGGCCAAGATGTATGCCCATCCGAAAACCGAAATGATGTCAATGCTAGAAAGAATTGCTATAGGACCAGTTTTATCTGCACCTCTTGTTTCTTCTGTTAGATGTGCTGCTGCATCATATCCATATAATGAATACTGACTAACAAGGAAAGATAAAATGACTGCATAAGGTTTGCTCGAAATTCCTGTCGATTCGGGTGCCATTTCGAAATGTGAAAACACATACGAAGCAGATTGTGTAGTCAATGATACCAGGGGAAGCATTATAACAATAACCAAACCTCCAATAACCTAAAATGAACAGTGTTGCAATAGAAATTTAGAACACAATTTTCTAGTTGTGCTATGAAGCCAAGTATAGACATATTCAAGTTACCTGCCACCATATAGAGATTACATCAATAAAGGCAATTACTTGCAATGCAAATGTGTTGAGGAATGCCCATATAAGGGTAAGGCCTATGTACATGCATAAGAACAACCATTTAGGTGCGAAATATCCACCATTTTTGTATGTTCCTGTGCATAATAAGATGATACTTTGCAATGTCTGTGAACCTGCATATGCCTTCAAAACCAAATAAAACAAATTACCAACAGAATCCCTTTTTCTCAATCAATATTAAAAGCGAAATCGGTTTAGCTTGCCACATCATACTCAATGTTTAATTTATAATCTTTCGAGTTAAGTTTAACTTTATTAAAGTGCAAATTAAGTCTCTCGGATAAAATTAACCTAAAACGGAAAAAGATCTACCTGTGTACCAATGCCAGCAATGAGTCCTATAGTCTCAAGCCAAGCACAACACCATGATGCAAATGGACCCCACTTGGGTCCTGCTAAGTGGGCTGCCCAGAAATATAGGGAACCTGTGGTCTGTTTAATTGCAAACGAAGAGAGTTTTTGTCAGGAACTAAAAAGCAAAAATTTGTGGTTAAACGCTTTGATGAGTTTAAATAAAATTTTGAGTTTAAATGTTACAAAAAATGGACTGTTTAAATTTAAACTTAATATTACTAGTAATTATAAATAAAAAAAAATGATTTTCAATGTACGGTATAACATTGAATATACGTTATGAATTGAAAAGGAAACATACCGGAAAAGAGGAACATATTTCAGCCATTGAAAATCCAACAAAGCAGGTGAAGAAGGAAACAACAACCCAACCCCAAACAAGAGTTGCAGGCCCTGCGTACAAAAGGCTTGAACCATAAAGGGGAGTGATCCCAGTGAAAAGGGTCATTGTTGAAAATGATATAGCCAGTGTCTTGAACAAAGTCTAGGTAACATAACATTTATACAACCAAAATTAGAATCACTTAACGAAATGTTGAGATAATAAATAACTTAACAATAAGTATCTTATTTTACCATTTCTCTTCTAAGTTCTTGCTTGTAGCCCAGTTCATTAAGCCGCTTCTCCCCAGAATCCATTTTCATGGATTTCGTGTTTCTGTTTTTGCCGATGAAATTGAACTAGAAGAGGAAGAGAGGGTTTGAATTTGAATATATATTAAATAGAGTAGACAATTCAGAAATGAAATAGAATAGTCCTTGTTATAATGTTGAATGTTCCCCCCAAGCAAATAAGAAAATGGCTCAAGCCAACTTTTTTGTCACCAAGTGGCAAAATCTATTAAAATGATCTTTAGTTGCATCTTTTTTTGACTATCAAAACTTCTTACTTTTCCTCCATTCAATTAGCAAAGTCAGAGGACCGTCCCTCCTATCATCAAAGGGCGGAACTAGCATTTTCAAACATAAGGGTAAATTTAATTAAAATTAATATTAAGTGGACAAATTTAATTAAAAGGTTTTATGAAATAAACAAACAATTAAAGTTAAAAGAAGAAATTTGAAATTTATAAAAAAAAAAATTAAAGGTAAAAAGTTAACTTAAAAAAAAGTAAGCAACAATTGCTCCCTTCATCTGAACATGTGTCATTCCCTAATATTTAAATGGATAAAAAAATTATTAGTCAATTTTTTTTATATATTAGTCAAGCATTGAGGTTAACAATTTTATTAAATTAGTCCATTAACTTTGATTAACCACTATA
Source organism: Excoecaria agallocha (assembly GCA_037975025.1). Classification (NCBI taxonomy): domain Eukaryota; kingdom Viridiplantae; phylum Streptophyta; class Magnoliopsida; order Malpighiales; family Euphorbiaceae; genus Excoecaria; species Excoecaria agallocha. The sequence goes on from CM075807.1 coordinate 19,436,743, forward strand.
TTGATTTCGATTTTTAACTCGATTTTTAGATCGATTTATCGGTTAACCACTAAAAAATTTTAATATATAAATTTAATAAATTATACAATTTAGAATATTATTTTTAATGCTTTAGAAAAAAAATACAAATTCAATACAATAACCATTAAAAAAATCAAAGTAAAAATAAAATTTTCATAATAAATTATAAGAATTAGATATATTCAATATGAAACTAACAAAAAAGTGCTAATTATACACATATAATAATAATAATAATAATAATAATAATAATAATAATAATAATAATAATAATAATAATAATAAAAGATAATTTTAATATTTATTTACTAAAAATATGTATTTTAATAATATTTTAAAAAATATATGTGTAATGCTCTCCTTTAAATAAATATCTAATATAATTTCTTTATTTCTTTTAATGACCTTATAATGTCTGGTTAATTTATTAAAAATTTTGGCATCATAAAGTCTAATAATTTAAAAATCTCAAAACCTTCAAATGTCAAAATACACTCCCTAATTCAATCCTCATTACACCCAAACTCCATTCAATCAACTCAACACTTTTATATTTATCAATCACCCACATTCATCATACATCATCACATCTCAAATAGTATGTATATAAAATTTAATTTACATAATCACAACTTAACTTCAATTATGTTTACATAATAATTTACAAATCTTAATTATTTTACATAACCAAAATATATACAACCAAAATTCTTAGGTACATGCCACCAAATTCTGCTTTCTCACTGTAAGTCTCCTTGTACCTGTTCCTGCACGCAGTCAAATAAAACTACACGCTGAGCAACATAGTCGCTCAATGTTGGATGTAATTACATAAAATTTCACTAACTAAATATTATTAGTTAATTTAACTCAAATTATTATTTTATTTTTAACAAATGCAATTTAATCAATTTACTCAAAGTTTTATTTATTTCCCTTCGTTAATTAGTTTAAATTATTATAATAATAAATTTTTCTATCTTATTTTAACTATTTACTAAACTTTATAAAATTGATGATTAAGTCCCTAAGTTGACTTTTTCTGTAATTTGACTTTAAATTTGACTTATTTGACTTCGTTTGACTTTTATTTAATTTCTAATGTACAAATTATATTTTAATCCTTCAAATTCCTTAAAAATGGTACATACACCCCTTTAAGAGTCCATCATAATGCATATTGGATCAAATATATTGGGTTTATATTAATTTTGTGATTTTTTTGTGTGCTTATACTTTGTTTGGATAAAGTTGATCATGAAATTGTGTGATATGATATAATATAGTATGGTATGGTATTATAGCACTACAAGAAAATTGCAATTTAGCAACGGAACATTTTCCGTTGCTAATCAAAAATAGCAACGGAAATTAGCAACGGAAATTTCGGTTACTAATTTGGCGGTTGCTAAATTTAGCAACGGAAAACTTATTCCATTGCTATATTTAGAACCTAAAATTTTATTCTGTTGTTAACCTCAACAATGCAAGATTCGGTGAATTGGTCAATTTTAGCAACGGAATAAATATTTCCGTTGCTAAATTTAGCAATAGAAATTTAGATTCCGTTGCTAAATTTTAGCAACGGAAATTTAGATTCCGTTGCTATTTTAGCATAAATTCACCCATAAGTAATAAAATTGACAACGGTCCCATCCGTCGCTAAAAATTATTACAACTTTTTAATTATTAATGCCATTATTAGATTAAGCTTGAAATTCTAAAAATAAGAGCATTCCATCACAATGCTAAATAGAAGACAACAATACATTATACAAAGAGATAAAAAGTGAATAGGAAAGAGACACAACTGAAAGATTAAGTTAACAAACTCATCTGAAAGAATGCAAGGTCAAATATTATAATGCAGGATGAAAGTGTCTTGTCGTTCTTAAATTAATATGACTTGTTTCATGATACTTCTTAACCAGAACAACTCAGCAATCATGAGCCTTCTAATCTTCCAAAATCAAAGAAAAGAGCTAAAACTGGAGCTTTACAATAAAAATTGTAATATTCAGTAAGCCTATAGTTATTAAAAAAAACCCAAATAACATATAACTCTCAATTGTAAATTGGGCAAAGAGCTAAATCCTAAAAATTCCAAAAGAATCTTGCTTCATTAAATCAAAGAAAGATCTCAAACCAAGATGCCTATATAATAAATAATTGAAAATGGCGCAACATTCTAAGATGCCCATATAATAAATACTAACTCAAAAGGTTATTAAGGACATTTCACTTTTGTAAACGACTATGCATATATTTGCATAAGAAGAATAACAATGGAATGATATCTAACCATTGGGATATGTAAATTTTGGTGTTTTCTTGCTTTTCCGGGGCAAAAAGAATCTGTAAGTGCCCCGAATATTCATCAAGAAATTAGTAGAATATATTCTCAACTAGTTATTCCAACATTTGTTAAATAAAAGACAGGAAAAAGTAATCTTTTGTAATAGCAATGAATTAAACTACAATAATTCTATATAAAAAGAAATTAAACTATAATAATTTTATTTTATATAGATAATATTAATAACACAATAAATTGACTCATCTTTTTCACTTATGTGCAACAAGATGCAAAAACCAGTTTCTTACCCTAATTAACAAGTTTCATTAAAACTGTACAAACATGTAGATGGAACAGAGTCAACAGTAATGGCATTCAAAAAAAAGCCAAGTTTCGCTGTGAAGAGATTTCTTCATCTTGATGGCATTTATATATTGTTGTGAAGAGATTTCTTCATCCTGATGGCATTTATATACTGTTGTGCAAAATTTTGAGAAAATTTGGTTCAGGCTAACATATGTTCGAATCTCTTCAATGTAACTAAGTTAGTGCAAAATATCAATAATATTTATTCATGTTGCTAATTTATTCACAATGTTTTTAAATAAATTTTATATTAGAAAAAGGAACTTGCATTGCATCATAGCAATTTAAGTGCATTTTGCAAAATAAAATGATATATATAAAGATTAGAATGAGAAGTATTTAACTGAAATTTTCCTTAGGCTCGCCAGACCGGTCGTCGGAGACTCGTCGGAAAGTGCATTGAAGCTGTCCACTTGAAGATCCAGGCCTGGGGATTCCACGATGGGTGGTCACGCATCCAACGAAAACCACCGGAGTTGACCGAGATCTAACAAAAACCGTCGACAATCCCTCTCTCCGATCTACTTGCTGCCGTTGAGAGAGGAGAAGTGACGAACATCGGAGGCATCGTCTCAACCTCGAGATTCCACCGGTGCCATCAGTCTCCTTGATCGCCGTCGAGGTTACCAGAAAGAAGGGGGAGGAAGCTATGGTGGTGATGGGGAACCGAAAAAGGACATACAGGGAACAGGAAAAGAATAAAATAAAGAGGGAAGCATAGTTTCTTGCATAACGCTTAATATTCTCGTGAATTCGAAGCCTCGCCTGGTCAGGGTTTGAAGGAAAAGAGTAAGAATCAAAATCCCCTAAAAAGGCACGGGTCCAAGAGGGAGTTTGTCCGAAGAAATCATCAGTGGTGAGCTTAGAGAAGGGATTAACAGTGGGGAGAGAAAGAAGGGTTAGGAGATGGGAGAAAAAAGAAATAAAAAAGCCACTGGCAACGGAGGTAGAAGAGGTAGAGGATGTCTTAGAGGTGGCGGCGGTTGTGGAGGCGGAGCAGGAGGAGGAAGAGCGTTGGTTGAGGATTTCAAGGTAGCTAGAGTCACGAAGCCATGAATCGAAGGCAGAGTTAGGGACGGTTTGAGAAAGTGGGTTTGTTGAGAATGCCATTTCTGCGAACCAATTTCAGCTCCTAGGACTTGTGTCATTTTATTTTATTTTATTTTATTTGTCTATTTGTTTCATTAGCCACACACGGAACATGTTTTTCAATTAGTAATCTGGTGCATGCATATTGTATGTATCTACATAGTTGACTTGCAGTGAAAATGGCACACATCCAAAAATATTCACTTAGATGTGTGAATAAAAGAATCAATTGGCTGTGGAATATCAAAATCAACCAAATGACAAAATAGATAATCACATATCTCCACTTAATTACTTTCAATTTTTTGAATCTTAATACTTTGTTTTTTCTCTTTTTACTGTATATAATACATAGCTAGATATTTTAAATTTCTAATATTTTTATTGATTATCGATTTTCCGAAATTACACTTGCTATTCATTCTAGTTTTTTAAAATTCGCATAATCGATTAATGTAAAATTGAATGCCATCCGACTCGTAATTTCAATATATTTGATAAATGTTGAATTATTAGAACTTATGAAGGGAAAAAAATAAACCAGAAATAAGCTATACTGATCTATTTGTCTTGGCCAGTTGATCTGTAAACTAGACGACGACTAACTCGTTATATGCAGAGAATTATAATATTTTGATGCCTAAGTCTGAAAATTTGGAGAGAGAAAATGTAGTGAAAAATGTAGTGAGTTTCTATTCGAACTTACTACCAAGATTATTAATGATTAATTGTTGCTAATCATTATAATATGATCAAGCATATCTTATGGAAAAGCAATTTTAAATCTAATTAGCTATCATAAAAATAATTATCCACTATAAAGTAGCAATCGAAATAGCAACAGAATTTAAAATCCGTTGCTAAAATAGCAACGAAAGTAAATTTCGTTGCTAAAATAGCAACGAAAATTAAATTCTGTTGTTAAATTAGCAACGGAAAAAAAATTCCGTTGCTATTTTTCGTTCCAATTTTTTTCTGCCAGCTATTAGCACCTTAATTAGCAACGAAATAGTAATTTTGTTGCTGAATTTTGGCGCCAAAAATTCCCTCTACTTTTAGCAATGGAAGATAACCAAAAATTATTTTGTTGCTAAATCTTCAAAGTTTAACCAATTTTAGCAACGAAAATTATTTTTCGTTGCTAAATAGCAACAGAATTGGCTTTTCGTTGCTAATTTAGCAATGAAATCATTTTCGTTGCTATTTTTCCGTTGCTATTTTCAGATTTTCTTGTAGTGTAATCGATCAAAAGAAAAATACATCATGAACTTTCTAAACTTTCATATTTTTATACACTAGGTTCCTATATTTTTAAAAGTTGACATTAAATTCTACATTTTGTGAATTACTCGCATTAGATTCAATTTAGACAGTGCTGATAGAATTGAAAGGCATAATTTGCTAATTTCATGTGAGGTCAACTTAAAATAATCGTGGAGTCTACCAAATTATAAAAAAAATCGAAGAAAAAACCATCTCATAACCTTTTAATTGCCTAAAATGATTGTGTATTACTTCAACTTTTTTTTTAATGTTTCAATAGATCTCATGGCCATTTTAAGTTAACCTTATATATAATGGAAAAAAAATCATACTTTTGTCCCTGTACTTTAACATTTTTACTTATTGTATCCCTCTACTTTAAAAACTACATATTGGGTCCCTTAAATTTTTGCATGGAACACATTAAGTCCAATTTGAACGGCACTGATGAAAGTGTAGCACCTGCAACATTAAACTCACGCGAACGCATTTCAAAATTATTGTAGGACCCACCTGAAATTAAAATACTCAGAATAATTCAACATAAGATGATTATATGGATATATGAGGGGGGTTACAAATGCATCATTTTAATCTTTAATATAGAAAATGCAACATTTTCTATCAAAACCCAATTCTCTCTAAATTCTCAAGGCACAAAATTGATCATAAAACAAATAAAAAAGGAAAGAGTTAGAAAGCGATGGAAATAGTGAAGAGCATTTAGGGTTCCATATTTGGCTAAATTGAAGAAAAATTCTTAAAAATTCATTGCTACGGAAAGCGCACCAAAATAAAAATTCCATGACTTCTGTTAGTGGTAGCAACTCGTTAAGCCTTCAAACATCCAACAATGGTTTGAATGCGTTGCAACTAGTATGCATGTGTTGAAGAAAAGCTCGATTCATGATATCAAATAGCGAGTAGAATCCAAGAAGATATTACTGGAAATGCAATGTAAGTAATTGAAGTTTATCTTTAATTATTTAGGTAGAAATCCAACATTGTATGTATAGGACTGTTAATTTTTATGTGGAATGATATTTGGATGTTACAAGTATCTAAAATCCTTATATGTGCAATGAAAATGATGTCAAAGCCATCTGAAGGAGAAAGGACCAGTGACAACCAAAATGCAAGAGCATTTAAAACTTCTGCAGAAGTCCAGTTGAATCATATGGGGACTTTAATTGATTATATGAGAGCTGAGATCCTGCAATGCCATGATTTAGTAATAGAAGTTGATATGAAGATTGGGGGTACAATTAGAGAAATGGGTATGATGAAGATGGGGTTTTTGTTTGTCATGGTTGTTTATTTTTATGCGAAACTAGTTGCTTAGATATGACTTCACTTGTAAAATCAGCAACTGGTCTATAATTTATTGTAGTGATTTTAAGGCTATTTAGTGTAGTGTAGTGATTAGTAACATCTTAGGTTGGGAAGATGTAAATGCAAGTATCCTATAATTTTGTAATGATATAACAATCTTTATTCATCAATTGGAAATGTTTTGTAGTTTTTGGTTCTGTACATACCACATTATTAGATTTTAAGCAAAATAGTTGGCAACTCACTATATCACATCTAATTGGGAGTTAAATTGAAGAATGGATGATAATTCATGTGAAATAGGCAATTAAAGGAAAGAAAAAGGGATTAAAAAGGGAATTAGATAAGGGGTAATTTTGCTGGAATTTAGGGAGTCAAAGCGGGCATAGAATCATGACCACCGTGACCCCTCTCTAACTAAAGAGGCTTATGAGGGGCAGATAGTCTTGACCTTTATAGCCATACTCTCTGTATGAATAGTAACTTTCAAATTTGAGGAGTCATAACGGGCACCAATTAGTGACCACTGTGACCCCCTTCTATTTGAATTTTTTAACTGATTTTTCTCTCTCTAAATGTGTTGGAAATTGTCTAATAACTTTATACGATTATAATAACTTACTTAGTATATACCAGGATTGATCAAATTTGGTTTAATAAAGTTGAATTGTTCAAGTATATTGAAGGTATGAGAATTGCTATATTTTGTTGGTTTGAAATGTATGAGCACTGGTATACAATGATACAATTTATTTAGTACACGAGCAATAAGCTAAAAGTTGGGAAATTTGCATTAATGAAGTCAATATTTGCACCAACATTACAAAATTACAAGCCAAGAAAAAATCCTAATTTTTTCAAGGTCCTAATTTTGTCAAATTTCTAAGTTTGTAGCAAAAATACAAAAAAAAATAAATCTTATAAAAGCTTCTCTTTGCTTGCTTCATTTTTTCTCTGTTGGCTCTCCCTTAACCCCCTAAAAAGTTGGAGTTGATTCGAGGAGACTACATCCTTATCATTGAAGGTCAAACCCCTAGGTTGGTGTCCAAGACACTACTCTTGAATATCCCTTTTAGCATCTTGAATCTAAAAAATACACAAATTGTTATCCAAATCCTTCCATAATCAAAATCATTTACTACATTTAAACTAAATAATTTACATTTCTTGGAATATCATATCCTTGTTTAATCCACCGGTCCCACTTCTTAGGATACTGAGTACCTCCAGTTTGTGATGTTGAGATAGAAATTGAAGTAGCACATGAATCCTAAGTAGCTAACCCTAGATTTGCAGAAGTGGTTGCACCAGTCGAGGCACCTTTTCTCTCTTAAATTAATACACACAAATAGTTTTAATTTTTATGAAACTTGTAAATAAAAAACTTAAATCAATTGAAGATATCAAACTAAATAAAAAAAATTCACTAGTTTTATTTGTTTATTTTATAGGTTGTAATTCTGATATAAAAGCAGCCTTCGTATCTTGCATCGTTCTGTCATCTTATTTCCTTGCTCTCTTTCTTGTTTGTGAGGTGTTGCCCTCACTCATCTACATAAATTTACAATGATTAATAAATGACATAAAATAAAAAACTTTGAGTAAAGTATAGAGTTCTTACTTCTTTTGGTTTTGTTGGACAACCTCTAGTATTATGACCTGTTTTATTAAAATTCCTACATGTCATAATCCTTCCCTTTCTTGATAGTTTCCCTTTCTTGACAGGCTCATCTTTGTCCTTTTTTTAGTTTTTCATTGGCCTTCCAGGAAGTTTTCTAAACTCAGGTGACAACATTACTTCTTTATCCCTTGTATCCCATACTTGTTTGCCTCTAAGGGCTGCATATTTTATTCATAAGATTTAAGATCAGTTGACTCTGTATACAAATGAGAAACATATTTTTTAGGATGTTAATCCTCTAAACTATATACAATACATACAACATGTGCACATGGTATGCCACTCAAGTCCGACTCCCTGCAAGTACAAGTCTGGGCTTTCAAATCAAGAACATACCTAATCTCACTGTAGAATATTAATGTTACTTCAAAACCATCACTTCCATTGTAGTTGCAATACCAGTTGAATGATTCTTCCTTATTTTTTTTTCCAATTGTTGCATTACCTTTTGAGAAACATCTGATATCTAACCTGAAAGTGCCTTATCTTTTTCTTCCATAACTTCGGCATAACTTGTTTTCTAATTTCATCCAACATAGTGATAATAGTCTTGCATCTAGAATCTAGAATCTACCCCTTAAAAGTTTCACACAAATTGTTATCAACCACATCACATTTACTTTCGAGGGTGAGAAAATACTTCACCCGTCAACTCAGAGGGTATTTAAGACAATCTTAAACAATACCCTCACCCAATTTATCCAAATATTCCATATGTTGCTTCCATTGTACTTTATGTGTGGATTTTGCAATTTTTCAAAATGCAAGCTTCTTTTCCTCACTTCTCCACTTCTTAGCTTGGTGAGCATATATGTGCCTTACACACATTCTGTGATAGCAGTTTGGTAAAATAGCTTGTATAACAACATTTTGACCTTACAAAACAAGAAAAGAAGTAGCATGACTATATGGAGCAGTTATACAAAACATTGTAAATTCAATACAACACATATAAGTCTAACAGAATTCACCTTTTGCATATCATAAATCACAATAAAACCAGTGCCATCACCTAAATCCAAATTATAATTCAAAGCATTGAAGAACCAAGTCTAATTATCTGTGTTTTCTACTTAAACAATGGCCCACGCTATGGGGAACATTTGATTGTTCCCATATCTTTCTATTGCACATAAAAGCTGGCCTTTACACACACCCTTTAAGAAATAACCATCCTCACCAATAAGAGCCCTACACCTTTCCTTCCATCTCTTTTTCAATTCTTTAAAGCAAACATGGAACCTAAAAAATCTATTCTCACCATTGTTTTTATTTTTACTTGCCTCCACAAAGCATGTACTACTTGGATTGCTTCTTTTAATCTCATCCACATAACTATGCAAATTAACAAATTACTTCGTAAAGTCTCCAATTAAAGTAGCCAATACCTTCTTCTTAGTGTTGTTGCATGTATTATAGTTTACATGTAATTTGTACTCTCGCTTACAATAATCTTAAAAATTAAACACTTGTTATGCAAAATGATATTTATATTATTTGCTAGTTTGTTATTGCTAATTTTATAACATCTATGTTGAGTTGTATACATCTTTATCCTGAATGTTTCCTTATTTTTGTCAATGCTTGCAAGAAACTTCCATGGTCAAGTAGGCTTACACTCAACTCTCACCTTTATTTTTTCAATTTTAACAAAATTGATACCCATGCCTTTCATCACAGCATATTTGCTAACTATATACCTAACATTTTCACTTGGCCTTTTTAGAGCATCATCTGTATATTCTTTATTAGATTCAGAATAATAACTACCTAGGTTATCTGAATCATAATACATTAAACTTGAAATTCAGCTTCAGCACAATTTATGTCTTCATCTACATTACTTTTTTTTCCTAAATCTAGATCTACATCTATTGTACTCCCTCACTTTCCCTTTAGCATTTTGAACTTCCTCATTTTCGTCATCTGTCACCACATTTATATCAACTAAAGACCTAGTGTCATCATCACCTTCATAGATCTCCCTTTTTTGGTTTACCTGTTGTTATTTTGTGGCTCAACATTTACCTTACTACCCACTGCTCCAGCACATACCTCACATTGTGCATTACTTTGACCATCTTCATGATTAACAAATAATTCTAACCTATCACACCTACTTACTAAATTTGGTACACAACGGATATCTCTATCATTTGTGATTTGAATGACGAAACTAGATTTTGGATCCTTGAAACAGAGTTGCCCAAATCTATCTATCCCTAAATCTTTTATGTAAGAAATAAAGTTGGAAAAGCTAAGGTGGTCCAAGTCAAACTGCTTTTCAACTATGTTTGATTTCCCACCTATGTATTTACTAATCCCATTCCTCCCTACTTTAAAAATACCTCTATGGTTAACCACTAACATTAAATAATTTATATTCATTTTGCACCAACTACACATAAAAAGCAAAAGAATATATTAAAAAAAAGGGTAAAAGCATTGTAAAAAAATATATATATATATACACACGGCAAACACAAAATGCACATACGTATGGAAAAAAATGTTTAATTCCTTCTATTTCAAAAATTGACAATAGAGTGTGAAAAGCTTAAGTCATCTAGGGACCACAATCCATAATCAGGTGAAAGACTAATTACAACCTCCACATAAGATAAAAGAACCCTCGTTTAATACAAAAAGTAAAAAAAAAAAATTCTTACCTTATTAGCTTTCACTTTCATAGTTCCTACATTAACTTGTTTTTCTCACTTCCTTTGAAATGAAATTCCTTAGATTCCACTTAGTGTGCTCTTCTCAACAAGTAATTTTCAAGAATTATCTTCAATCAGATTTCAAAAATAGAACCCTAACCCTCAATTTTCTCTAACTCTTTATGCTTACCCTCTGCCTCTATCTCCATTTCCTTTACTTCTTAATCAATTCACTTAAGAATTATAGAGAGTAATTGTTAGGACTAAATGATGTGTGTCATTTGTTCCTTGAAAATTTAGAGGGAATTGGATTTTGATAGAAATGCTACATTTTCTATTCTAAAGATTAAAACTTGTGTTTACAACCCCTCATATCTGCATAATAATCTGATATGGAATTATTTTGAGTATTTTAATTTTAGATGGGTCCCATAATAATTTTGCAACGAGTTCATGCAAGTTTAACATCACGCATGTTACACTTTCAATAGTGCCATTCAAATTGGACTTAATGTGTTCCACGCAAAAAGTTAGGGTACCCAATGTGTAGTTTTTAAAGTAGAGAAAACCAATGTGTAAAAATGTTAAAGTAAAGGGATAAAAGTATGGTTTTTTCCATACACAATTAACAAACCATGCATTTCAATTTCGAGAATTCTATCTAAATTAGACCTAATATGTGTGATCTGAAAAATACAGGGATGTAAGTCAACTTTTCCAAATATAGAGATCTAATGTACAAAATGTTACCCGACATTTTTCCTCATCAAATTGGTTAAATACTAAATGCATCCAAAGTAATCCCATGTAAGTTGTGAATGGGAAGAAAAAGGTAAAATGCATTATTAGATCCCTAAATTTATATATTTTTGGCTATTGAGTAATTAAATTTTTATTTACATCTAAAATAACTAAATTTGAATAAAGTAATAGCATAATTTTATTATACATTAAGTTTTAATAAAAATTTGAGAACTCAATATGACTGGGTAAAAGTTTAAAGATCTAATATCAAATAAATATGTAAGTTTAGAGATTTGAGAATGCAATTTTCCAAGGAAAGTTAGTTTAGACTTTATATGCTACCCATGATGGGACAGTTTAATTGAACTAATCATGGGAACAAACTAAATAGAGTTATATTTATATTGTTGGAGAACCCAAATTGTAATGGGATTTATAATAAATCATCACTGCTTTTGGTGCTTAATAAATAAATGAATGTGCAAATCATGTTACTGCTATATATTATAAATGAGTCAAGTATTGTGAAATATAAGGTTTTAAGTAATGTAAAACTTGCAATATGAACTAGGCAACCTCATTTCATGCCTATCTTTATCATCACAATTCATTCTAATGATAGGTTATATTTTCTTTTTAACTTAAGTTGCAATTTTGTCTCTCATATTTAACAAAGCAATTTTATTTTTAATGTTTTATTTGGTGTAACATCATCTTCATATGTTAAAATTGGACAAAGGTGCAGTTTACCTCCTAAAAGTTTGACAAAAAGAGTAATTAACCCCCTAATATTTAATTTGGTGCAATATCCCCTTTGAAATTTTAAAATTAGGGCAATGTCAATCCAAAACTGATGGGTCCATTACTTTGATTATTCTTCATCAGTTGACTACTGACATGGCACCTAGGATGACACATAGCACTCTAGAAATTGACACATATGACTTTAAGTGGTAAGAAAAGGATACATCAACTGACATGTGTCCTTTATGTGCATATCACGTGACTTCAAAAAATGGGCTAATTTTTTTAACCCATATTTCTTCTTTTACTTTCTCTCTCTCACATAAAAGTAGCAATTGTATCTCTTTCTCTAACATCTTTATCCTATAACCTAGCTATATCACTTTATCTTGTATCATTAAACATGCTTTACTATGCTATTAACTATATTATACAGAGATTTTATAAGAAAAAACTTAAACCATAACATACAAACTTTAATAAAAATACTTTACTTACATATGAGTCTTTTAAAACATTACAATATTTACATATACTAAACATCTGTACTATAAAAAAATTTCCAAAAAATCAATTAAAAGCTCCAAACCAAAATCAACCCAAAATGAAGACTACATACTTTCCAATCATCTAAGACTTGTGTTGGCCATCCCACTGCAGATATTATACCTGAGAAGAAGTTTTATCTTGACAACCTACATGGATAAGAACCCGTGTTAATCTATATAGTTTAGTGGGGAGTATAAAACATATAGACGACCTTTTTTTAAAAGTCATCAAGATAATACGCACACATATGTATACATATCATTAAGCATATAAACCAATTATATAAAACAATAACAATGTGATTATAACATTTTCCAATTACAACTTAATTTTCATATCATTGCTATATTCAATGTCGATCGTTTATTATACTATTCCACCTATGTAACAATTGTGTACTCTTATGAATATTTATTTATACTTCAACTATATGTTTCTAGATTCTATATTTACATCATCATCTAACCACTTTGACTTACAATCATTCTTGAACATATGTTAATGTCAATTTAAGTTTATTAGGATACACATTTGTAAATCATGAAACTTATAGTTAATAAATTGAATCTCTATATATTATTAAATACTAAATAATTTCCATGCCATGTAAATATGTATATCATAATCCATGTATCAAAATGTATATTAACAATATTAACTAACTGTTATCTATAAATTGCCATTTCATTCTTTCTTTGGTTACCGATCGGATTCCTAATGCATTAGATTATTAATTTACTTCTATCTCCAACTTCAAAAGTGAACCAAAGAGTGAAGAGACTGAATTCTTCAATAGGGAGAAGAGAGAGCTTGATAGATTTTCAAGAGAGAGAAGAAAGAGAGCTGAAAAATTGAAGATCTTTGAGAAAGGAATGATTTCTTCATATTCCTTTGCCTTTTACATCCCCCTCTCCTTTAAGAACCAACACATAAGTCTTCTCTCTCCTTCAGGAAAATTCTTTTAGTTAAATAAGATACTAAAATTTCATTAAACTCCCTCAATTTCTTGCATGTTAAAAATCTATCCCCTTTGTTTCTTTCTTTCAATTCTATCATTATACTTTCTTTCCTTTAATTATACCTAAATTCCCTTTCTTTATTGTAAGTGACCCACTAAATCACACCTATGGCTTAATTAACCACTTAACTATATTTTTGTTCCAATTATACACATGGTAAAATAACTATTTTACTCTCAATCACTTAAAACAATAATTATCAATGTCTTAACTTATAATACTTCAATTAATTAAGCTTAATTAGTTTTTAATATCATATTAGTTCCCATGAATCCTCCTTGGGCCAATGTTGGGTCCTTACACTTTCTTCCTTCATTATTTTTCCTTTTGTTTTTATTCATTAGATCTAAAAATCCAGTTTTGTCATGCATTAAACAGGCCCCATTGCTTTTATGCAACTCAATCTCCTTATCATTGCCATGCAATTTCAAATAAGGGAAAATACTGATGATTAAATAAATGAAGTTACAGGACTAAGGTGTTTTTGTGGTGAGAAAGCAATTAAGTTAATTTTTTTGGAGCATATCAAATCCTAAAAGGCATTATTACAAATGTCCAAAATTTGGTGTAAGATATGCAAGTATCATTCATTTTTTTGTATGATTATTTTATTTTGTTATTTTTAATACGTGAAATTGATGTATTATTTTTTTTTCACTTTCCTTAATAGGTGATGGAATGTAAATTTTTTGCTTGGTATGATACTATAAAAAGGATGAGGGAGAGGTCAAGAATTCTACTTTATGACATGCACAGGGAGATATTGAAACTAGAGAAAGAAATTTTGAAGTTGAGCACGAGGATCAAAAGCCAAACAAGTGAATCCCAATATATGACTATACAATTAGAGGAAAGGGATAGGTATTAAAGATGATGATGAGAATGAGGCATGAGATAAAGATTTTGGTAAATTTAAAAACTGTAAGTGGGGTTTAGTTTTGGTGGTTGATGCAAATGCTTTGTGCATTTATTGTTAGCTACTTCTCTCTTTTTTTTTTAAATAGTTTGTGGTTTTGAATATGGTTGCATAGGGTGTTTTGCTTTTTTGGGGTATAATTTGGGATTAATGGTTTTGAATAGTTAGAATCATAGTATTGATTTTGGAATGATTTTGTGTTGCTATAATTGTAATTATACTCTTGAATTTGCAAGTTGTAATTGTGACGCATGCCGAAGCCTGCTCGATTTCGATTCAATTCTTGAAGGCTTTCTTTTAGGATCCAAGATCGGATGAAGCTCACAAAACTCACAAATTGGCCACTTCACAATAAAAAAGGATTTAACCTAATTTTATTGTTGATGGTCAACCCATGAAGGCATCTAAGTGGGCTCAAGAGGTAGACATCATGGAGTCACCACCCAACAGAATGTTACGAAAGTGAATCTAACCTTTGATGCCCAAATAGAGATTAGTGTTTGGGACATCACTCTTACCTGCACCCCAGTTAGATATTTTTAATAATTAGATTTTTATTATTAGTCTACTATCTTTCTTCTCACATGATGCATTACAATTGATTAAATAAACATATCAATCGAATAAAGAAAGCAATAAATAAAATGATTAAATTAACTAAAACTATTACATAAGCAAATTGCCTAAATAGAAAAATAAAATGACATACATAAATCAGGGTATTCATTGGAACTTTGAAATATTGGTTCCCTCATTCATATTTACAAAAATTATTTTTTATCATTTTATTGTTTTTGGGTAAAAAATGGACATTGGTCCATTTTTATTGTAAAAACCCAATTAATTAGATAAAAAGGATTTTAAATGAATTTTTCAATTAATATTGCCAAAAAATTCATTTTTTACTAACTATTACATCCCTAAAAGATTGAATACATCTAAAAAATAAATAAATCATAAAAATAAATGCAATAAAATTAAGAAAATAAAAGGGAAGAGAAGAAAAACCATCCAAAGGCTATCCCTTAAGGCAATTCAACCTCTAAAAGAACTCCTCAATGCATGATAAAAATAATTGCTTAAACAAATATACGAAAAACAAAACACTTACCATAACAAAGTAATAATAAACTAAATAATAAATTCAAACAATATAAAACACATTCTGGAATAAAATATTAAATGAATAGAATGTAAATCATGCAGGAACAGAAGCAAAAACGATATTAAAATTTACCTAAACATGTAAATAAGTCCTATAAGCAAAATAACTCATGAAAAAAGACTTAATATATTTAAAACAAGGGGAGATGGCTAAAATATCAAAGGGGGACGAGACAGAAGGAAGTTGTGGAGATGTCCCATTGGTCGCTGTGACTGATGGCCTTCTATCATGCCTTTTTCCCATCTGTCGCTTGAAACTTAGACAGAATGCAAGGATTTAAATCTAAACACTAAGAAAAACAACTTTAACCTTTAAACATGCATATTTAACCCCTAAAGCATGCAAAATCTAATTATAATATTGAAAATACATCTAAATCATGCTTTAACATTAAATAATCATGCAAATACAATAATTAAACCAAAAACTCATCATGCATTAATGGAGAAAATTACACCCTAACATGCTATTCTATCATATTAAACAACTCCAGATCATCATGGCAATTGCGGCATTATAGAGATCATAAAAATGAACTAAATAATAGAAAATCAGAAATCATGGCATTATAACATAACAAATAAATCTAATTGATTTTGTGAGCATGATGTGAGTTAAGAGAGAGAAAAAAGGTTGAAGTTCAGAACATTAGCCTCAGGAATCTTGATTCTGTATCTCTAGAAAGTGTAATCCAAGCCTTGATCCTTGATTTTCACATTTGATAAAAAAATGCATTTGTATTTTTGTGTTAAAAAATATTGCAAAAAAGCTTTGACTTCTAAGAACAAAGAATCGTATTTCTCTTCTCAAAAGTCTACACTTTTCTTTCATAAGTAAGGATTCCCTTTAAAAAAACCCTAATTTTTGTTTAAATACTTAAGGAAGAGTTTGAGACTAATATAACTCTAATTCCCCCAAAACTAGGAGTTAGAATTCCTAAAATCTGCATAGGATTTGATCTTTGAGATCTAATCCTTATCCATGTTTTAAATGTTGGAAAACATGGAAAAATCTAAAAAGCCCCTACAAATGAGCATCTGTCACTGACATACGGTTGTCACTCAAATGATCCTTTAAAATTCACAAAAAAACCTTAAATCTATCTTTAACCTTTGTGGCTATCACTCAGTGATGGATGGTTGTCTATCATCAAGCCACGGGTAATCCCAGATGGTTTGGAGAAGTCATCTGCCAAGAGATAGCCCTTGAAGAAAACAACCACTGATGGTCAGCCCTTTGTGATAGAGGATCATCCGTCATGGTAGGGACCAAAACTTAAGGTTTTTCTAATTCTTTTTAAAACCCTAAGAAAGCAATATTAAAACCCATAAAAATATTTTATAAATATGTGGAAACCAAAGGAAATACTCGAGATTTAGGCTTTTTGTTAGAAATATGAGTGACTCCTTATCATCGAGTAACTTTGATTTGGGCTGCCTTGGGTCACAATGTCTACAATTGCCCCCAATTTTAGGAAAACTTTTATACTAGTGCCTAAGTGAGACAAAATTCAGAGTGAAAGGATAAAAGATGCGTACTTGAGGTAGTAAATCTTTGATTGAAAAAGACATATACCATTTGAGGTCATGAATTTTTGTTTGTATAAGACATGTACCATTTGAGGCAGTGAATCTATGGTCAGGCAGTTACCATTAACATTTCGATGTGTTAGCCCTCTATTGGTTGGGTAGTTTTTGTTAACTTATCAACGTGTTAACCTTTGGTTGGGTAGTTACCATTTGCTTGTCAATGTGTTAACCTTTGGTTGACTGTCTAATTAGCGCTAGCTTGTCAACATGCAAAATCGAGATAAGTTGTTTGTATTTGATTAGCACTAGCTTGTTGGCCTGTAGAATTAGGTAAAATTGATGATTGGCTAATGCCATCTATCGATATGTCTAACCTTGATGTTGAATGGGGGTCGCCATCTGTCGGTATAACTGACCTTATCAAGGTGGTTGGCACCATCTGTTGGTATATTTAACCTCCTCTTAAGTCAATATCCATGTCATAATAACTTGGCACTATGAGGTACATTAACCTTGACTATCATCCATGTCGAGTTCAAAGTGAGTGTACTTTATAACTTACTTTCCGTTCACTCATGTCAAGTTCACAGTAAGTGTACTTCATTCATTATATCATCCATAGACTTGCTCAGAAGACACTACAACATAATTCTTTCCCTCATCATTGAAGTTAAAACAACCTTCTGGACCATGCTATTTCAGTGTGCTTCAAATTAGTAATTCCCTTGTCTTAAAGAGATTGGAAGGAGTATGATTCCCCTTTAAATGACGTCAGCTTGTATAAATTCTCAACAAGAAAAAAGGGATGTAAAATCCTTCTAGAGTTAGAAAATATCTACACTTCTCTTTGTTGCGCATATCTTTTGATTTCAACCTGTTCTGGCAACTTAATACAACATCACAGATGTCTTAGAGTAGTAACAAAGCTAGAAAAATCATCACAGACACCTAGCCATTTCCCATTCACAAATACTATATCCTTCTGATCCAATTTAGTGTTGGTATCATTAACAAGTTTCTTTATTCCATAAGCAAACAATATGTCTACTATAGGTTTTGATACTTTCTAATGACCGTGTCTCTAATATAAGGAAAACCATCATCATCAAAGTTATTTGTATGATGACTGTTCATAAAGTGTTGAATATATGCCTTTTAAGAGGGCTTTGGTACCCGTGAAAAAGGTTTAGCATTAGTGTATTACTTATTTGAGTTGAATGATTGAATTTGAAACACTTATTATCTTTTGGTCAATCTTGATAAATTTGAGTCATTTATAGTTAATTTATTTTTTTGTTATTTTTTGTCATTTTTCATCTTTTATTCACTTTGCCATTTTTGGTCATTTTCAATTTTTCCATTTTTATTGCCTTTGTTATTTTCTTTAGTCTTGAATTAAATAACATAGAGGTAAAATGCAAGCATATTCATAAAGACCAAATAAGACGTAAATGTAAATACAAAGCATCAATTTTGTTATATAGATTAAAAGCACGAAAAGTTTTCAAAACTCCCTAAATCAAATATATAACTACTGAGGTGGGTCAGATGCCTTGTGATATGCCAGCCTAAATTGTGGTTGGAAAGGTGACGGATGCGAGGATGATGGTCACAATGATGATGGACATGAAGATGATGGGCGAGGTTGTTGATGCAGCTGAACTACTATCATTGAAGGCTCGGGAGGTGGGGATAGTGCCCTGAGCTGGAACCCTAGTATGTACTCAGCAGTGGGCCTAGAATCTGTCTAATCACTTTAGCCAGTCCATTAATTCCTGTACCTAGTCCCTGATGGCTGGTGTTTGCTTGCTCAAGTAATGCCTAAGGTCATCCCTCATCCTCCTAATGCAGGTATCTAGTACCTCTCTAGCCTGTGTCATAGCAATCAGTGTCCTTTGAATGACCCCCTTTATCCTCTCAGTCTGTTGCCTTGCCCTAAAGATGGAGGCATTAGTCAATTGTAATACAACATCAAATCTCTCTCCAGTTGTTGCGAGTGCTACCAGAATCCTATCCATCTCCTGTTGGTGACACTTGATGAGAGTTTGCATGGATGCCTTTAGTCTGTCTAATCTTTGCATTAACTCTCTATATGTGGGGCCCATAGGAGCTAATGTAGATGAGGTGGTGGTGGTGCCCTAGATGCGGATGCACCAGGGTCCAAATAAGGTGTAAATCTCTGAGATGCTCTGAAAGGAGAGGGCCGTGGGTACACTGGAGATCGTAAAGGTGCTTAAAGAGGAGGCAGTCTGCCAAGAAGCTCATCCAAGTCCACTCTTATATCCATCTCTAAGTTTATGTCCATGTCTACCCCTTACGGCTCTTGTGGCTCATCCTATGGAGGCTGCTAAGGCTGATCTATCTAAGCTTGAGGTGCCTGGTTCTGACCCTCGTCCTCTAGCACCTCTAGTACAACTAGTGCTAACATGCAAGCTACTCCAGTCTTAGGGACTATTAAAAGCTTGTACTACCTGGCACATCCACGGATTGACTTAATCATTCTTATAGTGCGGGTTATAGGTAGGACTACAAAGATCTCCTCCTCAAGTGGTGGCCAAAATTCCCCCTTGTTCGCCCTTAGATGTAAAAGCAAGTGAGTCACCACTCCTCCTACATAAATCTAGGTGTTGGGCTGTGTGGCTAACTTGGTCAGAGTGGCCACTATCTGATAGATGATATCCACTCACCTGCCCCTATGCATAGCCTATAAATAGAAAATGTCGACTACATTAACCAACCTAGGATTGCTGGTACGATCAAGATATGAGGTGGCAAGCACTCTCTGTATGTATCTGTAGGTTTAAATGGCCAATAGTGTGCTCTTGGCCATATTTGGATGGTATACGGCTCTGGAAAATGCAATTTTGGACCAATACTGTAGCTTAACTCCCTTCTTTAGTATTAAAACCCCTTCTCCAGTGGGCAATCCCATGGCCTTAGTGAATCGGCATCAGTTGATACTGTATCTGACCCCTCTAACCCTAAAGGTGATGACACCCTCCTCTGTACCTGGCCTTTGGAACCCCTTTTAGTACAAAATGGCCAAAAACTCCCTAACCACCTCTAGGTAGGTGAAGAATAAGGGTGCGAAGAATGTAGTCCACCTTGGTGCTGCTAGTAACTCATCTATCTCGCCCAACATCCCCATGCTCTCTAAGAATTGGTAGGACATGAATATACTAGCTCAACATTAGATCTGGACCTAGGTTACATATCTCTCTACCTCCTCTGCAGTTATCCAGTCAGAAGTCAGTAGAGCAAGTGTAACGCAGGCTCATATCGTGAGTCCATTTGCAAAAGATGTCAAAAGTTAGTTTTATTGAAATAACTTAAAATTTAAGTAATTATATAAATTAAAACTTTGAAAATTGCAAAAATTTTATCAAAATTTTGACAACATATTGGCTTATATTGGAGCTAGCCACTCTGTATAGAAATAATTGTGAAATGCCACAGATAAATCACAGAATCCTAAACCCATCAATGGGTATTTTAGTAATCATGCACGCCAATCAAGGTTAAAATCTATAAATTATTTACAAAACTCCTAATAAAATTTTGACAGCATTTCTGCTAGAAATGTGCCTCCCCTTGTATGAAAACACAATTTTAATGGCAACAATCAATATAGGCCAAACGGCCACCAAGTAATTCAATTCAAATTTTATTTTCTGTTGTGTCTAAGGGCAATGATCTTTTTGTTCCTCTATTTATTTTCTACAATCACAATTTCTAAAGATTAAGGCAATCATAATTATATAATTAGCAAAAAAAACTAAAAATTCAAAAAGTAATAAAAAGGAAAAAAAGATTAAATTAGGAACTAACTTGGAATGATGAAATGGGTAATTTAAAAAATGCGATGAAAACCGAAATAATGATCACCTTGACATCTGCACTATCTTCGGGAGAATTTTGACACAAATGGCTTGATCAATCAATGTAATAAACAAGGGATACGATGTGAGATCGGAGTTCCTCTTCTTTCAAGAAAAACTGCATGATATTGTCATCATCTATTTCTAATGGAAAATCTTTGACAAAATATTTTATATTAAATTGAGTTATTTTTGTATTGATTTTCAATTGCTCTGATAGTATAACAATAAAATGTTCATAACTACAATCATTTGGTATTAATACTCCTTTAACCTCAAATCCTTCAAATTTGTTATCAATGGTCCATTCTCCTTTGTACATAATCAAAACTGAAATATTATCCATATCTACATTGAAAAATTATCAAAATACAATATCAATAAAATGATATTGAGAAATTAATTATATTGTAGTAAATTTTATCATATCAAATAGTTCATATTGGCATTTTGTCAAACATTTTGTAGGCAACAATTAAAATATAAGTTTTAATAGATTATAAGCCATTTTATTAATTCTCAAATTTCAAATAAGCATTTTATCATAGAGAATTCCTAAATGCTAGTAAACTAGATCAATAGCATAATTTTAATTGTTGATATATTCTTCCAATAAAGCTAAATTGCACTGGTTTTGCAGGCTTTGGGCACTCCAACACGGGGGAAAATAAGGTGCATGAAACCAAATTA
The DNA here is from genome assembly GCA_037975025.1 of Excoecaria agallocha. Taxonomy (NCBI): domain Eukaryota; kingdom Viridiplantae; phylum Streptophyta; class Magnoliopsida; order Malpighiales; family Euphorbiaceae; genus Excoecaria; species Excoecaria agallocha. Next base: position 19,458,685 of record CM075807.1, read on the forward strand.
TACAGAGTATAAATTTCATTAGATTAAAGCATATTCTTGGCACAAGGTATTCGGGATAAATTTGAATTCAATGGAATAAATTATACAAAACTAAACAATCTAATTGTAGGCAAAATAAAGAATTAAACAAACTAATAGAATGGAATTGGTAGACTTACTAAGAAGGAGGAGAGGAAAATGCAGGGAGACAAAATCGTAGCTTCAATATATCAAGCAAAAGAAATGCAGGGAGATGAAATCAAATGAAGGAGATGCAAAGAGATGAAATCATAGCTTCATATCTGATTACAAAAAGAAAGAAGCCTACTTTGTACTATCAATAGCGAACTCCCTCCACCAGTGCACCCCTCAATGCTACGTACACTCTTTGGAAGTCGCTATATGAAGACAATAAAAAAGAAGAAACCGAAGAAATCTTGATGGAATATGACATGGTATGGTAATCATGATAGCACAGCGGAAAAACAAAAATTTTTATCATACATACCATACATATCCAAAGATAGAATCGAAACATGCAATTTTAGGGTTATCGAACTTACAACTTTTGATGCCTTTTCGATTTTGATTCCGGTGATGGCCAGCAACTAAGATGGCTTTGTCTACCTTAGATCTCGATCACCAATGCCAAGGAATAGCCTTTTGCGCCACTCCCTCTATTCTCACACACACAATTGCACCGTCGGCTTAAAAACGAGATTGCTAGATCTCTTTTTCGGTATTGTGTAAGGGTTATAGTTTGAAGCTACAAAACTTGATTTTGTACTTCTCTTAGGTTGCTATGACTACCCAAGATCACAAGAGAATGAGGAACTATCCTTTCTCCTTGTGAAAATTGGCTAAAGAATTCTTAAGAGAGAGAGAGAGGGTTTCACGCAAATCTCATAGAAGAAGGCTAGGGTTTCACGCCAACTTCACTTTGATTATATATCTTCTCTTTCCTTTAAGTGATGGATCTCTAATATACTATCTTTAGATAATTAATATTAGCTAAAGATAATTAATATTTGCATTTATCACTTAATTAAAATAAGTAATATTATTGATAAAAACTCTTTCAATTTATCCAAGATAAAATCAAAAGTCATTTAATCAAATTATATCACTTAATTTAGGAAAAAGATAAGACATTTAAATCTAATAAATCACTTAAATAAAAACTATACATGTGCCGAAATTCCTTGTGATTTCTCTTAGGAATTTCGGCCACATCAACTTATATTTAGATGATTTAATTAGATAAATATGTCTTTAGGCTTTAATACTCAATTAATTAAATTAATACATGACATTTAATTAATTGAAGTTAAACCTTGTGGGCTGAATCTCTCTCTCTCATGGACCAAAGCCCAATAGCAATTTTATAACCCATTACATACATTAATTTGACTTTAATTAAAAGCCCAAATTAATGCCCAATACTTAATTTAAGTATTTTAAGCCCAATGCTTTGTGTGCGATCCTATAGGTCCATTTAATGTTGGCAATGAATTAATAAATTAATTCAAAGGCTATATATATTCTCTAGCAAGATATTATAGCAATCCAAATTAAATGAAAATACATATGGCATTTAGTGACCTAATGCAATTTTGCATAGTCCCTTACCCATAAATATCAGAATTAATATAAGGCATGGAACTAGTCATCCTTATATACATTAATTCATTTCTTGATATTCCAATGACACTGAATTCTCAGATAAATAATGATTACTCATTATTTCATCTCGGTATGGCCATACACTTCTCAGTTCACTGATCAAGTGGCCGGTGATATTTTCTCTCTTATCGAGAGGGGTAATCCCTTCACTTCTCTCATGCTCTCTAACATGAATCAGTGCATACCCAATCATACCCGTACTTGTCACTCTGTTACGAGCACGTTAGGTGTATGTCAAAGTACTCAGTAATTCATAAAGAGTTTCATAGAGATTTCAGGTCTAAGAACTCCGATACAAAACTTGCATATGAGAAACACTTATGACTTGTACCATGTAGTGTTCTCATGAGCGGATCGAATCCAGATACCATGTTCTTTAACATGTATCTATGATCTCTGATTGACACTCTTGTCCTAATGATCCGTAAGACAGGACTCATAGCATCAGAGAGAGCATACTAGTCTTAATTCATTTGTTATTCCCATAACAATGACTGACTAGGGATATTTAGAATGAAGTCTCATTTGTTTCAAGGTCTTACAATCCATGTGCCTCACACATGATAACTTAAACCGAAACAACACTCTTGGATAGTTTTATCAATTGATATGCACAGGAATACAAAGGATAAAACAAATGCCTCATTTTATTAATTTCAAGTGTTTCGTTACAATGTATTGGGGCTAGGGCTTACACTAACAATCTCCCACTAGCACTAGTCCCAATTGGGCATAGCCCTAAGACCGAACGCTCTCAAATGAGCTTCGTGCAGATTTGGACGTAACTGTTTCGTCAAAGGATCTGCTACATTGTCTTCACTTGATATCTTGCTAACCTTGACGTCCCCACGATCAATGATTTCTCTGATCAGGTGGTACCTTCTGAGTATGTGTTTGGATTTCTGGTGTGACCGGGGCTCCTTAGCCTGTGCGATGGCCCCGTTATTGTCACAGAAAATTTCTAATGGATCTAGGATGCTTGGGACCACTCCTAATCCATTAATGAAATTTTTAATCCAAACAGCCTCTTTTGCAGCCTCACTTGCTGCAATATACTCAGATTCTGTAGTTGAGTCGGCAACGGTTTCTTGCTTTGAGCTTCTCCAGCTGACAGCACCACCGTTCAAAACAAAAACAAACCCAGATTGCGATCTAGAATCCTGAGTGCTGGTCTGAAAAGCAGCATCGGCATAACCTTGTATGACGAGCTCTTCTTGACCACCATACACCAAGAAGTGATCCTTAGTCCTTCGCAGGTACTTAAGGATCCCTTTTACAGCAGACCAGTGCTTCTCACCAGGGTCTTGCTGAAACCTACTGGTTATACTCAGTGCATGAGCAACATCCAACCTAGTACATAACATAGCGTACATGATAGATCCAATAGCAGATGCATATGGGATTCTACTCATGTTGTCCCTTTCCTCTTTGGTTTTAGGGCACTGTTCTTTAGTCAAAGGAACTCCCAAAGCCAAAGGTATGTACCCTTTCTTTGAGTCTCCCATACTAAAACGCGTTATTACTTTGTCTATGTACTTTTCTTGACTTAGTCCCAAAAGCCGATTCGATCTATCTCTATAGATTCGAATACCAAGTATTGTCTCGGCTTCACCTAAGTCTTTCATTGAGAAACATTTTCCCAACCATTGCTTAACCTTTTGCAATGTTGGAATGTCATTCCCAATGAGAAGGATGTCGTCCACATATAGGACCAGAAACACTACTATGCTCCCACTAACCTTCTTGTACACACAAGGCTCATCTTCATTCTTGATGAAGTCAAAATCTTTGACTGCTTCATCAAAACGAAGATTCCAACTTCGGGATGCTTGCTTTAATCCATAAATGGATTTTTGAAGCTTGCAAACCTTCTTAGGATGCTTGGGATTGACAAAACCTTCAGGCTGTGTCATATACACATCCTCAAGTAAATTTCCGTTGAGGAAAGCAGTTTTGACATCCATTTGCCATATCTCATAATCATGATATGCAGCTATGGCAAGCAAGATCCTAATGGACTTGAGCATGACTACAGGCGAAAAGGTCTCGTCATAGTCTATACCATGAGTTTGTCGAAAACCTTTTGCTACTAGTCTACCTTTGTAGGTTTTATCAGCTTTTAGTTTGAATAACCACTTGCATTCAATTACCTTAGCACCTTCCGGTGGATCAACCAAGGTCCAAACCTGGTTATCGTACATTGATTGCATCTCGGATTTCATGGCTTCAAGCCAATTATCCGAGTCTGGGCTTTCAATAGCTTCTCGGTAGGTAGTAGGATCCTCACGATCTACTAACTCAATAGTGTCACTGTCAGTGATTAGAAATCCATATCTCTCAATCTCCTGACGTACCCTACCAGACCTTCTAGGTACTTGTGATGGGATCTTGTTCCACAACTTGTTGTGAACTTGATCCCACTTCCAACTCATCCTCTATAGGAGCTTGTGGCACTTGAATTTCTCCAAGTTCTACTTTACTCCCACTGTCTTTCTTGAGAAGGAACTCCTTTTCCAAGAAAACAGCCTTGCGAGCAACAAATACTTTGTTCTCGGCTTGTGAGTAAAAGTAGTATCCCTTTGTTTCTTTGGGATAACCCACAAACAAGCAGACAGTCGATTTGGACTCTAGTTTGTCAGATGTTAATTTCTTAACATGTGCTTCACAGCCCCAAATCTTGAGAAAAGACATATTGGGTTCTTTCCCAGTCCATACCTCGTATGGTGTCTTCTCAACTGCTTTAGTTGGAGTACGGTTCAATAGAAACGCAGCAGTTTCTAATGCATAACCCCAAAAAGAGATAGGAAGATTAGCTTGACTCATCATAGATCGAACCATGTCCAACAGAGTTCGATTTCTCCTTTCGGACACACCATTCCATTGTGGTGTTCCAGGAGGAGTGAGCTGTGAAATAATACCACACTTTTTTAGATGATCATCAAACTCTTGGCTTAAGTATTCGCCACCTCGATCTGATCGAATGGCTTTTATACTTTTGCCAAGTTGGTTTTCTACTTCGTTCTTAAACTCTTTGAATTTCTCAAAAGTTTCAGACTTGTACTTCATTAGATAGACATAGCCATATCTACTGAAGTCATCTGTGAAAGTCACGAAGTAGCTAAAACCACTTCTAGCTTGTGTACTTAATGGTCCACATACATCGGTATGTATTAGTTCCAATAAGCCATTAGTCCTTTCACCTTTCTTGTTAAAAGGACTCTTTGTCATTTTTCCATGCAAACATGGCTCGCATGTGTCATAAGACTCTAAGTCAAATGACCCAAGAACTCCAGTTTTGTGGAGTCTTGAAATACGTTTTTCGTTTGCATGTCCTAAACGACAATGCCAGAAGTACGTAGGGTTTAATTCGTTTGATTTAACCCTCTTTGTATTAATGTTGTATATTGACTCTTTGTTTTGTAAATCAAGGATATAAAGGCCATTTTGCAACATGGCATTGCCATAAGAAATGCCTTCGCGACGAATATGAGCATTGCCCTTTTTAATAACAAAATCAAATTCATCATTATCCAAACATGAAACTGAAATGATGTTTCTGCTCATAGCAGGCACATAATAACAATTATTCAAAACAATACAAAGTCCGGAAGGTAAAGTGAGGTGATAGTCGCCTATCTCCATGGCAGCAACTCGTGCTCCATTCCCCACACGGAGGTCCACTTCATTCTTCCCAAGTAACCGCCTATTTCTTAGCCCCTGTACATTTGAATAAATGTGAGAACCACAATCGGTATCCAATACCCAAGTGGTAGAAATAGAAAGGTTAATTTCAACAATAAAAATACCAGAACTGGACGCCTTGGCTCCATTCTTCTTTTGTTCTTCCTTGAAGAGAGCGCAATTCTTCCTCCAATGCCCTATCTTGTTGCAATGGAAGCAAGTGCTCTCACTCTCTTTGAGCTTTGGTGCCTTGGGCTTGGATTGGGCTTGAGGTGCACTCCCAACTGTCTTGGGTTTTCCCTTTCCTTTTCCCTTTCCCTTAGCAGGTCCCTTCTTAATTCCCTTTTGAACCATTAGCACGGGATTGGTCTTTCGAATGTTCTCTTCAGCATTCTTAAGCATCCCATGAAGCTCAGTGACCGACTTGTTCATAGCATGCATGTTATAATTCATCACAAATGGATCATAAGCAGCAGGCAATGATCCTAAGATCAAGTCAGTGGCCAATTCCTTTGGCACTTGTACCTCAAGCTTCTCAAGAGTATCAAGATACCCTTTCATCTTGAGTACATGGGTACTAACAGGAGTACCCTCAGCCATCTTATAAGAAATCAAAGCCTTTGTTGTCACGAACCTCTCGTGACGAGCTTGTTCTTGGAACATCTCCTTGAGGTGCACCATGATCGCATAGGCCTCTTGGTCCATAAATTGCTTTTGCAATTCAGGCACCATAGTGGCTAGCATCAAACAGGTCACATCATTAGAGTCACTCTTCTTGGTCTCAAAAGTTTCCTTTTGAACCGCAGAGGCGTTCCTTCCTGGTTCTTCAGGCAAGGGTGCATTTAAAACATACGACTTCTTCTCTTGCTTAAGAACTATTCTTAAGTTTCGAGACCAGTCTATGAAATTGGTGCCATTCAATTTGTCCTTTTCAAGGACCGATCGCAACGAGAAATTATTGTTGTTTGAAGATGCCATTTTCAATCTACAATAAAATTTAGCAAGATTAAATGAGGTCTTATTATAATCCCACAAACCGAATTAATATCCCCATAAATAATTCGCGTTAGTGATTTAATGTGGGCCAAGATCCACTTTTCACAACAACTTATTAGTCAAGCAGAGCCTGTACACCTAATAAGTTAAGTTACTTAGGTAGGAAAAACTCCAATCATGTCTCGTACATGACTCTTGGATCAAATGGGCTAACATCAAACAATGTTATAGCACAAACCCATTTATAAGTTGCCTAGGTCCGAGCATCCCATTCCATGTTAAGTCCAACCTACATTCACAACCCATGCCTCACAAAGATAATCGGGCGCATCTAGGACTCCTAGTCTACGTGACCGATGATCGATGCCTTGACATGTTTCGAATTAGGAAGGCAACTTTGTAACTTACTATTTTTAGGGATTCATTTTATTACGGCTTACATGGCATACGCTTTGTCATCCATACATAGCATGCATATATATATAATTGCATAAAGTAAAGCGTGACAAACATGGGCCCAAAAACCTACAACTAAGATTCTATACTATTACATAAGAATCTTCGAGTTGGGCTTCTCCACTCCGGTGGGCTTCGTCTTGATTTACAAAGTCTTCAAATAAATTCTATTCTAAGAAATAAATGAAACTTTTACAATAAAATATAATGGCACGCAGGCCATATTTAATTACAAAAACCCAGGGCCCATGAATGCACCATGCATATCCATTCATCACACCAAACAAGCAAATAAATATACATAGCATTCATGGATCAGACAAAGTCCAATTTTAATCAATTTAGCCAAGCCCATTAATGGAAATTGTGTACTTGAACCTTTAAGAGAAGACCCCGTGATGGGCCTGGGCTGAAGCCCAATGGACTAAATCCTCTTATTGAATAAGTTCTCTTAAAAGCCCAAAACACAAACTAGTTAGATTTGTGCCATAAATCAACTCTAGTATAATTTCCAATTTTGCCATTTTTAATTTTATGTCATACAGCCCATAAACATTAAAAATACATATAATATGTGCTAACATGAATTAAAAATAAAATCATGAAGAACACATATAATAGAACACGGCATTCATGCAAAAACAAACAAACAACAAAACTAGTTGTTTAATGCTTATGTAATGCCATGAAATGCACAAACATTTAAATCAATTTTATGAGTCATTTAATAATCTAAATAAGTCCATAAATATTGATTTAATATTCTGTACCATTTTAATCTAAATGTGTTTTTACCATTTTAATCAAAACAAAGCAAATAATGTTGATTAAACATGTAACAAACACAAACTAGTTATTGTTTTAAGTGATTTTAAAATTAATCAATTAAATTATCATGGACCAGAATTAAAACCAAATTTTAAAAATGTCCAGACCTGATAATTAATCTTTAAATATCACTTACAAACATGCCAAAAACGTTTTTACAATTAATTTTGAAAACTAGTTGTTAAACTAGCAATTTACATGCCAACTAGCACCTAGTTTCATAATTAACATGTACCATCAGGTATAAATAATTAAATCCGACCATTACCAGCCCTAATAACATCTTAGGACAGTATATTAACATGTCATATTAATTATAATACCTATCTAATCAATTAAAATCGTTTTTACACCAAAACAATGCAAAAAACTCAAAACAGAAAATTTCAGATTTGCATGTTTTCAAAATAACGATTTTTAATTAATTTTTTCATGCATCTAAAGCACTAAAATAAGCATGTCTAGGCTCTGATACCACTGATGGAATATGACATGGTATGGTAATCATGATAGCACAGCGGAAAAACAAAAATTTTTATCATACATACCATACATATCCAAAGATAGAATCGAAACATGCAATTTTAGGGTTATCGAACTTACAACTTTTGATGCCTTTTCGATTTTGATTCCGGTGATGGCCAGCAACTAAGATGGCTTTGTCTACCTTAGATCTCGATCACCAATGCCAAGGAATAGCCTTTTGCGCCACTCCCTCTATTCTCACACACACAATTGCACCGTCGGCTTAAAAACGAGATTGCTAGATCTCTTTTTCGGTATTGTGTAAGGGTTATAGTTTGAAGCTACAAAACTTGATTTTGTACTTCTCTTAGGTTGCTATGACTACCCAAGATCACAAGAGAATGAGGAACTATCCTTTCTCCTTGTGAAAATTGGCTAAAGAATTCTTAAGAGAGAGAGAGAGGGTTTCACGCAAATCTCATAGAAGAAGTCTAGGGTTTCACGCCAACTTCACTTTGATTATATATCTTCTCTTTCCTTTAAGTGATGGATCTCTAATATACTATCTTTAGATAATTAATATTAGCTAAAGATAATTAATATTTGCATTTATCACTTAATTAAAATAAGTAATATTATTGATAAAAACTCTTTCAATTTATCCAAGATAAAATCAAAAGTCATTTAATCAAATTATATCACTTAATTTAGGAAAAAGATAAGACATTTAAATCTAATAAATCACTTAAATAAAAACTATACATGTGCCGAAATTCCTTGTGATTTCTCTTAGGAATTTCGGCCACATCAACTTATATTTAGATGATTTAATTAGATAAATATGTCTTTAGGCTTTAATACTCAATTAATTAAATTAATACATGACATTTAATTAATTGAAATTAAACCTTGTGGGCTGAATCTCTCTCTCTCATGGACCAAAGCCCAATAGCAATTTTATAACCCATTACATACATTAATTTGACTTTAATTAAAAGCCCAAATTAATGCCCAATACTTAATTTAAGTATTTTAAGCCCAATGCTTTGTGTGCGATCCTATAGGTCCATTTAATGTTGGCAATGAATTAATAAATTAATTCAAAGGCTATATATATTCTCTAGCAAGATATTATAGCAATCCAAATTAAATGAAAATACATATGGCATTTAGTGACCTAATGCAATTTTGCATAGTCCCTTACCCATAAATATCAGAATTAATATAAGGCATGGAACTAGTCATCCTTATATACATTAATTCATTTCTTGATATTCCAATGACACTGAATTCTCAGATAAATAATGATTACTCATTATTTCATCTCGGTATGGCCATACACTTCTCAGTTCACTGATCAAGTGGCCGGTGATATTTTCTCTCTTATCGAGAGGGGTAATCCCTTCACTTCTCTCATTCTCTCTAACATGAATCAGTGCATACCCAATCATACCCGTACTTGTCACTCTGTTACGAGCACGTTAGGTGTATGTCAAAGTACTCAGTAATTCATAAAGAGTTTCATAGAGATTTCAGGTCTAAGAACTCCGATACAAAACTTTCATATGAGAAACACTTATGACTTGTACCATGTAGTGTTCTCATGAGCGGATCGAATCCAGATACCATGTTCTTTAACATGTATCTATGATCTCTGATTGACACTCTTGTCCTAATGATCCGTAAGACAGGACTCATAGCATCAGAGAGAGCATACTAGTCTTAATTCATTTGTTATTCCCATAACAATGACTGACTAGGGATATTTAGAATGAAGTCTCATTTGTTTCAAGGTCTTACAATCCATGTGCCTCACACATGATAACTTAAACCGAAACAACACTCTTGGATAGTTTTATCAATTGATATGCACAGGAATACAAAGGATAAAACAAATGCCTCATTTTATTAATTTCAAGTGTTTCGTTACAATGTATTGGGGCTAGGGCTTACACTAACAAATCTATCAGATGAAAAAAAGAAGATGAAAAAAATTGCAGAAGAAGGGAAGAAGACAATGAAAAAGGACTAAAAGAGGGTTTTAGTTAAATAGAGAAAGGGGTATTTTTAAAAATGAAAATTTAAAAAAGAATAAATTTGAAAGGGAAAAAAAGAAGTGACATTTTTAAAAGTGGCTTCCTATTTTTGGGTATTTTTGTTAAAGTTCCTTTAAAATTTCCCTCATCGAAAACCCCGTGAAAGTTTTTGTTTTCTGACAATGTTGAATCTGCGAAGGGCGTTGTCATTCAAATTGGACCCAATAAACAATCTGATAAAATCGAACTGTTATCACCGATAAAATCAATAAAATTGAAATTATGAAACGTGGGTTTCTGACCGTGCAAACTCGTCATAATCAATACATGAATTCTAGAACATTAATGTGGTAATTGCAATATTAGGTCCAAGTGTTTACGTATTCTTACCTTCTGTGTGGATCACGATTGGAAATTGGATTGTATGCTATTAGTCAAGTGGTTGTATAGAAAGAGTTTCAATCAACAAATATGGTATGCATATGTTATGGTTTACTTTTATCTAAATTTTAAACCACCATATTGTAATTTTTTATTTTTTTTCTTAAAAACCACCAAATTAGTGATTTATTATAATTTTTTATTTCTTTTCTTACAACCTTTATTTAATTTTAAAAACTTCCTTCATATTCTAACATAATCCCTATTTTTTTATCAAAATTATTTTTATTTTTTTACTTTTTCTTCTTTATATTCTAACATAATCCCTATCTTATATTTTTTTATCAAAATTATTTTATTATTTTATTTTTCTTTTTTATAAAAATTATCAAAACATATCGTATTATACTTTCCAAACATATTAACAATAATTACAAGAAAAAGTACATTTTTAAATTCCATGCAAATTATATTTTTGTAATTAGGACCCTGTATTTTAAAAATTTCAACATTTGGTCCATTTATTTTTCAGATTACTCGCATAAATCTAAATTTAAAAATTTTGACGGAAGTAATAAGCATGCACCATTAAACGTGCACTTGAGCAAATTATCTTAGAAGTGCATGCATTCATAATAAAAAGCAAAGGACACATATATGTTCAAGTCCCTAAACTATTAGGGATTTTCTACAGGGTTTTTTTTGAAGATGAGGTTTATTTTGAAAAAAAAAAATTAAAAAATAGGAATTATAGTAAACTTATTTAGAAAAAATAAATATTGAAAACATGCATATAAGGATGTGGTATTCAACATTGTGGGACTTGCATGTGTTGACCCATTAATCTGTTGAAAATCAACTTTATTTCATGTCGGTATTCAGCATGTGGATTCGTGCTTGGTTGGCAACCGGCTTGGTTTAGTTGCGTTCCTGTCAGATTCCCTTTTTAAGCTAAACACTGTATAAACAGGAAAACTAATACTGTATAAATAGGAAAACTAATGATTAATCCTACCTTTTCTGCCACTCAAACCTCAAATTCAATGTGTCTTATAATAGAATATCAACTTTCCCACTACAAACCGATGAATTTTAGCCTTTAAGATCATGAATTTAAATCACATTAATTATTCTACCTTATTCAACAATTAAACCCAACTATTTCTTTCTTTCTTTTTTGAACGCTCCACTAATTCTTAGGTTATCTGATCTTTTCTAATTTACGTGGAATTAAATAGAAATTTAATTTAACGTTTTAGTGTTATAACACAAAGTCTCGATATCAATGCATTTTGAATCTTGATCTGTTTTACTTGGGTACCCTATCTTTGACATTAAATATTTCAAATTTTAAAATATATACAAAATAAAAAATATATATATCAGGAAATATTTTATAGTCTTTTTTATAGGTCAATAAAATAATTAATTAGTATCATTTTTATAAATTTTTTATAATAATTTATAAAATATTATTTTATTATATATATGAGATAATATGTTTTTACTCTATCAAATACTTTTTAATGTATATATAAAAATAAATAAATTAATATAATTAATATTCATTGAAATTTAAAAAATTATCTAGATGGATGAAAAAAAATTAAAAATTGTCAAGTTAGGTGCATCTTTTAGATTAAAAAGGGAATCTAATAGTGGTGCCAGAAACTGGCACTAAACCAAGCCAGTTTCCAACTAAGCGCGGTCCCACATGTCAAATACCGGCATGAACAAATGCCGGTTTTTATCACACCAACGAGTCAAACATGCGGATCTCACAATATCGAATACCGGCACTCTTATATACCAATTTCCAACACCCATTTTTCCTAAATAAGTTTACTATAACCCTTATTTTCTAATTTATTTCAAGGAGAAGAAGCAAACTGATGCTTCTACTTCAGGTATTCAGATGATTGAAATTAATACTTATTCTATTGCTTCAAACAATCTTGGGTATTAGATACCGGATATAGATCTCACTTATGTAATGATCTACAGGGGCTTAGAAGCTTTAGAAGAGTTGGAAAGGCAGAGATATGTTTGCAGTCAGCTACTAGACAGAATATCTCTACAACAATTGTGGGGACTTACTATTTGCCTCTTCCTGGTGGATTAGTACTGAAATTAAATAATTGTTATTATGTTCCAGCTTTATCCAAAAGTATTATTTCTTTTAGTTGTTTAATGAACGATTATAATATTTCTTTAAAGGACAAATGTTGTTATATTTTTAAGAACAATATGTTTTATGCAAAAGCTATCATTGAGAATGGTATATTTTTTCTTGATTTAATTAAAGAAGTACATAATGTGGATACATGATAATCTAAATACCTCATACTTATGGCATTGTCGTTTAGGCCATATAAATGAAAAACGCATGACAAAATTGCACAAGTCGGGTGATTTGGGATCATTTGATTATGAATCATTTAATACATATGAATCTTGTTTATTGGAAAAAATGACAAAAGCTCCCTTTATTGGTAAAGGAGAATGAGCTAAAATGGTTTTGGACTTAATACATTCAGATGTATGTGGTCCAATGACTACACATGCCAGAGGAGGTTACTCCTACTTCATTACTTTCATAGATGATTATTCCAGGTTTGGATATATCTATCTAATGAAATATAAATCAGAAGCATTTGAAAAGTTCAAAGCATTCAGAAATGAAGTAGAGAAACAACTTGGCAAAAGTATTAAAATACTTAGATCAGATCGAGGTGGAGAATACTTAAGCCAAGAGTTTCAGGATTATTTTAGAGATAATGGGATTTTATCTCAATGGACTCCACCATATACACCACAACACAATGGTGTATCTGAAAGAAGAAATTGAACACTATTAGATATGGTTCGATCAATGATGAGCCGAGCGGACTTGCCTAAGTCCTTTTGAGGATATGCACTAGAAATTGCTGTTTATGTGTTAAACAGAGTTCCTAGTAAATCGGTTGATGTTACTCCATATGAGATGTGGAATAACAAGAAACCCACACTTTCTCATATGAAAGTATGGGGTTGTCCTGCTTATGTGAAGAGGACAATGTCAGACAAACTGGATGTTAAGTCTGACAAATGTTTATTTGTGGGATATCCAAAAGAAACGTTTGAATATTATTTCTATCATCCCTTAGAATAAAAGGTATTTGTTTGAAGGCATGTTGTCTTTTTGGAAAGAGAATTTCTCCTACGAGAGGATAGTGGGAGTAAAATTGAACTTGGCAAAGTTCAAGACCCACAAATAGAAGATGATCAACCGATTGAACCCGAAACTGAATTTCATAATGATGAGATTGCAGTTGAACCTTATTATACACAAAATCCTAGAAGATCTACTATGATGCATTCTATCCCTGTGAGATATGGATTTTACATTGATTCGGATAGAGGCATAACTGTAGTAGAGGACAATGAGCTTACAAGCTATCAAGAAGTTTTGAACAGTTCAATACGTAATTTATGACTTAAGGCTATGCAGTCTGAAATGGACTCCATGCATGAGAACAAAGTATGGACTTTAACTCAACCACCTGAAGGGATAAAACCCATAGGGTGCAAATGGGTCTTCAAAAAGAAGACCGACATGAAAGGTAATATAGTTACCTATAAAGCTCGCTTAGTAGCAAAAGCTTATCGTTAAAAAGAAGGTATTGACTATGACGAAACGTTTTCTCCTGTAGCGATGCTTAAGTCTATAAGAATACTTTTAGCCATTGCATCTCATTATGATTATGAGATTTGGCAAATGGATGTGAAGGCAGCTTTCCTTAATAGAAATCTTACCGAGGATGTGTATATGACATAACCAGAAGGGTTCACATCAGGAAATGGCAAAAAGGTATGCAAGCTTCAAAGATCCATTTATGGATTGAAGCAAGCCTCTAGGTGCTGGAACATTCGATTCAATGAGACAATCAAAGAGTTTGATTTCTCACAAAATGAAGATAAACCTTGTGTGTATAAAAGGATCAGTGGGAGTGCAATTGTCTTCCTAGTTCTATATGTAGATGACATATTGATCATGGGAAATAACATTTCTCTTCTCCAATATGTTAAAATATGGTTATCCAAGCAATTCTTCATGAAAGACCTTGGAGAAGCATCCTATATTCTGGGAATAAGGATCTATAAAGATAGATCCAATAGGTTGCTACGTCTTTCTCAGAGTACATATATAGATAAAGTATTGAATAGGTTCAATATGGATCTCTCTAAGAAAGGGTTTATACCCATGGTGCATGGGAAACACCTTTCTAAGTCTATGTGTCCGCAGACACTAGAGGATAGAGAGAGCATGAATAGAATACCATATGCATCTGCAATTGGTTCTATCATGTATGCTATGTTATGTACACGTCCAGATGTAGCATTTGCTTTGAGTGTCACAACCAGATTCCAATCCAATTTTAGAGAGGAACACTGGACAGCTGTCAAGAATATCCTTAAGTACGTGAGAAGGACTAAGGATATATTCTTGGTATATGGAGAGGGCAATTTGGAAGTAAATGGGTATACAGATGCCAGCTTCCAATATGACAAAGATGATTGTAAATCACAGTCTGGTTATGTGTTCATAATGGGAGGAGGAGCAGTTAGTTGGAAAAGTTCCAAATAAGAAACAACTGTTGATTCCACGACAGAAGTTGAGTACATTGTTGTTTCAGAAGCAGCCAAAGAAGCAGTCTGGATCAAAAAGTTCATAATTGAACTAGGGGTGGTGCCTAGCATTGTTGATCTGATTCCTTTATATTGTGACAACAATGGAGCCATTGCGCAAGCAAAGGAACCATGGTCTCATTAGCGATCCAAGCATGTTCTCAGACGCTACCATCTCATAAGGGAAATAGTAGCTAGAAATGATGTGAAAATAGAAAGGGTTCCCACAGATGACAATGTGGCGGATCCCCTCACTCAAGCACTTTTCTAGATTAAGCATGATCACCATATAAATAGCATGGGTCTGAGACATATGAGTGATTGGCTCTAGTGCAAGTGGGAGATTGTTAGAGAGTATGCCCTAGAGCCTATGTAATAGGGATGTTTTTCATATGTATAAAATTTATATTCTTAATAAAATGCATCATTCATTTATTAATGCTATGTTTAAATACATGAATTTGTAAATCTTAAATTAATAAATGAAGTCCTAGATATTATAAACACAGTGCAAAGGCAATCATAAAGGTGTTCATGATGTGAGATGTCGATTGCATGCAAATATGTTAATATCTAAATATCCCTAGTAATAAAATTAACAAGATAGGACATTGTTAATTCGGACATACTAGCACATGTTATGCTTCTTGAATGGTTAATGCAGTGGTTCTCATAACTGTGATTATGGAAGATAATCAGAGCTAACATGTGGATGCTTGTTAGAAGAACAGGTTCATTGGAGACCTACAAAGAGAATCCTCACATGGATATTAAATCTATGTCAATGAGGAATCTCTTCATAGCGGTTGTGCAAGTATCCTTAGACTTGAGATCACCAAAGTGATCTTAAGTAGCAAGTTGTATACTTTGACTCCATAACTGATTACTTCCAATTGGGAGTGAACATAGTTAGGAGATTGGGTATATCATGACCTACTTGAAGATAGTTGAGTGATTGACAAAGGATTCACCATCCTAGATTTAATAAGGAAAGTTATCTCGTATGATTCTATAATTACCTTGTTCAGAGAATCTCTGGCCAGAGTAAAATGCCAAGATGGATAGAGATCCATGGATGGCATTTTGGGAACAATGGTTAAATTAATTAAACATACATAATTAGATTTATATGAGTTGACGGAAATCCATACTCAGAATCTAATTGAGATAAGAGTGGTGAAATGAGTAATTTCACAGTAACTGTTTCTATGGAAGGGTCTAGTCAAACCACATGACTTTCCTGACATTTGAGTAATCATGATGCCTAGCTAGAGGCCAATCATGACTTTTATAATGATGTATCAAAATATCAATAGGGATTGATAAAATGATGTAAAGGAGTTTAAATCATGTGAGTTTTGAATAGAACTCACAATTACATATTATACTGCCAACATGGACAGGAACCCAATAGGTCACACACATATAGAGAAAAAGGATAAAATGGTAAAATGAAAAGGATAATAATATTTGATATTATTATGAGGGTAGAGAAGTGAATAAGATAATAATTAATTAAATAGTTTAATTAATTATGATCAAGTAAAATTGTCCGCGAAACTTTTAAGAAATGTTCTGTAAGTTGGACCTAATTAAAATAATGTATTTCATGATTAATTATTATTGTCTTATAAGTGTTATAGGACTACTATAAGTGTTATAGGACTAATATATTAATTAATAAGTCCATTGGAGGAGTTATAAAGGGGCCAGAGGAATGGAGCTGGTGTGGAAGCCCTTCTGTAGAGGGTCACACGCCAACTCTTTACAGAAGGCCTTAGAGGTCTTTTTCTTGCACCAAATTAATTTATATATGTTACATAAGTGTTATGCAACTCACATATTTAATTTGGTTTGATTTGAAATCCATTTGGGTATTTAAATCCAATTAGTTGCACAAAGGGCCTAGTTTGTGGGTTTTGTGCATAGTCTTTTATGAAAAGGTCTAAATTGTATTTAATTAAGCCCAAATGATTATAATTAATTTCAGAGGCCCAATTAATAATTTTCCAGCAATTTTAAAAAGCTCAATCTCATTAAGGAGTTGAAATTTTAACCTAACTATAAAAGGCCAACTAATGAGGAATTAGGGTTAAGTGATTAAACAAAAAAGAAAAAACTTTTCTCTTATCCTCTCTCTCTTTTTTGCGCCACCTCCAAGCTAGCTTCTTGGAATTTTGGCCAGCCCTAGTTTGATACCAATTTTTTGGTTCAATTTATCCTTCTCTAGTGTGGATTACTCATTTGAGGTGTTCGATTTTGGATATTGTGGTTTGCGAGAACCCGGTGCGAAGTAAAATCAACTGTTCAACAAAAATTAAAGGTGATTTTTCTTATTCTCATATAGTTATATTGTGTATTCATGGCAAGATCAGATCTAATGGTTAAAAAATTTTAAAATTTCGCTCATGTATGCGATGCATGTAACCGTTAAACTCCAACATGGTATCAGAGCCAGGTTTTGCCATGGATATACAATTCTATATTTTTCTGCGCAATAAGTTTTATTTTTATTTTGAGTTATCTATTTCATGAACTTTAAAATATCAGATTTAATTGTTCATGAATGAGAAATATTGATTTCTGGATGTGATTGTGATCAAATAAATTTGTTGGAAACAAAAACGAAACTTTTGAGGAATTGTGCCTAGGGTTTTGCGTGAAACCCATGGAATTTTAAGGGGATGTTCTAATTTGATTTCTTATGGGTCCATTAAAACATCATTTAGATGATATTTTATGTGTTTAATATGTGATATTAAGTTGTAAGATCGAACGAAATTAAAATCGTACAAGTTTTGCATGAAAAGTAGTTTAGTCAAAAAGTTCGATAAATTGGTGTTCTTCGTGTGTTCTTGATGTGTTCTTGTTTAGAATGACTTTTAATCTTCTAAATCTGATATATATGATATATTAAAGTGTTTTTAATTAATTGGATTAATTAAAATGGGCCTTAAATTAATTTGATTAATTTTAATTCATTAAAACCACTTAATGGGCTTAATTATATTTACGGACTTGGTTTAAATTAGTAAATGACTTGGTGGGCCCAAGGAGCTGATTTAAATTAAATATTATAAATATTAATTAAGTTTATTAATGGATTTTAAGGGCTGGAGTGGGCTTGGCTCATTCCAAAAGGTCCAAATGGTCCAAAAGACACAAAACTAGTTTGTGTGTGAACACATTTAGGGTTTTCTTTTGTGGGTTTCGGCCTACACTTGATTATAAGCCCAAAATTGATTCTTTTAATTATTTAATATTATTAATTAATTAAATAATCAATTTATAATTAATTAATAATCAATTGAATTGATTATTAAGGCAAGAACACATGCATGCAAAAAGGTTTCCTAAAATGAAAGTTTTTAAAATGGAAAAAGTTTCCTAATTTGATCACATCATTAAAATAACTCAAAACATTGTTTCAAAAGTTGAAACAAAGTTAGTAATCCATTTATTTATGCATTAGAAAGGCATATAAGGGTGTATGATTGGCATGATGGATAGTTATGGACAAAGCCCTGTGTGATTGAGCATTATGCATGTTTTGGCCCAATGAGGACTTTCATGTCCCGGCCACTTATATTTAGTTTGTATTTCATTTCAAATTGTAATATGTAATTAGATTACTTAGATTAGAATTAGAAATAGAGATGGAGACCACTATCAAGGAGCAAGATGGGCCAGATGGAGATCCAACAAGCTTGAAGATAATGTAATTATTTTCTTGTTTGAATCATGCATACTACCTAGGTGTGACCTTTTGATTTCCCTCTTGGCTCGGGGAAATCAATGTAGTGAAGCCCATAACTATACCATATTTGTATGCTTATATTTATGTGATAGATATAGGATGCATACCAATGTATGCCAACCATGTATGATGAGACTTAATTAACTAAAACCCTCAAACAAATACTAAGGTATATAAGCCTTCCATTAATTTGAGGAGAACGAAAGTTCTTTATAGTGTGGGTTGTTGACCACAGTCAAGCTCACATTATATCGAATATGTTCAAATCTAATTAAATGGGTCATCTTAGCTAGTCCATTAGCTTGTTGACCACAATCAAGGCTAATGGTTCTAGAGGCAAGATTAGGGAATGCACATACGATATGCATGCATCAAGAGTTGATAACCTAATGATCCAATAGTTGTGTAGAGATACAATTGGTATATAGATACCTACCTTTCAAAGGTATGTAATTTGGCTTGTTGACCACAGTCAATGTCAAATTACATATCAAGGATTGGATATTGGCCCACTAAGAAAACCATCGGGTTTTCTCGAATTAAATAGTGAGGGCTATTAATTCGCAATAAAATAGTGGGAGTAAATGGATTAATTAAAGACATTATTAATGCATACATATATATGAACATACTCTCATATCTTTTCTTTTTCACATCTAGGTCATCATCATGAGCACATCAAACATTAATATATGATCAATCTTGGATAACAAGCTGGTTGGCAGTAACTATTCTGACTGGATCAGGCAAGTGAGAATTGTTCTCAGAGCTGAAAAGATCCACTATATCTTGGATAAAGATCCACCACCACTTCCATCAGATGATGTCGTTGATGAGATCAAAGGCAATTATTGAAAATACATGGAGGATAGTGAAGCAGCAGCATGTCTGATGCTGGATGCTATGTCCTCAGAGCTTCAGAAGCAACATGAGGTGATGGATGCTAGAACCATCGTTTTGAATCTAGAGGAGCTATATTCTTCTCAAGCTAGAACTAAGCAATATGAGATTGCTCGAGCTCTATTTAGCTACAAAATGGTGGAAGGCACTTCAGCTGCTACTCATGCATTGAAGATGTATGGATATATTGAGCATCTGAGTAGACTTGGCTATGTTATGGATAATGATCTATACATAGATTTAATCTTGTACTCATTGGCTCCAAGTTATGCACCTTTCATGCTTAACTTCAACATGAACAAGATCCAAGTATCCATTCCTGAATTAATCAATATGCTCAAGACAGCTGATGGATCATTTAAGAAGGATCCAAAAAGTGTCATGGTTGTCACTTCTGCTAAAGGCAAGAAGAAAAAGAAGAAGAAGAAGATAACCAAGGCACAGCCAAAGAATGATGGGATCTCCAAGAAGAAGGTTGCCAAGAAAGAGAATCCCAAAGGAACTTGCTTCAATTATGGAAAGGATGGTCATTGGAAGTGTAACTGCAAGGCCTATCTAGATTCTCTCAAGGAGAAGAAGCAAACTGATGCTTTTACTTCAGGTATTCATATGATTGAAATTAATACTTATTCTATTGCTTCAAAACAATCTTGGGTATTAGATACCGGATGTGGATCTCACTTATGTAATGATCTACAGGGGCTTACAAGCTTTATAAGAGTTGGAAAGGCAGAGATATGTTTGCAGTCAGCTACTGGACAGAATATCTCTACAAAAGTTGTGGGGACTTACTATTTGCCTTTTCCTAGTGGATTAGTACTGGAATTAAATAATTATTATTATGTTCCAGCTTTGTCCAAAAGTATTATTTCTTTCAGTTGTTTGATTAATGATTATAATATTTCTTTAAAGGACAAATGTTGTTACATTTTTAAGAACAATATGTTTTATGCAAAAGCTATCATTGAAAATGGTATATTTGTTCTTAATTTAATTAAAGAAGTACATAATGTGGATACCAAGAGAATGAAACATGATAATCTAAATACCTCATACTTATGGCATTGTTGTTTAGGCCATATAAATGAAAAACGTATGACCAAATTGCACAAGTAAGGTGATTTGGGATCATTTGATTATGAATCATTTGATACATGCGAATCTTGTTTATTGAGAAAAATGACAAAAGCTCCCTTTATTGGTAATGGAGAATGAGTTAAAATGGTTTTGGACTTAATACATTCAAATGTATGTGGTCCAATGACTACACATACCAGAGGAGGTTACTCCTACTTCATTACTTTCATAGATGATTATTCCAAGTTTGGATATATCTATCTAATGAAATATAAATCTGAAGCATTTGAAAAGTTCAAAGAATTCAGAAATGAAGTAGAGAAACAACTTGGCAAAAGTATTAAAACACTTAGATCAGATCGAGGTGGAGAATACTTAAGCCAAGAGTTTCAGGATTATCTTAGAGATAATGGGATTTTATCTCAATGGACTCCACCATATACACCACAACACAATGGTGTATCTGAAAGGAGAAATCGAACATTATTAGATATGGTTCGATCAATGATGAGCCGAGCGGACTTGCCTAAGTCCTTTTGAGGATATGCACTAGAAATTGCTGTTTATGTGTTAAACAGAGTTCCTAGTAAATCGGTTGATGTTACTCCATATGAGATGTGGAATAACAAGAAACCCATGCTTTCTCATATGAAAGTATGGGGTCGTCCTGCTTATGTGAAGAGGACAATATCAGACAAACTGGATGTTAAGTCTGACAAATGTTTATTTGTGGGATATCCAAAAGAAATGTTTGGATATATTTCTATCATCCCTTAGAACAAAAGGTGTTTGTTTTAAGGTATGTTGTCTTCTTGGAAAGAGAATTTCTCCTACGAGAGGACAGTGGGAGTAAAATTGAACTTGGTGAAGTTCAAGACCCACAAATAGAAGATGATCAACCGATTGAACCCGAAACTGAATTTCATAATGATGAGATTGCAGTTGAACCTGATTATACATAAAATCCTAAAAGATCTACTAGGATGCATTCTATCCCTGTGAGATATGGATTTCACATTGATTCGGATAGAGGCATAACTGTAGTAGAGGACAATGATCCTACAAGCTATCAAGAAGTTTTGAACAGTTAAATACGTGATTTATGGCTTAAGGCTATGCAGTCTGAAATGGACTCCATGCATGAGAACAAAGTATGGACTATAGGGTGCAAATGGGTCTTCAAAAAGAAGACCGACATGAAAGGTAATATAGTTACCTATAAAGCTCGCTTAGTAGCAAAAGGTTATCGTCAAAAAGAAGGTATTGACTATGATGAAACTTTTTTCTCCTGTAGCGATGCTTAAGTCTATAAGAATACTTTTAGCCATTGCAGCTCATTATGATTATGAGATTTGGCAAATGGATGTGAAGACAGCTTCCCTTAATAGAAATCTTACTGAGGATGTGTATATGACATAACCAGAAGGGTTCACATCAGGAAATGGCAAAAAGGTATGCAAGCTTCAAAGATCCATTTATGGATTGAAGCAATCCTCTAGGAGCTGGAACATTCGATTCAATGAGACAATCAAAGAGTTTGATTTCTCACCGAATGAAGATGAACCTTGTGTGTATAAAAGGGTCAGTGGGAGTGCAATTGTCTTCCTAGTTCTATATGTAGATGACATATTGATCATGGGAAATAACATTTCTCTTCTCCAATCTGTTAAAATATGGTTATCCAAGAAATTCTTCATGAAAGACCTTGGAGAAGCATCCTATATTCTGGGAATAAGGATCTATAAAGATAGATCCAATAGGTTTCTAGGTCTTTCTCAGAGTACATATATAGATAAAGTATTGAAGAGATTCAATATGGATCTCTCTAAAAAAGGGTTTATACCCATAGTGCATGGGAAACACCTTTCTAAGTCTATGTGTCTGCAGACACTAGAAGATAGAGAGAGCATGAATAGAATACCATATGCATCTGCAATTGGTTCTATCATAGGAGGAGGAGCAATTAGTTGGAAAAGTTTCAAACAAGAAACAACTGTTGATTCAATGACGGAAGCTGAGTACATTGCTGCTTCAGAGGCAGCCAAAGAAGCAGTCTGGATCAAAAAGTTCATAACTGAACTAGGAGTGGTGCCTAGCATTGTTGATCCGATTCCTTTATATTGTAACAACAATGGAACCACGGTCTCATCAGCGATCCAAGCATGTTCTTAGACGCTACCAT
This sequence comes from Excoecaria agallocha, assembly GCA_037975025.1. NCBI lineage: Eukaryota > Viridiplantae > Streptophyta > Magnoliopsida > Malpighiales > Euphorbiaceae > Excoecaria > Excoecaria agallocha. The sequence goes on from CM075807.1 coordinate 19,481,774, forward strand.
CTCATATGGAAAATAGTAGCTAGAAATGATGTGAAAATAGAAAGGGTTCCCACAGTTGATAATGTGGTGGATCCCTTCACTAAAGCACTTTCCTGGATTAAGCATGATCACCATATAAATAGCATGGGTCTAAGACATATGAATGATTGGCTCTAATGCAAGTGGGAGATTGTTAGAGAGTATGCCCTAGAGCCCATGTAATAGGGATGTTTTTCATATGTATAAAATTTATATTTTTAATAAAAGGCATCATTTATTTATTAATGCTATGTTTAAATAAATGAGTTTGTAAATCTTAAATTAATAAATGAAGTCCTAGATATTATAAACATAGTCCAAAGGCAATCATGAAGGTGTTCATGATATGAGATGTCTATTGCATGCAAATGTGTTAATATCTAAATATCCCTAGTCATAGAATTAACAAGATAGGACATTGTTAATTCGGACGGACTAGCACATGTTATGCTTCTTGAATGATTCAAGCAGTGGTTCTCATAACTGTGATTATGGAAGATAATCAAAGGTAACATGTGGATGCTTGTTAGAAGAATAAGTTCATTGGAGACCTGCAAAGAGAATCCTCACATAGATATTAAATCTATGTCAGTGAGCAATCTCTTCATAGCGGTTGTGCAAGTATCCTTAGACTTGAGATCACCAAAGTTATCATAAGTAGCAAGTGATATACTTTGACTCCATAACTGATTACTTCCAACTGGGAGTGAACATAGTTAGGAGATTGGGTATATCATGACCTACTTGAAGATAGTTGAGTGATTGACAAAGGATTCAACATCCCAGAATTAATAAGGGAAGTTATCTCGCATGATTCTATAATTAACTTGTTTAGAGAATCTCTGGCCAGAGTAAAATGCGAAGATTGATAGAGATCCATGGAGGGCATTTTGGGAACAATGGTTAAATTAATAGAACATACATAATTAGATTTATATGAGTTGACAGAAATCCATACTCTGAATCTAATTGAGATAAGAGTGGTGAAAGGAGTAATTACACGGTAACTATTTCTATGGAAGGGTATAGTCAAACCACATGACTTTCCTGACATTTGGGTAGTCATGATGCTTAGCTAGAGGCCAATCATGACTTTTATAATGATTTATCAAAATATCAATAGGGATTGATAAAATGATTTAAAGGAGTTTAAATCATGTGAGTTTTGAATGAACTCACAATTACATATTATACTGCCAACATGGACAGCAACCCAATAGGTCACACACATATAGAGAAAAAGGATAAAATGGTAAAATGACAAGGATAATAATATTTGATATTATTATAAGGGTAGAGAAGTGAATAAGATAATAATTAATTAAAGAGTTTAATTAATTATGATCAAGTAAAATTGTTCGCAAAAATTTTGAGAAATATTCTGTAATTTGGACCTAATTGAAATAATGTATTTCATGATTAATTATTATTATCTTATAAGTGTTATAGGACTACTATAAGTGTTATAGGACTAATATATTAATTAATAAGTCCATTGGAGGAGTTATAAAGGGGTCAGAGGAATGGAGGTGGTGTGGAAGCCCTTCTGTAGAGGGCCACACGCCAGCTCCATACATAAGGCCTTAGAGGTCTTTTTCTTACACCAAATTAATTTATATATATTAAATAAGTGTTATGGAACTCACATATTTAATTTGGTTGGATTTGAAATCCATTTGGGTATTTAAATCCAATTAGTTGCACAAAGGGCCTAGTTTGTGGGTTTTGTGCATAGTCTTTTATGAAAAGGTTTAAATTGGATTTAATTAAGCCCAAATGATTATAATTAATTCCAGAGGCCCAATTAATAATTCTCTAGCAATTTTAAAAACCCAATCTCATTAAGGATTTGGAATTTTAACCTAACTATAAAAGGCCAACTAATGAGGAATTATGGTTAAGTGATTAAACAAAAAAGAAAGACCTTTTCTCTTATCCTCTCTCTCTCTTTTGTGCCACCTCCAAGCTAGCTTCTTGGAATTTCGGCCAGTCCTAGTTTGATACCAATTTGTTGGTTCAATTTATCCTTCTCTAGTGTGGATTACTCATTGGAGGTGTTCGATTTTGGACACTGGGGTTTGCGACAACTCGGTGCGAAGTAAAATTAACTGTTCAACAAAAATCAAAGGTGATTTTTCTTATTCTCATATAGTTATATTGTGTATTCATGGCAAGGTCAAATCTAATGGTTAAAAAATTTTAAAATTTCGCTCATTAATGCGATGCATGTAACCGTTAAACTCCAACAATATGAACTTCTGTGATTCTTTCAAGACAATCTGAATTGACAGCGTTAAGCCTTACCTTGAAAAAACTTGATGAAATGATCTGTTCTCTACCATCCAGATAGCCCTCTCTGCAAGTCATTTTGCATCCTATTGTTTGGCAATCTGAAAAAAGGAAAGCAATAAACCTTTAGTAAGTTTTATTGCTTAAAATAAGCTTTAATGAGCAGATTTGCATAAAAATCACATTCTCTAATTCAGAACCTACTAGATTTCAAACTTGTGTTCACTGACTTTGTTCCTGGATAGGAGTGTTGCACTTCAATCAAAAACAACTTTTAATGCCAAATGTAAGTGCAAAAGGACACATGCTGGCCTTTGCATATTTCATGCACAAAAAACATATCTCTCTCTCTCTCTTGTTTTATAGGAAGAGAACATCATAGACTAAAACCATCACAAATTCAATCCTGCTACACCTGCTAATAGAATATCGGGAAAGAAGTGCAAACTGTATGTTCCTTGATAAGTGTGAATTATATATAGTTTTTGATATGATTTTAGTTGTGTTATTTAGTTGTTTTGGTTTTATTTAGGTTAATTTAGAGTTAATTTGGTAAAATTATGTTTTTTAGGTTAATTATGTGTTTGGTTTGATTTTCAGTTTATAATTGTTAATAAAGGGTTTAAATTGCAAAAAGGATAAAGTTTAGGGCCAAAAGTGCAAATATGAGGAATTGTTACGAGGAAATTGACGTTCAGTCCAGAGCCTTCACACGTGACCACGCGAAAATACTGAAGAATTCCACTCGTGGCCACGTGAAGGTTTGATACATAGAGCCGTGGCCACGTGAAGGGATGGATGTTGAAGGGACGTGGCCACGTGAAGGACTTTTGGAAGAAGAACAATGAAAACACGTGACCACGTGGATTCCTAGTGAAGGACCACATGTGGCCACGTGTGAAGAAAAGCCCAGAGAACATATGACCACGTGTTCAAATACACGGTGAAGGGCGTGGCCACGTGATGTTATTCCCATTGCGCGAAGGATTTTTGTCGAACTTCCTATTTTGGGTTGAAATTACTTCCTATTGAATTCTAAGAGTTTGAGAAGGAATTTATGACTTCTTTGGCCTATAAATAGGATGCTAAAACATAGAAGAAAGGGATTGAATCCTTATATTAAGCTTTGTTTTCTTAGTTATTTTTGCGTTCTTTGTTTTTACTGTTTTCTTCAAAACGTTGTTTTAATTTTAAGAATGGTTTTTGAGTAGTTTTCTTTAACTTTTGCTAAAGGATACTTGAATCCTTAACTTGTATTGTTATGACTTGAGTTTGTTCTTCAATTTTTAATACAAGTTGATTATTTCTTGGTTCTTAAACATAGTCTTGTCTTTTCTCAATTTTAAGTTGATTATTAACTTGATTAAGCGTTGGTTAATTAATTGGTTTAAGTTGAATAATGACTTGCATGCTCTTAGGTTAATTTAGTTGGATTAATGCATGATTATAATCTGAATAAGCTATAATTGTGTGTTAATTTGAGTAAGTTAAGATTAAGAAAAGTGTAACCAAGAATAGGTGAAAGTTAAATATCTTGAGAAAGGCTTTAATAGACATCTAGGAGATTTAATTCAGTTCTTTATGCTAAGTGTTAAGTTTATCTGAATAAGAAAATTTGATGCTTGGAATGATAATCTTGAATAAAGTTATCTGGTTTTATTAAACTGAATTCTCTATAATCACTTGTATGTATTCTTTTATTTAAGTCATAGCAATACTTGTTAAGGTGGATAGTCCTTTAGTGAAAGTTGTCTTTAATATTGATTTTTAACTCATTCAATTTACTTGCTTTCAATAGATTTCCCCTTTAGTTTAGCTTTTTCAATTGTTTTGTTTTCGTTTTAAATTATTGTTTTTAGTTTTAATTCTTCACTCATCATAAATTTGGGATTTCTCTTCTCTCTTTTGCACACGAAAATTGGCTTTGAAATTACAATAGCACATACAAGTACAAGTTTTCCTCTAGTTCGATATTGTGGGTCATAATCTTATTTCCCTATATTACTAGCCAATCTAGTACAATTGCTAGATACCGGTCAAGTTTTTGGCGCCGTTTCCGGGGATTACATTGGCATTCGTTTGTTTATTTTGATTTTAAAGTAATTTTTGTGTGCTTTCTTCTCTTCTTCATCTATTTTCTTATTTTCTTTTTTGGTGACTAGTGGTTTATGGTGAGAGATAACCCCATCCTACCATTAGATCCTGAAATTGAGAGGACATTCCATAGGAATAGAAGGTTAAGAGGCAACATGAATGACCCTGAAATATAACAACCTATGAATGATCCACCACCTAGGATTGAAGAGCAACACATACCCCACCAAGCTCCCGGGAATGGGTATAGACCTAGAACCATTATGGATTATGCTATCCCTAGGTGAAATGAAGAACATAGAACTATTAGGAGTCCTCACCACCAACCCTTTGAGATTAAACCCGCTACCATCACTATGGTATAAAGAAACCAATTTTTGGGTTCGGACATAGAGGATTCTTCACAACATTTGGATATGTTCTTAGAAGTGAGTGACACTGTGCAAATTCCTAATGTATCGACTGATGCAATTAGGTTAAAACTCTTTCCATTTACCCTCATAGGAAAAGCTAAGGATTGGTTACAAATGCTACCAAATCAATCCATCCATTCTTGGCAACAAATGCAAGAAAAATTTCTTTGAAAGTTCTTCCCACCCATCAAGACTGCCCTCATTAGAAAACAAATTAGTGATTTTCAGCAATTTTATGAGGAGCCATTCCATGAAGCATGGGAGAGATTTAGGAGACTTTTAAAAAGTTGTCCACATCATAAAGTTTCTATTTTTAAATTAATGCATATTTTCTATACAGGTGCTCATCCATCAACAAGATCTTTGTTAGATGTAGCTTCAAATGGAAGTTTCATAAATCAAATTCCCGAGGATGCATTTTTACTCCTTGATGAGATGACCACCAATGATGCTCAATGGGCAACCTCTAGAGCAACTCAAAAGAATCAAGGAGTTCATAATATTGATGAAATAGCCATGCTAAAAGCTTAATTAGAATTAATGAAAAAAAACATTTAAAAGAAATAAATGAGCTTAAAGCTAAAAATGTCTCTATGTTATCTAATGAAGTTGATTCTTATGCAGGAATTCAAGGACCTTTGGGAATGAAGAATGCTGAAAGTATGGTAGAAGAAGTAAATGCCTTGAATCCATATAGCAACACTTACAATGCGGATGGAGAACCCATCCAAATTTTTTATGGAGGGAAGGTAATCAAGGTTTTTCTTCTAACCCTAATCCTGGACCCCAATTTAATCATAATAAACCTCACAATAATCAACTTCCATACCAAAACCAAGCTCCACCTCATTACCCAAATCAATACCTATCATAAGCATACCACCAACCACCCGGTTTTTAAAAACCTCAACCCCCCTCCTCAAGAAAAGAAATCTAATATTGAAGAAATGATTGCAAATTTAATGGCTTCCCAAAACTCAATTTTAGCTAGTCAAGATGCTAGATGGAAATCGCAAGATATTTGGATGAGAAACCAAGAGGCATCCATTAGGAACCTAGAAAACCAAATGGGGCAACTTGCTAGTTCTTTATCAAACCATGCTCAAGGGAAATTTCCATCCAATGTAGACCGAAATCCAAAAGAGAAAGCCAGAGCAATCACTTTAAGGAGTGGAAAAGAGTTAGAGAAGACTAAACTTGGTAAGAATTCTTCTAAAAAGGTGGAACCGACAACGGAGGTAAGTAACTCTAACTCAGAAAATACTGAAAAAGTATCTCCTACGATTGAGAAGGGTAAAGGTAGAGAAAATCTTGTTTCTACAATTCTTGATGAATCTCAATTACCATTTCTTGTTCTAGCTAGAAAAGAGAAACAAAATGAACAATTGAGTAGATTTTTGGACATGTTTAAGAAGCTACATATAAATTTACCATTGCTGAAGCTTTGTTACACATGCCTAAATATGCTAAATTTATGAAAGAATTGTGCTCTAATAAGAAAAAGCTAGAAGGAATAGGAATGATTCAATTGTCCAGTAATTGTAGTGCCATATTAACCAATAAAATTCCTAAAAAATTAGAAGATCCAAGTAGTTTTACATTACCTTGTGAATTAGGAGGTAATTTTGTTGGAAATGCTTTATGTGATTTAGGTGCTAGTATTAATTTGATGCCTTATTCAATTTGCAGGAAATTGAATCTAGGTGATTTAAAGGAAACCCGAATGATGCTTCAATTGGCGGATAGATCGGTGAAGAGGCCAAAAGGAATCATCGAGGACCTATTGGTAAAAGTAGGAAATTTCATATTTCCGATTGATTTTGTGGTGATGGACATGGAAGAAGATAGAAAAGTGCCATTAATTATGGGGAGGCTATTCTTGAACACAGCAAGAGCATTAATTGATGTTCATGGATAAATGGTTACTTTAAGATTTAACGAGGAGGAAATGATTTTTAATGTTAATAAAATTTTAAAACACCCCTCGTATGATTTTGAAGAATCCATTTACTTTGTTGATAAGGTTCAAGAATGTACCAACACAAAGCAAGAGGAAATCATTCTCAAAGATGAGCTTCAAAGTTGCTTAATGCATCCAAAGAAAATGGAAGAGTTGGATACAAAGGAGAAAAAGTTGATACAAATTATGGAACAAGATCATAGTAAAGATAATGAAATGAAGGATGAACCATCCCCTCCTAAGGGAGATTTTGAACTTAAAACACTTCCATCTCATTTGAAATATGTATTTTTAAGTGATAATGCTAATCCGGTAATTATTTCATCTTTGTTGACAGATTTAAAAGAAGAAATGCTCATTGGAGTCCTCAAAAAGCATAAAGGAGCAATTGGTTAGGCAACATTCGACTTAAAAGGGATTAGCCCAAGCTATTGTACACATCGTATACCCATGGAGGACAACTTTAAATCGGTGGTGCAACCTCAATGAAGGCTCAACCCAACTATGCAAGAGGTAGTGAAAAAGGAGGTATTGAAACTACTTGATGCAGGTATTATCTATCATATCTCTGATAGTAATTGGGTAAGTCATGTTCAATGTGTGCCTAAAAAGGGGGGAATAACTGTAGTGATAAATGAAAATAATGAATTATTCCTACATGCACGGTAACGAGATAGAGGGTATGTATTGACTATAGAAGGTTAAATAATGCCACTAGAAAAGACCACTTTCCATTGCCTTTTATTGACCAAATGTTAGAAAGATTAGCATGAAATAAATTTTATTGTTTCTTATATGGCTATTCGGGGTATATGCAAATACCTATAGCCCCGAAAGACCAAAACAAGACCACATTCACATGTCCATATAGAACATTTGCATATAGGAGAATGCCTTTTGGTCTTTGTAATGCACCTGCCACATTTCAACGATGCATGATGGCCATATTTCATGACTTTATTGAAAAATTTATGAAAGTTTTCATGGATGATTTCACTATTTATGGTCATGATTTTGAATCTTGTTTGCATAATCTAGCATTGGTTTTGAAAAGGTGTCATGAAACAAATCTTGTGCTAAATTGGAAAAAATGTCATTTCATTGTTAGAGAAGGCATTGTTTTAGGGCATAAAATTTCTGAAAAAGGCATTGAGGTCGACAAAACAAAAATTGATGTGATAGAGAAATTACCTCCACCAACTAGTGCAAAGGACATTAGGAGTTTCCTTGGTCATGCTAGGTTTTATCGTCGATTTATTAAGGATTTTTCTAAAATTACCAAACCACTTTCTAATTTATTGCTTAAAGATGCTGCATTTAATTTTAATGCTAAGTGTTTGCAGGCTTTTAACCTATTGAAGCAAAAATTAGTTAGTGCACTGGTCATTGCATCACCCGATTGGAGCTTACCATTTGAAATTATGTGTGATGCAAGTGATTATGCAGTTGGAGCAGTCTTAGGAGAACGGAAGGAGAAGATTTTCTACACCATCTGTTATGCAAGCCATACACTCACCGGAGCCCAAGTAAATTACACCACTACGCAGAAGGAACTCTTGGCAATAGTCTTTTCATTTGAGAAATTCAGGTCTTACCTCTTAGGATCCAAAGTTAAGGTGTGGTCGGACCATGCCGCATTGAGAAATTTTTTTTGCAAACAAGGATTCTAAACTGAGACTTATTCGATAGGTGTTACTACTTCAAGAATTTGATGCTGAAATCAAAGATAAGAAAGGCGCAGAAAATTTTGTGGCTGACCATCTATCTAGATTGGATCATGCTAGTATCAAAAAGGGAGAAATTTCTGACTTATTTTCCGATGAACATATTTGTTCTTGTTATACTTATGCAAATTCAGTTCCATGGTACGCTAATATAGCTAATTTTCTTGCAGGTGGCTATCTTCCTAAGGAATTTACCTGGCAACAAAAGAAAAAGCTCATAGCGGATGCCAAGCATTACCTTTGGGACGATCCATACCTTATCAAGATATGCCCGGATCAAATACTAAGAAGATGTGTATCGAAATCAGAGCAAGAAGCTTTCATGAACCAATGTCATGGAGGTGAAGTTGGAGGTCATCACGGACCAAATAGGACAGTTCAAAAGATACTCCAATCAGGTTTTTTCTAGCTTACTTTATTTGAGGATGTAAGATCGTTTATAGCTACTTGTGATAGATGCCAACGAGTAGGGAATATATCCAAAAGAGACGAGATGCCTATGAACAATGTGCTAGAAGTAGAAATCTTTGATGTTTGGGACATTGATTTTATGGGACCTTTTCCGAATTCATTTGGGTTTGAGTATATCTTGGTAGCAGTGGATTATGTGAGTAAGTGGGTAGAGGCAATAGCTACTAGGATGTGTGATGCAAAAATTGTGCTGGAATTCATTAGGAAAAATATTTTCACTAGATTCGGAGCACCTAGAGCTATTATAAGTGATGGAGGCAAACATTTTGTCAACCATCAATTTAAGACCTTACTTAAGAAATTTGGTGTTAAGCACAAAATCACAACCCCATACCACCCTAAAGCCAATGGACAAGTGAAAGTATCTAATAGGGAGTTGAAATCAATCTTAGAAAAAATAGTGAATAACTCTAGAAAAGATTGGTCTCTTAGGTTAGATGAGGCTTTATGGGCTTTATCGAACTGCATTTAAAACTCCTATAGGTATGTCTCCCTTTAGAATTGTTTTTGAAAAAGCATGTCACCTTCCGATCGAATTAGAACATAAAGCATAGTGGGCTACAAAATTGGTTAACTTTGATTTGAGAAATGCAGGAGAAAGGAGGAAATTACAGCTCAATGAACTCGATGAAATTCGACAATGGTCATATAAGAATGCTGCACTTTATAAAGAAAAGACCAAACGATAGCATGGCAAGCATCTAAGGGTAAAAGATTTTGTTCCAGGAATGTTAGTGTTTCTTTATAATAGTCGTCTTCATTTGTTTCCAGGAAAGCTGAAATCGAAGTGGCTTGGACCATATCAAGTGATGTCAAGCAGTAATTTTGATGTAGTGACGATCAAAAGCTTAAAAGATGGACGTGAATTTATGATCAATGGTCATCGACTTAAACCATACCAAATTGGACAACAAGAGGTTACTGAAGCAACCATAGTTCTTTAAGATACTTAAAAACTGGTTTGGAAAGTCTAGCTGGAGACTTTAAAAACTCAGAACTTCTAATCTCTCTCTCTTTTCTTTTTACAGTTGAGTTTTCGTGTTTTTGCATTTTTGTGTGTTTGTGTGTTTTGATTCATGAAAAGAAGTGAGTAAATCAAGGTTTTTAAAAGAAGACATGTTTTTAATGGAAAAAATTCGTGTTTTCAAAGCTTAAAATAGAAAAAAATTGCATTTAAGGAAGAGTTTTGTGTGTATGTGTTTCAAAAATGAAGCAATTGAGGTAAGAAAATGCATGTACACGTGACCACGTGTGGTTCTCTCTATACCATCACGTGGCCACGAGTTAATGAGGTGCAGAATTTATTTCATACACGCGACCACGTGTATTTCTCAAGAGAAACATCACGTGGCCACGGGTTAATACACTACCAAGTTCCCTATATTACACGTGACCACATGTTGTACAAAGGAAAAAATCATGTGGCCATGGTTAAAGTTACTGTCCTCCCTTCTAAACATCACGTGACCACGTGTATTTTACAAGAAGAACCTCACGTGGCCACGGGTTGATGTTCTGCTTCCCCATTTTCAATTCACGTGACCACGTGAAGTTCAAAGGAGAACCATCACATGGCCATGCATGCCCAAAGAACAAAAGGCATACATGACCACGTGCGGTTCTTTCCATGAACCTCACGTGGCCACGCCTCTTATCCCTGCCTATATACACATTTTCACGCCATTTTATTTGCTTCTTCTTCATTTTAAGTTGCTCTCTTCCGTGCACACACCTCACCAACACAAAGATCAACCCGTGACCACGAAATTTTCACTCACCATCGATCATCACCATCTCCATTTGCTTTCTCTTTACTTTTTCTCTCTCTCCTACCCATCATCCCTTCCTTCTCCACATTTACTTCATTATTTTAGGTTTTTCACAACTCACACACACCACCTCAACTTTGTGCTGCAATTTTGGTGTGATTCTCACTTCCAAGTAAGTATTTACTCTCATTACTCCTTAATTATTATTTTCTTATCATCCATTGTTGTGTTTTGTGCAATTTTTGTTCATGAATGTTTAGTTTTTAGGTTACTTTGCACTTAACATTTTTGGTTGCATGTTAATTCTTTTTGCTTCTTTGGATGATTATGAGTATTATATGCATGATATAAATGCTTGGTATGCAATTGGGTAGTAAACAATCTTTGTTATACTCTTTAAATTAATGCTCAACTTTGTGCTCATAACATGCTTGATAAAATGCCTCAATGAGTTTTTCTTTAAAAACATTTAACTTTTACTCTTGGATAGCATGTTTATGATTTGTAGGGATACATTATGACTTAATTCACCTCTTCAAAGATTGGTTCATAGGGTTATTCATGCATGATAGGCATTATGTTTAACATAGTCTTTGTACTCAAATGTCTTTTAAGCCTATCGTTTTGATCTTCACATATGCTATCCACATTTCTCATTGCACCCAAGAATATTTCAATTCATTCAATGCATGTTTCCTGTGCTTACACCTTAGTCTATCTTGGGTTATAAGTTGACACTTACGTTGTGTTTTTCTTTCTGTGTAGTGGCACCTCGAAGGACCAAATATCCTGATGTAGCAAGATTCATCTGGTATACGCATTCCGTCATATGTGGACAGGGCCAAGATTAATAAATTTGACTACTTCAGCAAATGTACCTATGTCCAGCCCGCCTATTTAAGCCATTTGTTCCTTAATATCCCGGCTGGAAATCTATGGGATCATGAGATAGAACCATTGATCCAAAATATTGGTTGGGGGAGGTTCATTGAAAAGAAACCGAAAGTATATCTAGATATGGCATGGGATTTCTTGTATTCTTTTGAATGCTACTTTAAGAGAGATGCGGAGGATGGCACAGTCGGTTTTAAGTTGGGTAAGAAAGGATATTCCTTAACTTTTAGTCAGTTCTCTGAAATTCTTGGATTTGTGCCAAATGCCCCTACTGAATTGGAAGATGCTTCGCCTATGAAAAATTGGGAACGAATCAAGGATCTTGAATTAAATGAGCCATGGGTAGGGGGACAATGCAAGGTCCATGCTTTAAGGACTCATGCATTATAAATCATTCATCGTTTTCTTGGAAAGAGTATATATAACAATTTGAAAAATGCAAGCACCATTAGTGTCTCTCAAGCAATGGTTCTCCGATGCATGATGGATGGAAAAGCACTAAATGGAGCAGGCATTATAGCTACTCGAATTAAGGACTTGCAAAAAATTCCAGGACACATTGATAATATTTTTATAGGGTGGATAGCTACAATTTTAGTTTCTGCAGTTAAGCATCTGGTTTATGGAGAACCAGTTAAAGGAGATTTGCCTTGTATTGATAATAAAATGTTGAAAAGGATGAAAATTCTGATCCCTAAGCCTCGTGGTCATTGGGAAACTCGGGAGGAGTATTTAAGAGAGAACAATAATCGGTTTGAGGAGCAGGAAGAGGAACCAAATAAGGAGTATGTTGCCACAGCTGTGCCTTCCCCCATCAATGAGCCTACAACACTGGAATGGGAAGCACCATTTAATCAATTAAGTGGCCGGATGGATGCTCAACAAATTAGACTCAATCAAATGCAAGGAAGATTGGATATGCTTTGTGATACGGTCATGGAAGGAAATAGAAGAGTTGAGCATTTTATCCATCACTTTTGGCAGCGGTTTCCTCCACCACCACCTCTACCGGAATAGATCATCATTTACTGTGGACAGCAAAATTTTGAGGAGGGGGTAGCCTCATTTCAGGGAGTTTGTCTTCAACTTTTCTTTTCTTTTTCATGAATCAAACTTTGTTATTTTGTGTTTTGTTTTGTTTTCTTTTCTTTTCTTAAGTTTGTAAAATATATTAAAGACTTATATAGTTCACTTTTTCATTTAGTTTGCATGAAAACTTAGTTTGCCCTAGTTACTTCAAAACTTCGAACACTTTGAGCTTGGATATGGAATATGCATGTTTTGAACCTTTGCTTAGCAAGAGAACATTTATGTTGTTTAATATGCCTTTGGATGGGTTAATTTTCAACTTGATAAATATTTGTTAGTTTCCAAATTCTTAAAAGCACTTAGACCAGTTTTTAACTTAGAGAAAAAATTAGTACAATGAAGTAGTGAAGTAAGGAAATTTAGAGCATTAGAACCTTCCTCATCACCCTTCAAAGCATATGAACTACTCAAGCAACTTAGAAAATGTTCTAGGCAATAATTTTTTTGATAAACTTTCTTAAAAACTTGTGTCCTACCTTAATGAAATTATCCTTTATTAAGCCATTTTGAGCCTATAAGGTATGCTTAATGCGTACCATTAATATTTTCTTGTTACACCTAATGTTTTAACCATATAACCTAAAAAGCTTTTATCTCACCTTATGAATTGGCCACTTTAGGATTAAATGGATGCATGAAAAGAGTAAAGTTTTATTGGGTGTAGTAAGAAAGTCTTAGCAAAGTTATTGATGAAGTCAATTGAAAATATACCTTGTATTACCTTGAGGTTAGCTTGTAAATGCTAGTTCATTAAAAAAAAAGAAAAAAAAAAGGAACGTTTGAAGTTGAGAAAAAGGGTAAAAGAAAGAAAAAGAGAACTAGCAAATATGAAAAAATATAAGTGTGGGGTAGTACAAGGGAAAAATGGAAAAATAATGACTTCTCGGTGAAAGGATATATTATCTTTTAAAAGAAAGTTTGGAATCAAGGCAAGGATGAGTAGAATTTGTATTGTTTAAGTTATTGGGATCTATTTTTTCTTGGAGTTGCTATATTCATTTTGATTATCTTTTATCCATTCTTTGATAAACATACCTTTAGCCCCATTACAACCTTTGAAAGACCTATGTGATTTTAAGTTTGTTTTGAGTTGTTTAATGGAGATGACCTTTGGGTTCCGGTGCTAAAGGAGAGTCCTATTGTGTTTCTAGAGTTTCAAACACGAAACTGATTGTATGCTTAAGCATTCATAATTCTATACTTCATTACCTAGTTGTATTGATATTTTGATTTTCAAAATTGCTTAAAATGATTTGGTCTTGCACACACTCAAGGAAACTAGCTTATATTCTCTTATTGAAGTTAATCTATTTAGAGTTTATATTAAGTACTTGTGTTAAAATGCTAAGTTTGGTTTTGAAATTGCATATCTTTATACAAGTTTGATGGTTTTGGAGGAGGGTTTGTTCTAAATTGCTTGAGGGCAAGCAAAGTTTAAGTGTGGGGTATTTGATAAGTGTGAATTATATATAGTTTTTGATATGTTTTTAGTTGTGTTATTTAGTTGTTTTGGTTTTATTTAGGTTAATTTAGAGTTAATTTGGTAACATTTATGTTTTTTAGGTTAATTCTATGTTTTGTTTGATTTTCAGGTTAAAATTGTTAATAAAGGGTTTAAATTGCAAAAAGGATAAAGTTTAGGGCCAAAAATGTGCAAATATGAGGAATTATTACGAGGAAATTAACGTTCAGTCCAGAGCCTTCACATGTGACCACGTGAAAATACTAAAGAATTACACCCGTGGCCACGTGAAGGTTTGATACATAGAGCCGCGGCAACGTGAAGGGATGGATGTTGAAGGGACGTGGCCACGTGAAGGACTTTTGGAAGAAGAACAATGAAAACACATGACCACGTGGATTCCTAGTGAAGGACTACACGTGGCTACGTGTGAAGAAAAGCCCAGAGAACACGTGACCACGTGTTAAAATACACGGTGAAGGGTGTGGCCACGTGATGTTATTCCCATTGCGCGAAGGATTTTTGTCGAACTTCCTATTTTGGGCAGAAATTACTTCTTATTGAATTCTAAGAGTTTGAGAAGGAATTTATGACTTCTTTGGCCTATAAATAGGATGCTAAAACACAGAAGAAAGGGATTGAATCCTTAGAATTAAGCTTTGTTTTCTTAGTTATTTTTACGTTCTTTGTTTTTATTGTTTTCTTCAAAACGTTGTTTTAATTTTAAGAATGGTTTGTGAGTAGTTTTCTTTAACTTTTGCTAAAGGATACTTGAATCCTTAACTTGTATTGTTATGACTTGAGTTTGTTCTTCAATTTTTAATACAAGTTGATTATTTCTTGGTTCTTAAACATAGTCTTGTCTTTTCTCAATTTTAAGTTGATTATTAACTTGATTAAGCATTGGTTAATTAATTGGTTTAAGTTGAATAATGACTTGCATGCTCTTAGGCTAATTTAGTTGGATTAATGCATGATTATAATTTGAATAAGTTATAATTGTGTGTTAATTTAAGTAAGTTAAGATTAAGAAAAGTGTAACCAAGAATAGGTGAAAGTTAAATCTCTTGAGAAAGGCTTTAATAGACATCTAGGAGACTTAATTCAGTTCTTTATGCTAAGTATTAAGTTTATCTTAATAAGAAAATTTGATGCTTGGAATGATAATCTTGAATAAAGTTATCTGGTTTTATTAAACTGAATTCTCCATAATCACCTATATGTTTTCTTTTATTTAAATCATAGCAATACTTGTTAAGGTGGATAGTCCTTTAGTGAAAGTTGTCTTTAATATTGATTTTTAACTCATTCAATTTACTTGCTTTCAATAAATTTTCCCTTTACTTTAGCTTTTTCAATTGTTTTATTTTCATTTTAAATTATTATTTTTAGTTTTAATTCTTTACTCATCATAAAATTTGGGATTTCTCTTCTCTCTTTTGCACACAAAAATTGGCTTTGAAATTACAATAGCACATACAAGCACAAGTTTTCCTTGGGTTCGATATTGTGGGTCATAATCTTATTTCCCTATAATACTAGCCGATCTAGTACACTTGTTAGATACCGGTCATTCCTCAGACAAGTAATAACCAATTTAGCAAGATAATAAGCTTTATGATTGAATCCCAGTTGAATATATGGCAAAAACATCCCAGCAAAGAAACTTATTTTTAAAATAATGACTTTATTCATTTTCTACAAATGGGAAGAGTGGATTTGACCTCAAAATCTATCTTACGAGAAATGGCATAGGTAGTCAGAGTAATAGGAAACAAAAGAAAAATACTCATACTATTCCTTTTTTTATTTTATTTTGAACATTTTATTTTCCTCTTCAGTTTAGTTTTCTGTTCTTTTGGATTAATTATAGTCACAAGTTTATCATGAAAGATATTGAAAAAGAATGAATCCTTGCCCATGCAATAAACAAGGCTCTTAGATCGACAGGCTATATTTAATTCACCTTGTTACAAATCAAATACAAGGTTACCTCAGGTACATGCCACCTCAGGCTTCAGAAGTTGATGCCCCCAAATATGAAGAAACTATCCAGCAAGGGTATGCTACAGTCATGTCATATGTGCTTCATCAAATGAATGAAGCACTTCTTCCAACATCAGTCTTGTACTAGTGTCAAGAGGACTCTCTGGCCTGTCTGAGTGTGTAATATTTAAGAGATAAAGCTTCTTGGAGGCTACAAATGCAGCTGAGAAGATCCTTTTCATTCCTCCCCTTGTGCTATCAACTTTATACTCAAATTCATAAACTTGTAGGCCCCCATGCCCAGATCTCTCAGCCACTTCAATTACCTCTGCATCCCTTGTACTTTCCTGCACAATAAGAACTTAAAAACTTATTAGCATTGAACTTTCTTACAAAAAGTGCAGCATAATGTCACTCGGTAGTTTAGCAGTTAAAACTGATAGACCAGAGTATAAAGTAGGCATAATTTCAAACATGTAACCACTCAGAATATCAGCAGTATGTTCAAAGTTAGGAAGGGGATTCTTACCCCCATGCAGTAGCCTAAAGCACAAGGAGCCTCTCAATTGGTGGCGGGGCTGGGGGGGTTTTGGTGTTACCGTCTAGAGATAAGCCAGTCGCCCATCTGTGGTATAATTATTTGGTCTTTTCCTAGCATAGCATTGTTAAATGTCAAATTGAGATTGCTGCAAGACTTCTGGTGCAGCCAAAGCCAATCACTCTAGCAATAGCCAAATGTATTGATTATTAATTTTGAAGTTAAATGACAATAAAGTGGAAAATACAAACCATTTAAATTGAAAAAAATAGGATTTATCTAAAGTTTGAAGGTAAAATTGGCTCATTTGAAGTTCTCATTGCTTCTATTTCAGTACTTGAAACCATTGTAATTTTAAACTTGGGTAAATTATTATAGTTATTTCCAAGCTAGGACTTGTATAAAAATTCTCCGACTTCCTAAGCATCAATTAAAATTCAGTAATCCAACAAATTCATATGAAGAATAAGATGTCAAGGCAGAAGTTCCCCTTCAGCAAAGCATATCAACATTCAAAAGTATGAAACATAATTGCCCATTAAGCAGCATTTAATGAGAAACAAACCTTATGCTTTTTAGCTTGGATAAGTTTGTCAACAACAAACTGAGGAGTCCCAAAGTCAGAAAGGCTATTGAGATGAACAGGATTCACCACAACCCCAACATTGTTAATTCCTTTATTCACCTCCTCGAAAAGCACTGTTGCCCCTGCTTTATCCACCTGTTCGCACAAAACTAAGTAAAACCCTTTCCTAAAATGAATAAATGGGCAGAGAGAGAGAGAGAGAGAGCACCTTAACATAATAAGAGGGTCTGAGGAGTGAAGCCTTTCATGAAATCCGTATACCTCTCAAGTTGCTCCAATTCTAGAGCCAAAATGGAGTTTTGACAATTTGGAAATGAGTGGTTGATGATCAGCGCAAAAATTGCGATGTTCAGGTTTCCCTTGGTTGAACAAACGGGTACAGCCATTGATTTTTGTCGTTCAGTATTTAGTTTTAAGAGAGAAGATCTGGGCAATGAAATTGAAAAGCAGTTTTTGGGAGAAGACCTGCAACTGTTGTTATGTTGGTAGGGAATGTGAGTCGAGATGCAGAAAAAAGTGTGCGTTGCCATTGACACACATTAATACACCTTTTATCTTCCACTACCAATACCATACCCATCAAATATTATATCATAGTTCTCTCACACCGCGTTTTACTATTTTTTATTTTTTTATTTTTTAAAAAAATTGAAATATTTTTTTTTCACAAAATTTAAAAAATGCATTCATTACCCTATAAAGTGAAAATTAGAGAGTATATATATATATATGTACGTGTATATATATATACATACACATGTATATATATATATATATACACATACATGTATATATATAAATACACACACGTGTATGTATGTATATATATACATGTACATATATATACGTGCATATATACACATACACATATATATGTGCATTACATATGTATATATATGTGTGTGTGTGTGTGTATATACACACACGCGCGCGCGTATGCTTATATATGTATATGTATATGTATATGCATATGTATCATATACACATACATATGCATATGTATATATACATATGCATATGTATGTGTATGTATATGTATGTATGTATGTATATACATATATATACATATCAATATGTATGTATATATGCATGTACTGCATATCCATGCATATACATATACTTATGTATGTATACAAATATAAACACATATATATACATGTATATGTATATATATGTATGTATGTATGTATAACACATATATATGTGCTTGTATATATTAAGATTATTCAAAAAATTTTAAAAATATTTATATTAGTTTTTTAATCTTTTTTATTTAAAAAAACTGAAATTTTTATTTTTCATTTTATGAAATTTATTAAAATAAATATAATTTTTATTTTTCATTTTTTGTGAGAATTTTTTCTAAAAAATTAGAACAGTTTTTTTTTTTAAATAAACAAGCTTTAAATATGCATACTGCACCAAAAAAAAACCTAATACATATTATCTTCCACACAAAAAATGATCTAAAAATTTAAACTTCAGTGATTATTATAAATGAAAACTTAATAAAAATGCAGCTCTTTATCTTTTAATTAATAGAAAAACACTACATGTGAATTTTGAAATTCATATGTTACTTATAATCAGTTATTATATTTATTATCATAAAGAAAAAGAGTAGAAAACAAAAAAAAAAGGTTGAATTAATGAAAAAATTGTAAATGATAAAAAAAAATGATTTTTTAGTATTTTTTATTTTCATTACGTGCTTGTTACAAAAATTTGCTATGTAATTTATCACCTCAAGAGATAACAAATGCATTTTTAACGACTTTAAATTAGGAATGAGTATGGACCGGTTAATCGATTTATTAGCAAAAAAATTAGCCAGTCCATTAATATCGTTTTTTAAAATCACTAACCATTAACCAGTCCGTTGCATTTAGTTAACCAGTCCATCGATTTCGATTTTTCGGTTTGGTTAACCAATATTTTTCGGTTAACCATTAAAATTTATAACATAAAATTATTAAAAAAGTTAGACAAAGTTCAATTCAATTTCAAATAAATAAAGTAATTTAATATAAAAATTACGAAACAAAAATAATTTACTAGTTAAAATTCATGTTATATAGATTAATAGCTGATATTATAAAATAGATTTGATATTTGTTGAAAATTAAAATATGTTTGATTTTAAGTTAAATAAAAATTTGAATAATATTAAATGTTATAATATAAACTTTAAAATATAAGAAAATGTAATTACATGCTATTAAGTAAAATATGAACACTAATATATGATAAAAAATAATATATATAAAAGTCAATCGGATACTATATATAAATATTATTATATAATTAAAGAGAATGACATAATATAAATTTAGTTTAATATAAAAAATAATATATATAAAAGTTAATTGTATACTATATATAAATACTACTATATAATTAAAGAGAATAACATAATATAAATTAAGGTATAAAAATAAAAATATAATTTAAATATATTTTAAAATATTATTTTATGTAAATTTTAGAGAGAAATAGAAAAAATTAAAGATATAAAAATTATATATATATATATATATATATATATATATATATATATATATATATATATATATATATATATATATATATATATATATATGAACTGGTTAATCGTTAATTAACGGTTAACTGGTACCTATAAACCTAGACCGTAATCATTAACCAAAAATATAAAAATTAAAAATCATAACCGAATCCATCAGATCGGTTAACCATAAAAATCAGTCCGATTTCGGACAGATTTTACGGTTAACCATATTTTCGGTTTTTTTTGCTCATCCTTAATTTAAATGTGTGATGAGACACTTGTAAAATTTATAAGTGTACATTTTTTTTATTTTCTTGCTAAATTTGAGGAAAAAAAATATACATTAAGCCAATTATTTTTCACCAAATTTAAGAATCAAATATTTATTAAATTCTATTAGTTGAATATATATAAAGACAAATTAGATTTTATAATTCATTTTAATATATAAATTTTTATAATAATTTAGTTGAACAAGTAGGAGTGATTAACAAATCCGATCCTTTAACTATGATCTCAATACCTTAGTGGTGCCTCATTTAAATTTTAAAAAATCCAATTTTGAGGCTCCCAACTATTAAAATTCTCTACATTTGTTCCCTTTAAAATAAAAAATTACAATTGAGGTCCCGAACTTTAATACGACATAACACGCGGTCCCCTATAAACGGCACATTAACGTGCCATTCCAATCACCGTTAATAGTCACCGTTAAACTTCGATTTTTGCATCTTGTACCTAAAAAATATTAAATTATATATTAGATAAAAAAACTAATTGAAAGAAATATATAGCCATAAATATCATGAGAAGCATAAATACTTTTCATAACGCAGAATCATAATCGCCGAGATCGTTCACATTTTGCATCACCGGTATTGTTCAAGAACATAATTCTTGGTCCTATTTACAAACTAAAAAGCCTAACGAAAAAAAAAGAAAAGAAAATGTGTGGAAACAATTTGGCAAAGTTTTGGTATAAAGTTTTTTTCGTATATTCAAGAACATAATTCTTGGCTCTATTTATAGGGCTCTAATTAAGGTAACTTAATTTCTCTTAATTAGTGAGAATTAAATTGACAGTTACACAAATTAAGTATAAGAAATAATATCTATTATTAATATGTCAGTTACCTAATTTAAATTAGGTAATTGCCCATATTAATACACACATAAATAGCAGATTCTCTAATTAAGGGAAAATCCAATATGGATCTAATTCCATATATATTATTTCCTGTTTCGATATTATCACGTTTATATCGGAGCCAATTTCTCATCTCATGAGTCATGGGTGTATCCCAAATTCTTTCATCTTCCACTCGTATATGATGAAACGATTTTCAATCATTCTCTCCTATCATATAGGTAGATAGTTCGTGTGACCAACATACGTCGAGAACACTAGTGCTATATACCTGTTAAGGATATATAGTGCATTGAGAAATAAGATCTCCTTATAATAGTATGCCAAACCCTATATAGTTTTCTCACATTCGTTGTTTTATCTTATGATCTCATAAAAATAATTTTCATTTTCCCTATTGTGTCTCTACTCATAAAGGCTACAATAGGTTAACCGATGAACCACAAAACCACCGAATGCGATTGAAAAACATCTTCCCCATTACTCTATGTCATCCATCATAGTCCAACTCATTTTTCTAGTTAGATCTGCCGAGTCAAAATTTTTTCATGATCCTTTGGAGACTAACTAAGCTAGACACACTGAACTATACTTCGGTATAAGTTAAGGATTTTGAGGGTCGGAAAAATAGGGTCTCACACTAGGAAAAATTTGAGATCATTCATATAAAATTTCCTTTCCTTGGTTAACTTAAGCACACAAGGTATGATGGATGTGATATGGTGTTCCCTCCTTTCCCTTAAAGGAGCACACGTTTTATTATTATTTAACACCATAGAGAAGCATAAGGTTGTAATGCACCAAAGCATCCAACTTTAATCCACTTTCTTAAGGACTACTTCTGGCTATTTGGACAGAATATGATAGTTACATTTAACATATCATCAAATCATTCTTTAATCCTATTTTGAATCTTAATCCAAAGCACACAATCTCATGTGTATCTATATCTTGCACGTTAACAAGACTCATCTTGTAATTTCTGCAAGACGACACTTTTATTTTGAACAGGTTCTTGATATTCACTTTGAGTTTAAAAATTGCATCATATTATACTTTGTTAACTTATTAACAAAACTAATGTAAACACCCGTGTGAGTGGGTTACTTTTATGTCCGACATGATTTATCTTATAATAGTAAATGTTCACATATAAACACTCACACTCATGTATTGCCAACAATCAACTCAATTATTATTATTCATAAATAATAATGTCAAGATATTATAATATAAATCAAATCCTACACAAACCTTGAGACCTAACATGTCTCTCAAACACATATTTTGATACAGGTTTTAGTTAAAGGATCTGTTATCATATCATGTGTAGAAATATACTAAAAGTTTACTTCTCCTCATGTAACAATGTCTTTAGTGTATTGATACTTAATGTCGATATGCTTTGTCTTAATATGAAATTTTGGGTCTTTAATGTAAGCTATCAACGACTGACTATCACTATAGACTGTCACAGGTTCCTCTGAGATAGTTACATTCTGATGGTCCATAAATTGTTTTAACCAAACTATCTCTTCTACTGTAGCTGAAAAAGTGAGAAATTCTACTTTCATTGTCGAAAGGGCTACACAGGTCCGTTTTCTTGCTACTTCATGAAAACGCACCCTTGCTTAACAAGAAAATATAACCTGATGTGAATTTTCTCTCATCCACATCTCCTCCCCAATCAGCATCCGTATATCCTCTCAAATGCAGATATTTTCCTTGAAAACAAAGAGAATAATCTGCGGTACCTTTGAGGTATCCAAATATATATCCTTTTTACCGCTTTCCAATGTGCTTCACCTAGGTTAGATTGA
Organism: Excoecaria agallocha; assembly: GCA_037975025.1. NCBI lineage: Eukaryota > Viridiplantae > Streptophyta > Magnoliopsida > Malpighiales > Euphorbiaceae > Excoecaria > Excoecaria agallocha. The sequence continues at coordinate 19,504,561 of CM075807.1, forward strand.
TATCTACTCACCATGCCCACAACATAGCATATATCAGGTCTGTTACACAATATTGCATACATTAAACTTCCCATGGCACTGGCATATGGAATGTTTTTCATACGTTCTATCTACTCTTCTATCTTAGGACACATGCTTTTACGAAGAGATTGATTCTTAGCAATGGGATTGTCTATAGGCTTATAGTTTTGCATATTAAATCATTCAAAAACTTTGTATTTGTACATCTCCTAAGACAGTGATAATAACAGTTTTGAGCGATCCCTTAAAATCTTAACTTTAAGGATATAACATGCTTGATCTATATCTTTCATCTCAAAGTTGGATGACAACCATTCCTTAATAAGATTTACATATTCTTTCTCATTTCCTACTATAAGTATGTCGCCTACATACATTGTTATAATGACAAACTTATTTCTTGAGCTTTTTGAAATAAACACAATGATCTTCATCAATCATGTTTAACTCATTCGACATGACTTCATGAAATCTTAAATACCATTGTCTCAAAGACTGCTTTAGGCTATAGATTGATCTTATCAATCGGCAAACCTTATATTTGTTGCCTTCTTCAATGAAACCTATAAGCTATTCCATATAGATTTCTCCTTTTAATCCTCCATTAAGGAAAGCAGTCTTTACATCCATTTGATGTAGCTCTAGATCAAAACTAGCTACTAAGGCTAGAATTAATCTTATCAACGTAAATCGAACAATAGGTGAAAAGTCTCCTCATATTCAATTCCTTCCTATTGTGTAAACCTCTTAGCAACTAGCTGAGCCTTGTATCTTTTGATACTACCATCAGCTTTTTGCTTTATTTTGAGAATCCATTTATTCCCAATTGGTTTGCGTCCTTTAGGTAGATCAACTAGTTCCCAAACATGCTTTGACCTCATAGAAGCCATTTCTTCTTCCATTGCCTTAATCCACTTATCTTTAGCTGGGCATGAGAGAGCTTCTACTACAAATTTAGGCTCATCATTATCTTATGGTGTAATAAAAAAGGCCTTATTCACACCTTCGATCTCAAATCATTGGTACGGAACACTTTTCCTTTTAGATTTTTTGTTGTTCTGAATCTTGATAAACATGTCTCATATATTCATCATAGTTCGGAATGCTCCCACTGGAATTGAGCTCTACGCTTCCACTCAAATAAAGATCCTGAATATCTATACTCCCACTAAAGTTAGGCATGCTCATCCTCCCACTGGAGGACAGATCCCAAACATTTAGACCATTGAGAAGAGATCTTGACCTTTTTTATCAAATTTCCTCCCACTCGGATGAAGAGATCCAAGTAGTTCATCTTCTTGAGTTTTATAAAAAGTAAAGTCTTGACTTACTTCACCCAACTTTGGAAACTCATTTTCTAAAAATATGACATCTAGTGATTCAAATTCCATTATTGAGCCATTTACTTGCTCACCCACGAACACATATCCTTTTGATACATCAGAATATCGCATAAAGATACTCTTTTTACCTCTTGATCCTAATTTACCAAATTTATTTAAGGTATTATGGACATAAGAAGCACAACCCCAAGGGTGTCAATGACTTAGGTTAGGTTGCTGACTAGTCCATAAATCATAAGGAGTGGAAGCAACATACTTAGAGGGCATACGGTTTAGAACATATGTGGCCGTTAATAAAGCATCTCCCTAATAGGAGATGGGTAAATTTGCTTGAGCCATCATAAAATGTACCATGTCTAAAAGGGTTTTATTTCGCCTTTTCGCAACACCAACTTGTTGTGGAGTTCAAGGAATAGACAACTAATGTTATATCCCCTTTTCATCACATAAAGTTTTAAATTCATCAAAAAGATATTCTCGACCACGGTTGGTTCATTGGACCACAACCATCTGAATTAATTAATTGCCAAGGAATTATGGTTCGAGTTCCTTTTTCAAACGATTTTCTAATTAGTTTTCCTTGCAAGCAATGCTCACATATAGGTAATTTAATCTCATTTTAATCACCTAACAAACCTATCTTAGCTAACCGACGCATTCAATCCTACCCAATATGGTCCAATCTAGCATGCCATAATTTCACATTATCCTCATACGTATTTGAAGAATAAGAGATTAAAGAAAAACTAGCTTTCTTAGAATAATTAGGATCAACATCCATAATTATAAAATTGTCCAAAACAAAACCAAAACCAAAACCATAAAAAATGTCATCTAAAAATAGGTTAATTTTATCATCCTTAAAATGCAGAACAAACCCAAGTTTCATTAAAGTTAAAACAGAAACTAAGTTCTTACGAATATCAGGAGCATAAAGCACATGGTGTAGGAGTAAGGTTTACCCTTCATGTAAGACTAGTCTACATGTGCCAATTCATAGGACTACTACTCTGGCATTGTTTCCTACATAAAAATCTACTTTACTCTAGTAGTTACTCATTGAAACTTGACAAAGGCATCTCAATCCCTTGTCACATGGTCGACTGCTCCTGAATCAACCACCCACAAAGGATGAAGTTCAATTAAAAATACAGAACTTGATACACAAATTTCACTCACTCTTGAGTTAGAATAGTGTACTTATTTGGGCACAGTGCAATCTTTTGCATAGTGGCCCTTCTACTAGCAGTTGAAACACTTCACCCTAGAAATGTTCGCTTTCTTTTTGCCTTTGGACCCCTTTCCATTATGCTTTTTAGGCTCTTGAGCCCTTTCTTTGCCTTTTCCATGTAAGCTCCCCTTTTTGTTTTAGTTTGAATTTTTCTTACCAGAACTGGAGTGTGCCATATGCACTTCAACATTGACCTTAATCGATGCTAAACGGTCATCTTCCAACTCCAAATGTCTAGCAGCATCCATAAATGTCTTAATGTTATCCATATGAGTCTGCTGCATTTTCATTTGCTCCCAACTTCTTGGCAAAGATCGGATGACAGCCTGAACCTGTTGCTCATCAATCAACTTATGACTTGCATGACTAAGTTTACAAATCATATTCTCCATCTCTTGAAGATGTTTCTACATTGAATGATCAGGCTTCTTCTGATAAGTATCGAATTTGATCATTAAAGATCGGAGTCTAGTTAGAGACACCTCTATAAACTTCTCTCGCAATGCGACCTATAAATCCATTGCATTTCGATATGAGCAAAATTACATGGTGATATCATCTTCTATTGCACTTAAGAGGATGATACGACTAATGGAGTTCTTCTTTTTCCATACTGCATAAGCTTCTTGGTTATGTTTATGCTAAACAAAAGTGTAATCCTTAGGTTCAATCATAACTAAACTTAAGGTTTCTAGAGCCTTTTGCTCCTTAAGCACATACTAGATTTCATAGTTGTCGCCATTCAATTTCATATCTTTGTTCAATTTAGCGACAATCGATTTGGAAGCCATTTAGATCCTCTGATAAAAAATAGAACATATGTTGCACTTATTAAGAAGAATATCGCAATACATGCTATTCACTATGCATCTAAAATTAAAATCTAATAAGGTTATACATTAGGCTTATAATCAAAAAAGTTACTAGTAGTATCTAATTATCCTTTAAGTCCTAATGTTTAATCTTACAGATTAAAATTTTATGTATAGTAAATTTGATTTGTTGGAAATTAAGTTCTCTAACTTAATTGTGGATATTGTGTGATATAGAAAATTAAGCCTTAACTTAATAATTAAGCAACTATTCTACTCATAAAATCTTGCATGGAAAATAATATTAAAATAAACACATTCATCATAAAAATTATAAGCCATTATTATAACACCCTTATCACTTATAACATTGTACCGGTGTGCCAAAGGCCGGAAATTTTTTTTTCCAACTTATTCCTTACATCTCATTAACATATACTTAATTATTTTGATACCAACTTGACGATGGCCTATAACTGCTTAATTTACTATGAATTTAATAAAATTTTTGCAATATAACGACTATACATAGTACTAGCCCCCTGAAACGCAAATAATTTCACGCAGCCTCTCAGAGGCACAACAATCAATAATAACAACCATAATCAATCATTCCATCTCATATATATATATACATATATATATCCAAAATATAGTTTCACTAATATAACTCCTGTTAACATTTACATAACCAAAAGTAATGTTTATATATATACATGCCAAGTCAAAACGACAAAAACTCCTAAAAGAAGTCTTGTAACTTGTATTCTTGCTCCTGCTCCTGATTACCTGCACACAGTAAAAACCTACGTGCTGAGCACTCGACATACTCAGTGGTGACTAGAAATCGATACATTTCCTAACTTATCATCATTTTTCTTAAATAATAACATATAAAAAAATATTCATAAAATCATTTAATTATTTATTAAAACATCAAATTAACTTTTTCTATAATATTATTCATTTTAATCGCGTAATTACAAGTTTGCCCTTAAAAAAACTTATTTTTGATCTTTGAACTAATAATTGAAGTATTTTAAATTCCTATATACTTATTTTGACATTTATAAGCAAAATTATGTTTTAGTCCTCATTGACTATAAAATTCACTTTTTGACAATCTAACTATTATCTGATTATTTTATCTTTATTTAAGCAATTCTTATTTAATTTACTTACTTTTTTACACTTTTGGAAAAAATTACTATTTTGCCCCTAAACTTTCTTTTTCTTTTATTTTAGTCCTTTTTCACTCTTTATTCTTACTTTTCATTGTCTTTTCACTTTTTTTATCAATTTACTTCCAGTATGCCCCTAGTACATACCCAACAGAAAATCTCAGACCGGATATACGGAACATGGACCCAATGAGCCACACTAAAAGAGAAATGATTTCCAAGAAACCATTCCCATAACACTGCATTTTTCACTTTCACTTTACACTTAAGCTATGGAGATCAAAGATCATACCCATAGTAAAGCAAGTTGCCATGAATTGCACCACGGTAAAGGGTGTTCCTATGGCTAGCCAATTATATCCAGAACTAGTTTTTACTACCAGACTAATTCTTAGGGCACAGTAAAATATTACTTTATTAACCTTTTTAGTTTTTGAAAAATTCATCGGTTAACTTTTTATTTCTTTTTCATTGACTATATTTTAAATTCACATTAATTCACCTTTTTGGACATTTTTATGTAATTATTCATTAATAATTCAATTATTTTCATTAAACATATTCACATTAAATTTTCAATAAATTCCAATAAAATTTATTTATGCGTTATTTATTATTTATTATCATTTTTCACTAAAATCATCAATTATTTCACAATATTTCATAATTTTCACTATATACATACACAATACATAATCTTAAAAATTCCAAAATAAATTCCAATTATTCAATAAAAATTAATGGACACCATTTATCATTTCTACAATTAATTTAAACTAACATATATTATTTTCATGCAAAAAATTCATCATTTTCCTTTACTAAGAAATTCAGCCACCAATATAAATCTTCCTAAAAATTTTCTTTCCTTCCTTTTAGCTTCCAATTCATCTCTTTAAGGCTTAATTTTAATTATCCTAAACCAATTTCATCATTTTATGACTTTAAAAATTTTTACCCTAAATACATGAAGGAATTAAATTCATAAACTTAGAAAATGTAAAGATTTGCTAGTCACTTACAATTTTCACTTAATTTAGGAAGCCTAAGCCTCCTTTCCTTTGCCTTTGTTCCTTGAAAAACCTTTTTCTTCTTCACCACCTACCATGGCTGGCCAATAAACCTTAGTTTTCCTTATTTTTTTGTTCACAAATGAAAAATCCAAGCTCATAATCATATTCTACATCCAAAAATTTATGGAAAATCATTAAAGAACAAATTTAAATCATTAAAATTCTCAAGTTCAATCTTATCCCTTTTTCTTTCTCTACTTGATTTCTCTACTTTCTTTACTCAAATCAATCAATAGAAGCTATTTTGGTGTTTTAGAGAGATGGAACTACAACTCTTAAGTTGGTATTTATGGAAGATTTAGAGTGAGTATGAATCAAAAGAGAGAGAGAAGAGAGGGAGACTTGGTTCGACCAAAAAGAGGAGAGGAGAGGCTGCTGCATTTTCTGGAAATTTATTTAGATATTTGGTTCCTTAAATACCCCTCATTGGCCCCAAAATTGGGCTTGATCCATGGGCTTAGCCCAATTAATTCTTAAGGCCCAATTTAGGCCTTTTAAAGTCTAATGAAATTTCTCTCTTCTCCAGCCTTCAAATCACTCCAAAAATAATTTCATCACTCTTATCACATCAAAAATAGCTAGCATGCAAATTTTTGGCTCAATCGGAGTTCGTTATCTATCCAATTCAAATTTATTGATCCGATTCGACAACTGCCTGTGTCATCGAAAAATTCAATTCTCATCACTAAAAGATTCTATATAAAAATTCATGTAGGCATGCAAAATCTGACAATTTTTGGAGTTCGTTTACTATTTTTAACAATTTATGCAAAATTAAGTCACCTTCTCTACCAGGAAAATTGACTCGCTACCTTTTTCGTATTTTTGACATTTGGAGGCCCATTTGACCTCAATTTCACTTCAAATTTCAACCCCGGACTCACCATGACCAATACTTTCCGACAATTCAATAAAATATTTTTGACTTTCGGGTGTCCTTTCGAGCCTGAAAAATACTATTTACCATAGAAAAGTACCATTCATGGCTGACCCGGTATTGAGGCCATTACATTTCTCCCCTACTAAAAGAAATTTCATCCTCGAAATTTACCTGAACTGAAAAGTTGAGGATACTGCTGCCTCATTGTTGCTTTGGGTTCCCATGTCGCTACCTCGACATTATGGTGATGCCATAAATTTTTCACCATTGGAATTTGCTTGTTCTGAAGCTGTCGGACTTCCCTAGTCAGAATCTTTATTGGTCTTTCCTCATAACTCGTGTCAGTCTAAACCTGTATTTCTTCTGGTGCTATTACATGACTCGGATCAGACCTGTATCTGTGGAGTATAGACACATGGAAGACATCATGTATCTTCTCCAAAGTAGATGGTAGTTTCAATCTGTAGGCCATGAGACCGACTCACTAAAGTAATTCATATAGACCAATGAATCTAGGGCTTAACTTGCCCTTTTTTCCAAATCTTAGAACTTTCTTCCATGGAGATATCTTCAGAAAGACCTTGTCTCTGACCTAAAACTCGATGTCTTTCCTCTTCAGATTTGCATAAGACTTCTGACGATCCATAGCTTCTTTCAATATGCTTTAAATGATTTGAACCTTTTCTTCAGAGTCACAAATCAAGTCCGACCCCAATAGCTTCCTATCACTCAGTTCAATCCAACACAATGGAGTTCTGCATTTTCTACCATATAAGGCTTCAAAAAGAGCCATTTTTAGACTGGATTGATAACTATTATTATAGGTGAACTCAGCTAATGGCATTTGTTTTTCCTAATTGGTGCCAAACTCAAGAACACAACATCTAAGCATATCTTTCAATATCTGGATCACCGCTCGCTCTGATTGGCCATCAATCTGAGGGTGGAATGCTGTGCTAAGGCGAAGTCTAGTACCCAGAGCATCTTGAAAACTTTTTCAGAAATGGAAAGTGAACCTAGGATCCCTGTCAGACACAATAGATGTGGGTACTCCATGCAATCTAACCACCTCCTTTATGTAGAGTTTGGCCAACCTGTTCAAAGAGAAATCCATCCGTACTGGCAAGAAATGAGCTAATTTGGTAAGGTGGTCAACGATTACCCAAATGGCATTATGCTTCCACTGAGTCACAGGTAAACCAGTCACAAAATCCATGGTCACTTGATCCCGTTTCTATTCTGGAATAACAAGTGGTTGAAGAAGTCCTTGAGGGACCTGGTGCTCTACTTTCACCCGTTGACATGTTAGACATTTACTCACAAATCCAATCACATCACGCTTCATGCTCGGCCACCAATAGAAAACTTTCAAATCTTAGTACATATTGTTACTTTCAGGGTGCATGGCATAGCTACTATGGTGTCCTTCTATCAAAATCTCTTTCTTTAATTCTTCCCGGGTCGGCACATAAAGTCTTCCTTTATAACAAAGGCTTCCATCACTAGACAATGAGTAATCACTTTCACTACTGTGCTGAAGCTTGTTTATAATAGCCATTAGTCAGTCATCTTCTTTTTGAGCCGCTTTCACTTGATGTACAAAGTCTGGTTTAATTCATAGTTCAGCTACTATAGCTCCATCTGCTGCCAAACTTAAGCTGGTATTCATTGCCCGTGGCGCTGACATGAATTTTCTGCTAAGAGCATCAGCTACTACATTTGCTTTCCCTTGATGGTAATCGATATAGCAATCATAGTCTTTAATCAACTCCAACCAGCGCCTTTGTCTAAGATTGAGTTCTTTCTGGGTAAGCAAATACTTTAAACTTTTGTGATATGAATAAATGTAGCATTTCTCTCCATACAAGTAATGCCTCCAAATCTTTAATGCAAAAATAATGGCTGCCAATTCTAAATCATGTGTAAGATAGTTTCTCACATAAGTCTTGAGTTGCTGAGAGGCATAAGCTATCACCTTGCCTTCCTGCATCAGAACGTAACCCAAACCATTCCTGAAAGCATCACTATAGATCACAAAGTCCTTGCCCGACTCAGGTTGAGTAAGGATAGGAGCTTCTATCAACATGGTCTTTAGCTTCTCAAAACATTCCTGGCACTTGTCAGTCCACACGAATTTAACATTCTTCTGTAGCAGTCGTGTCATAGGAGCTGCAATGGTGGAGAAGCCCTTAATAAATCTCCTATAATACCTAGCCAAACCTAAAAAATTTCGCACTTCAGTCTTGGGTGGCTTCCACTAAAGGATTGCTTCAATCTTTGAGGGATATACTTTAATCCCCTCTGCAGAAATGACATGGTCCAAAAAGGATACTTCATTCAGCCAAAAGTCACATTTGCTAAATTTGGCTTACAACTACTTCTCTCTCAGTGTTTGCAACACAATCCTTAAGTGTCTGTCATGATCTTTTGATATCATAGAATACACCAGGATTTCATCGATGAAAACCACCACAAACTAATCTAGGTAGGGGTGGAAAACTCTATTCATCAGATCCATGAAGTCTGCCGGTGTATATGTAAGCCCAAATGGCATGACCAAAAACTCATAGTGGCCATACCTAGTATGAAAAGCAGTCTTGGGTACATTAGCTTCCTTTACCCCCATTTGATAGTAACCTGACCTCATATCTATCTTGGAGAAGACACCCACTCCTTTAACCTGATCAAATAAGTCTTCAATGCAAAGGAGGGGATATCTGTTCTTTACCGTCACCTTATTCAATTATTTGTAGTCAATGCACAATCAAAGAGTCCCATCCTTTTTCTTTACAAATAGGATAGGTGCTCCCTAAAGAGAAGTGCTAGGTCTGATAAATCCCTTATTGCGAACCTCCTGAAGTTGAATCTTTAACTCTTTTAATTCTACAGGGACCATTCTATATGGGGCAATAGAAATAGGGGCAGTACTAGGAGTGACCTTAATGGTAAATTCCACCTCTCTATCAAGTAGTAAGCCTGGAAGTTCATTGGGAAACACATCCTGGAACTCCCTAACGGTAGGCACATCTGACACCTTTAAGCTATCTTTCTTCACTTCTACTGCATAACACATATATGCTTCACATCCTTTTCTTATCAATCTTTTTGCTGCAGTCGCTTATATCAAATCAAATAGAAAATCAGATCTTACACCCACAACAGTGATGTCTTCATCATTCTGAAGTTGTAAGGTAACCCTCTTCTTTCTGCAGTCAACAGTTTCTTGATGGGCAGATAACCAATCCATCCCCAAAATCAAGTCAAACTCATGAAAGGGAAATTCAATAAGATTTTCCAGGAATACATGTCCTTGGACACTGATAGGACACTGTATGTAAATCTTATTTACTACCACACTATGCCCCAGAGGATTACTCACCAAGATATCTTGGTCCAAGAATGCCTCTTTCATCCCTTTACCCTGTGCTAATTCAGTGCTAATGCAGGAGTGTGTGAAACCATGATCAATCAATGCATAAACAAAATCAGTTAACAGAATAAACTTACCCATTATCATATCAGGAGCATCCTCCTCTTCTCGAGCTCTGACAGCATAGGCATGTGCCCTTGATTGCCTTTATCCCTATGACGATTGGCCAACTGGTCTGGAGGCTGAAGAACCAGGGCCAGCTCCCCCACCACAACCTCGTGGTGCAGATGATCCAGCACTAGAAGCTGGTGGGGTGGCTGGAGTAGTATGTAACATAGGGCAATCTCTAATTTGGTGATCTCTGGACCCACATTTAAAGCAAGCTCCTGTCAAAAATTTGCACTCCCCAGGGTGTGTCCTGCCACAGTGCTCACACTGTATTGTTGACCCACTATCTCTGCCTCGAGGTGCACTGGATGCTATAGTGGCAGTAGACTTGCCACGAGAGGCACTTCTCTATCCTTGGCCTACTGGTGGGTGGCCCTGAGGTGCCTGCTGACCCTTCTGCTTCTTACCCTGCCCTATCTTTCCACTACTCTATCCTTGCTTCCTTTTCTATTGAAATTGGGACTATCTCTCAGCTTGCTCAGCTTGAGTGGCTTCTAATTTGAGAGTCGCATCAATAATAGACCGCAGATTAGGGTAATGTTGGGCTCCAATAATCTTTCTCAGCTCAATGTGTAATCCTCTCTCAAATCGCTGACATAATCTTTCTTCTGTGACCTGGCTCTCATCTAGGTAGGCACTCAGGTGCTCAAATTCTCTATCATACTCAGCCACTGTAAGGTTCCCCTGCCTTAATCTTTAGAAGGCATCATGTATGGAAATCTTATAATCAGACCCGATATATTTCTTCTCAAACTGTTTAATAAAGAACTCCCAGTTCAAATGGTCTGCTGGTGTATGCCTCATGACTGAGTCCCTCCAAATAAAAGCTGGACCCTGTAATAAAGTAATTATACCCTCAAATTTCTCCTCCAATGGACTATGGGTAATCTCAAATAACCTCTTTATCTTGAATAACCATTCCTCTGCAGCTTCTGGAGTCAAGGGATCATGGCCTGAAAAATATTCAGCCCCAAGTCTTTTTAGCTACTCCAAAATAGGCTTCCTTCTAGGCGGAGCAAGCGGCTGAACCTGAATTACTTGCGGTGGTGCCTGAGCCTGAGCAGCCTGAAGTCGCTACTGGATGTAGTCTGACATCATATTAAGAAAATCTAGCTGAGGAGGAGGAGGTGGAAGAGGCACTACTGGTGGAGGTGCCTACTGTTGTGGGACCTCTTGTTGCCCCACATTACTGGAGGCCTCACTCTCATTCCCTCCAACCTCGCGACTCTGCTCTCCAGACATTTTTTCACTATAAAACAAAAAGGAGAAAGAATACATTAATTTCTAAAACAACTTCTCAAATAACAATTGGCATGTATATAATTAGTAAACCAAACAAGAATACCCACTCCGATCTTAGAATCGTCTAAACTAGGCTCTGATACCACAAAATGTAACACCCTTATCACTCCTAACACTATACCGGTGTGCCATGATGGAAAATGACATGGTATGTGCATGATAATCACGCAGCAGAAAAATAATAAAATCGATCATATATACCATGCAATCCATAAACAAGAATCGAAAACATGCAATTTTAGGGTTTTAAAAACTTACAACTTTATATGCACTTCAAGACTTGATTTTGATGATGACCAGTAATTAGGATGAAATTATCAGCCTTAGATCTCGATCACCAATCCTAAAAGGAACAGCCTTTGCGCCCCTCCTCTCTATTCTCACACACACACTCTTGCAAGCAATGCTTAAAACCGAGAGTGCTAGCTTTATTATGTATATTCGGAAATGTGTATTGAACTAAAGACACAAGACCTAATCTTGTTCTTCCTAATGTTCACCAATGGTTGCCCAAAAACCAAGAGAAGAAGGAAGAGTCCTTTCCTCTTGAGAGTGGCGGCTTAAAGAGAGAAAAAAACCTTAATGGCAAAGTTACTTATAATCTTTATATATCATTTAGCTTAGGGTTTTCTGTGTGCCAAAATTTACTATTATTTAGGTAGTAAAATCAACCTCCATCACTTCCTAATTAAATGGTATATATTGATTCAAAGACATATAGGAATTTAAATTTAATTAACTTAATTATCTAAAGATAAATAACCAATTATCTAAAGATAAATAAATAATCAATTTATTCACTCCTTTTGCCATGTTTTTCAATCTCCATGGGCCAAAGTCCACTTAGCAATATAATACCCATTATCCACATTAATTTGACTTTAAAACAAAAGTCCAAATTAATGTCCAATACTTTAATTACATGTTTTAAGCCTCATGTTTTGTGTGCGATCCTATAGGTCTATTTAATATTGGCAATGAATTAATAAATTAATTCAAAGGTTATAAATACTCTCTAGCAAGATATTATAGCATTCCAAATTAAATAAAAATGCAAATGGCATTTAGTGACCTAATGCAATTTTGCATTGTCCCTTACCCTTAAATATCATAATTAATATAAGGCATGGAATTAGTCATCCTTATGTATATAAATTCCTTTCTTGATATTCCAGTGATACTGAACTCTCAGATAAATATGATTACTTATTATTTCATCTCGGTATGGCCATACACTTCTCAGTTCACTGATTAAGTGGCCGGTGATATTTTCTCTCTTATCGAGAGAGGTAATCCCTTTACTTCTCTCGTGCTCTCTAACATGGATCAGTGCATACCCAAGCATACCCATAATTGTCACCCTGTTACTAGCAGGTTAGGTGTATATCAAAGTACACAGTAATTCATAAAGAGTTTCATAGAGATTTTAGGTCTAAGAACTCTGATGCATAACTTGCATATAAGAAACACTTATGACTTGTACCATGTAGTGTTCTCATGAATGGATCGAATCCAGATACCATGTTCTAAACATGTATCTATGATCTCCAATTGACACTCTTATCCTTATGATCCATAAGATAGAACTCATCTTATCAGAGAGAGCATACTAGTCTTAATTCATTTGTTATTCCCACAACAATGACTGACTAGGGATATTTAGAATGAAGTCTTATTTGTTTCACAGTCTTACAACCATATGTCTCACACATGATAACTTAAATTGAAACAACAATCTTGGATAATTCTGTCAATTGATATGCACGAGAATACAAAAGATAAAACAAATGCCTCATTTATTAACTAAAATATTTTATTACAATGCATTGGGGCTAGGGCTTACACTAACAATCTCCCACTAGCACTAATCCCAATTGGGCATAGCCCTAAGACCGAATGCTCTCAAATAAGCTTCGTACAGATTTGGATGCAACTGTTTCGTCAAAGGATCTGCTACATTGTCTTCACTTGCTATCTTGCTAACCTTAACATCCCCATGATTAATGATCTCTCTGATCAGGTAGTACCTCCTGAGTATGTGTTTGGATTTCTAATGTGACTGAGGCTCCTTGGCCTGTGCGATGGCCCCGTTGTTGTCACAGAAAATTTCTAATGGGTCTAGGATGCTTAGGACCACTCCTAATCTAGAAATGAAATTTCTAATCCAAATAGCCTCTTTTGCAGCCTTGCTTGCTGCAATATACTCAGATTCTGCAGTTGAGTCGGCAATGGTCTCTTGCTTCGAGCTTCTCCAGCTGACAGCACCAATGTTCAAAACAAAAACAAACCCAAATTGCGATCTTAAATCCTGAGTGCTGGTCTGAAAAGCAGATTGGCATAACCTTGTATGACGAGCTCTTCTTGACCATCATACACCAAGAAGTGATCCTTAGTCCTTCACAAGTACTTTAGAATGCCCTTTACAGCAGACCAGTGCTTCTCACTAGGGTCTTGCTGAAACCTACTGGTTATACTCAGTGCATGAGCAACATCTAACCTAGTACATAACATAGCGTGCATGATAGATCTAATAGTAGATGCATATGGAATTCTACTCATGTTGTCCCTTTCTTCTTTGGTTTTAGGGCATTATTCTTTAGTTAAACGAACTCCCAAAGCCAAACGTATGTACCCTTTCTTTGAGTCTCCCATACTAAAATGCTTTAGTACTTTGTCTATGTACTTTTCTTGACTTAGTCCTAAAAGCCGATTCGATCTATCTCTATAGATCCGAATACTAAGTATTTTCTCGGCTTCACCTAAGTCTTTCATTGAGAAACGCTTCCCTAACCATTGCTTAAACCTTTTGCAATGTTGGAATGTCATTCCCAATGAGAATGATGTCATCCACATATAGGATCAGAAATACTATTATGCTCCCACTAACCTTCTTGTACACACAAGGCTCATCTTCATTCTTGACGAAGTCAAATTCTTTGACTACCTCATCAAAATGAAGATTCCAACTTTAGGATGCTTGTTTTAATCCATAAATGGATTTTTAAAGCTTACAAACCTTCTTTGGATGCTTGGGATTGAAAAAACCCTCAGGCTGTGTCATATACACATCCTCAAGTAAATTTTCATTGAAGAAAGCAGTTTTGACATCCATTTGCCATATCTCATAATCATGATATGCAGCTATGGCAAGCAAGATCCTAATGGACTTGAGCATGACTACAGGCGAAAAGGTCTCATCATAGTCTACACCATGAGTTTTTCGAAAACCTTTTGCTACTAGTCTACCTTTGAAGGTCTTATCAGCTTTGAGTTTAAATAGCCACTTGCATTCAATTACTTTAGCACCTTCCGGTGGATCAACCAAGGTCTAAACCTGGTTATCGTACATTGATTGCATCTCGAATTTCATTGCTTCAAGCCAATTTTCCGAGTCTGGGCTCTCAATAGCTTCTTGGTAGGTAGTAGGATCCTCACGATCTACTAACTCAATAGTGTCATTATCGGTGATTAGAAATCCATATCTCTCAATCTCCCGATGTACCCTACCAGACCTTTTAGGTTCTTCTGTAATGGGTTTTTGTTCGACAACTAGTTGTGAACTTGATCCCATTTCCAACTCATCCTCTATAGAAGTTTGTGGCACTTGAATTTCTCCAAGTTCTACTTTACTCCCACTGTCTTTCTTGAGAAGGAACTCCTTTTCTAAGAAAATATCCCTTTGTTTATTTGGGATAACCCATAAATAAGCAGACAGTAGATTTGGAATCTAGTTTCTTAACATGTGCTTCATAGCCCTAAATCCTGAAAAATGACATATTAGGTTCTTTCCCAGTCCATACCTCGTATGGTGTCTTCTCAACTGCTTTAGTTGGAGTACGATTTAGTAGAAACGCAACAGTTTCTAATGCATAACCCCAAAAAGAGACAGGAAGATTTGCTTGACTCATCATTGATCGAACCATGTCCAATAGAGTTCGATTTCTCCTTTCGGACACACCATTCCATTGTGGTGTTCCAAGAGGAGTGAGCTGTGAAATAATACCACACTTCTTCAGATGACTGTCAAACTCCTGGCTTAAGTATTCGCCACCTCGATCTGATCGAATGGCTTTTATACTTTTACCAAGTTGTTTTTCTACTTTATTCTCAAACTCTTTGAATTTCTCAAAAGTTTCAGACTTGTACTTCATTAGATAGACGTAGCCATATCTATTGAAGTCATCTGTGAACGTCATGAAGTAGCTAAAACCACCTCTAGCTTGTGTACTTAATGGTCCATATACATCGGTATGTATTAGTTCCAATAAGTCATTAGTCCTCTCACCTTTCTTGTTAAAAGGACTCTTTGTCATTTTTTCATGCAAACATGGCTTGCATGTGTCATAAGACTCTAAGATGAATGACCCAAGCACTCCAGATTTGTGGAGTCTTGAAATGCGTTTTTCAGTTGCATGCCCTAAACGACAATGCCAGAAGTAAGTAGGGTTCAATTCATTTGATTTAACCCTCTTTACATTAATGTTGTATATGGACTCTTTGTTTTGTAGATCAAGGATATAAAGGCCATTTTGCAACAAAGCATTAGTGCTTGACAATTAACAATATACATACAACAGGTTTTCAGTCAAATTAATTTTCGATTACAAATATAACAATCCATTACAAGAACCCACAACAAAGAACTGACATTTCCATTCAAATTAATTTTCGATTAGATATACTTGTTGCAGCTAAAAGAAAATGATCAATGATGATCATATGCATACATCAAACAAGGAACTTCTGTCAAGCTGTGACACACTTCACAAAAGGCTGCAACAATCACAGTCCAACTTGACACTTCCAGCACTTTAATTCTAAGTATATAAAAGCTTGAAAATATGCTACTGATTAGTTGGCTGTATTGGAGATATGTTAAAAATTGAATATATATATATATATATATATGTGTGTGTGTGTGTGTGTGTGTGTGTGTGTGTGTGTGTGTGTGTGTGTGTGTGTGTGGAGAAGTCAATTTTGTGACCAATGAGCTAGCTAGATGCGGCAAAATTGAAGTGAAGGTAATAGTTTCAATCAAGAAAATTGAAAGAAAGTTTAGAGATGTTAAATCTAAATTCTCCATGTAGCACCATTAAGTAATGATGTTTTATTTATAGATAGAGATTTTTTCGGTAGGTGAAGGTAATAGTTTTTGGAAAATAGTGAGTGGGTATTAAAAATCTGATTAATTATGATTTCCTTTAGTGGATAAGAAATTTAACCTCGCCAATCAGCTATTAGCATTTAGGCAATGATCTTTATTCGAATTAAGAACTTAATTAGTGAAATGGAAGCCTTAGTACATGTTGTTTGATTATAAGTTGAGCCAAATAGAAGAGGTGGTGGTGGAAAGGTGCAATCAACAATATGATATAAGGATAATCATATTTGGGTAATGCATAATTTTGTGGTTTTGTTTTGTCAGTTTGTTAATTAAGACCATCCCAATTGGTAATTGTTTCTAAATTATTAATCAATTCCTAGTTTTGGGCTTTACGGTTTTGGGTTTTGTTGGGTTTGATAAGTTGGGCCCATTTCATAAAGCCTCAATACCCATCTCTTCTTCTCGTTTTGTCATAAACAAAATGATCAAATATAAAGGGTAAATTGTTATAAGCATAATAGAGCAAAATAGGTCATAATTGTTGCACATGCATAGTCTGAATGCCTAATAAATGCAAGACCAAGGACTGCATAAATATTAATCACTATGGATAATAACGAAAATTGACCTAGAGCTCTAAAGTTCTAACTCAGCCTCCTTTGCAAGCTGAAAGATTATTGGTGAACTGTTTTTGGCAAGAACTTGACCACCTATATCATAAATTTTCTTGAAGATAGTAGAACTTATTGTCAATATTCTATATAATCCCTATCTAAAAGCTGAATGAAAGGCATTTGAGTTGATTATTTGCCTTCAATTTCAATTGATTCACATATGCCACCTACAATGAGTCAAATTTTTGCTCACTTCTAATCATTTTGGAGAGATAACATATTACAAAATCAAGGCTGTAATATTCGTCATAGTAGTGATTATGAATAAATTATGAGTCCTAGAAATAAAGGAGAAATTACTCAAGTTATCAGCATATATACATAATTCATCCCGACAATTAATGTTAATATAGTGAATTATTAAAAATGCATATGAGGTTCTTTCTCTTTTGTTTTCTACATGGGCTGACAATCTGTTTACTCTTGGTAGTACTATATGTTAATTACTATATTACATAAGTGTCGGTTTAATAATTATCACCATTTGTCTGAAAATATATAATGAGACAGAAAAGCTACTAAACGAGTGAGAAAATCATCAAGGACTGCTCTCGTTATATGAAATGAAACCAACAATTGGGTGGGAACAAATCTAATAATCTATTTCTAAATTTATCCATCAATTAACTATCAAAACAATCTAAGAACTCTATAAATAGATTGCTTATTCATAAATAGGTTAAGCAAAAGAACAGCTCGAGTAAATTATGCATTCAACAATTCCAGTAAGAAATGACATATAGCCAGCAAAAAAAAATCAATTATGAGTGTAGTAGACACGTATTTGATTAACAAGAAGACAATTCTTCAAGGAATGCAATGAAAAATATAATACAGCAAATGATATTTCTCGAGCAAAATCTCTTTGGCAATTTGATGAATAAACCATCGAGCATGTAGTCTGCCACAATAAGATAGCTTTGATGATTATGCATATAACTTAAATTTATGAATAACCATAACAAATCAACATTCAAACCTGGAACTATTTAAACCCTTGAATCTCAACTCAATTGCTGCTTTCCAAAACAAACTGTATTATTGAATGCCATTGCAATCTGAATGTGCAGAGTCAAGCCAAAAATTGTAGTCTTAGTATGCAAATGAATAATCCAGTTTTTAAAATATTATAGAAAGACAATAAACATGACTACTAACCTTCAGTGTTTATTTGTTACTTCCTTTATCCATCTGTGCTGCCTTTGGATTTTTCGCAGGGGGTGAGAGATGGGGGAGATGACACAGCTGTCAATATAATCATAAACAGCGAACACTGGAGTTTCTTGCCAAATGTACAAAATGAGCTGCCAGTACCATAACATTTGTTTCTACACTAAATATTATCATATCTGGACTTTAATAAATCTACTTAAATTAAATGGTTGAGATGGGCAAAAGCATGAAAAGCTGTACAAGAAAATAAGCAGGCTACTTGAGCATTTTCTGTTTCCAATTGAAGTATTTGATTGAGAAATTAGTTTCGCAAGATTTGGTTACAAGAAATACAAGCCAAGAAAATAATAACACAAGAATCTCAAATGTAGATAATATATTATAAACCCATACCTCAAAGGGAATATTGCTTACAGAAAAGTGAAGGTAAAAACATTCAAAGGTCAAAAGATGAATACTTTACCTTGAATAAGTTTCCACTTCTAGACATCTAGCAACAGTGATTTGACCAAGAAATGCAAACAAAAGTTGAAGGCGTCTTCTAAATTCACCAATGCTAGAAGTGCTAATGAACTCCTCCAAACTGCAAGAAGTATGCATGTGAGTAACAAGAAAAAATAACTGCTAGGAAAAGAAGCAGTTTGAATAAAAATTATGTCTGTAAAAACAAAAAAAAATGAAAGTCATTGTATAAGGGAAGAAGAATGAGATAAGAGACGGTGAAATTCAAAATAAATGAGCCTGCATCTGAAGTTCAGACAACTGATCGACATACTCCTGAGCAAGAATGTCCACTTTAGTGGAGAACTGTTGGCCAATTTCGATAAATGTAGGACCTAATCTCAATAAATTTAGAAAGATTCAGAGGTGAAAAACCATTAACACAAATGAATCATGAATAAACATGAAGACTACCCAGCTAAAGTCAATTTTGCATTTTTCCACATTTAGTCATTCTTGGGTTTGCCGGACCGATCGCCAAAGTGTCACTGACGGTGTCTGCTCGAAGATCTAGGCCCTAGGATCCCACGGTGGTTGGTCACATGCTCAACGGCAGCCTGAGTCAGTCGAAATCTTGCTCGAACCGCAAACTGTAACCTTACACCGATCTGCCTGTTGCCGACGATTGGGGGCGGAGGATGGTGCCGGAACGTTCACCTCTTCTCTGGTGACACGCTGGTGCTGTCAACTTCCTCGATCACCATCGAAATCACCGGGAAAAAGAGAGAGAGCTACGGTGGTTGTGGGAAGAAACGAGAAGAACGGAACCACCACAGGGCGATGGACGCTAACGAAAGAAAGACCGGAGGAGAAGGGTGACAGCGGCTGTCTGAATCTCCTCACCGACGTCGTGAGCAGCGGTGGTAGAATGACGGTGCCAGCCCCCCACTTCTCTATTTCCCGTTCCTCCTTTTCCTCATTCTCTTATATCAATTTGTGGCCACACATATTGATACCCAAAATATCTAGGACCTACCTTTTTTTTCCTAAATAATTATCTCCTTTATTATTATTTTTATGAATAATTCAAAACCAAATTAAATTAATTTTATACCAATGTCTACCTAACTCAAAACATTATTTATGATTAAAATATTTTAAAAATATTTAATATCCATTAAATCTCTAAAATATCTAAGCAAGAATCATGAATGCAAAATTATAGTTGAAGTATATATAGCTGAAGCATATACCACAATTATATTTCTAAACACGGTTTCAACTTACAGATATTAAAAACTAATCTTCACCATCCAAAATTAACAACAAGGAGTTTTGAATGTACTCACTAAAAATCAGGCCAATCTAACGTAAATGATTTTTCGATCGTCTTCGTATACAAAACTAGTCATTACATAAAAAATCTAGAAAACAGCCTCTTTTTTGCAACAAACACTAAACTTAGAGACCTTAAAAACTAATCTTCACCGTTCAAAATTAACAAAAAGGAGTTTTGAATGAACTCACCAAAAATCAGGCCAATCTAATGGGAAATGATTTTCCGATCGTCTTCGTATACAAAACTGGTCATTACGTAAAAAATCCAGAAATAGCCTCTTTTTTGCAACAAACACTGAACTTACAGACATTAAAAACTAATCTTCACCGTTCAAAATTAACAACAAGGAGTTTACTCACCAAAATCAAGTCAATCTAATAGTAAATGATTTTTCGATCGTCTTCATATACAAAACTGATCATTAAGTAAAAAATCAAGAAATAACCTTTTTTTTTGCAACAAAAACCGAACTCACAGACCTTAACAACTAATCTTCACCATTCAAAATTAACAACAAGGAGTTTCGAACGTACTCAACAAAAATTAGGCCGATTTAACGGCAAATGATTTTTCGATCGTCTTCACATACAAAATTGGTCATTATGTAAAAAATCAAGAAAACAGCCTGTTTTTTGCAACAAAAACTAAACTTACAGATCTTAAAAACTAATCTTCACCGTCCAAAATTAACAACAAGGAGTTTTGAATGTACTCACCAAAAATCATGCCAATCTAACGGCAAATGATTTTCCGATCTTTTTCGTATACAAAACTGGTCATTACGTAAAAAATCCAAAAAACAGCATCTTTTTTGCAATAAAAATTAAACTTACAGACCTTAAAAACTAATCTTTACCGTTCAAAATTAAAAACAAGGAGTTTCGAACGTACTCACAAAAAATCAGGCCGATCTAACGGTAAATACTTAACCATTGAATCTTTACTTACACTATTCCGTATAAAAGCTGTTCAATGTGTGTGTGTGTATATATATATATATATTAGAAAATTTATTCATTTAGAAAAATAATAGAAATTAAATTGAAGAAATTAAATTAGAAAATTTATTCATTTTGACTTGTATGAGTTTAAGTCTTGGATTGAAATCTATTGTCTTATTCAACTAAATAATAAATTAAGCTTAAAATCATATACGCATTAAATTGAAACAGTAGAGAGATGTGAGGAAATATAAAATATTATTTTTATATGTAGGGTAAATTTTTAAAATTACTAAAATGCCCCTAACAAATTTCATCATTTTATCCTTGTATTCAAGGATAATTTTATAAATATATATTTTAAATTTTTTAATAATTTAAATTTGCTCTAAATTTTAACAAAATAAAAATACATTATAAATTTTTCATAATCATTTTAAATGAAATAATAAACTTTATATTATTATTATATAAATATTTATATTTATTATTTTTCATAATAAGACTATATAATACTTATAACAATTACTTTATTATTATTATTAAAATGTAATTTTTTTAAATAAATAAATTTATATTTGGGAATAATTGGTAAAAAAATCAATAGAATTCCTAATAATTTAATATTTTATTTAAATTTTATTAAATAAAAATTAATTAAAAATTTTTTATTATTATTTTAAATGAGATAATAAATTTTATATTACTATTTTATAAATATTGACTTTTATTAATTTTCATAACGTGATAATATAATAATTATAAGTAGTTTATTATTATCAAAAATATAAATTTACTAAATAAATAATTTAAATTTTGAAATAATTGATAAAAAATTATTACCAAATTATAATATAATTTACAAATTTTTGTTTCCAAATCAAATATTAATTTCATATGATCGATATCAAAAATACATAAAATAGTAAAAACTATTTTTTTTTGCGACGGATTAGCAACCACATAGTTTCATCGCTAATATTTTTAACTGAGATCTAATAATAGTCGTAAAAAGTGGCGCGGTTTTTTTTCCTCCAAAATTAGCGACTAAAATATTCGTCGTTAAATTTTCTAGTACTAATTTTCAAAATAAAAAATTAAAAAAATTAGCGACGGTAATTTCGTTGCTAATTCCATCGCAAAACATGACGCGTAATTTTTCCGCCAATAATTAGCGACTGTTTATTAATTCCGTCGCTATTTCGTCGCAAAAAAATGAAAAATAACCTTCCAACGATGGAATTGTAAAACAGTCGTGAATCCGTCGCTAAATTTGAAAAATAACCTTCCCACGACGAAAATATGGCCGTCGCTAATTGACAGTTTTTTGTAGTGCAATTATTTAAAGATAAATAAATAATCAATTTATTCACTCCTTTTGCCGTGTTTTTCAATCTCCATGGGCCAAAGTCCACTTAGCAATTTAATACCCATTATCCACATTAATTTGACTTTAAAATAAAGCCCAAATTAATGTCCAATACTTTAATTACATGTTTTAAGCCTCATATTTTGTGTGTGATCCTATAGGTCCATTTAATATTGGCAATGAATTAATAAATTAATTCAAAGGCTATATATACTCTCTAGCAAGATATTATAGCATTCCAAATTAAATGAAAATGTAAATGGCATTTAGTGACCTAATGCAATTTTGCATTGTCCCTTATCCTTAAATATCAGAATTAATATAAGACATGGAATTAGTCATCCTTATATATATAAATTCCTTTCTTGATATTCCAGTGACACTGAACTCTCAGATAAAGAATGATTACTCATTATTTCATCTCGGTATGGCCATACACTTCTCAGTTCACTGATCAAGTGGTCGGTAATATTTTCTCTCTTATCGAGAGGGGTAATCCCTTCACTTCTCTCATGCTTTCTAACATGGATCAGTGCATACCCATACTTGTCATGTTACGAGCACATTAGGTGTATGTCAAAGTATACAGTAATTCATAAAGAGTTTAATAGAGATTTTAGGTCTAAAAACTCCGATGCATAACTTGCATATGAGAAACACTTATGACTTGTACCATGTAGTGTTCTCATGAATGGATCGAATCCAGATACCATGTTCTAAACATGTACCTATGATCTCTGATTGACACTCTTGTCCTTATGATCCGTAAGACAGAACTCATCTTACCAGAGATAGCATACTAGTCTTAATTCATTTGTTATTCCTATAATAATGACTGACTAGGTATATTTAGAATGAAGTCCCATTTGTTTCAAGGTCTTACAACCATGTGCCTCACACATGATAACTTAAACTGAAACAACAATCTTGGATAGTTCTGTCAATTGATATGCACATGAATACAATAGATGAAACAAATGCCTCATTTATTAACTAAAGTGTTTTATTACAATGCATTGGGGCTAGGGCTTACACTAACATGCCAAAGGTCAAAATTTTTTTTTCCAACTTATTCCTTATATCTCTTTAACATATACTTAATTATTTTGATACCAACTTGCCGATGACCTATAATTATCCAATTTACTATGCATTTAATAAAATTTTTACAATATAACGGCTATACATAGTACTAGCCCCTGAAATGCAGACAATTTTACACAGTCTCTCAGAGGCACAACAATCAATAATAACAACCATAATCAATCATTCCATCTCATATATATATATATATATATATATATATATATATATATATATATATATATATAATATAGTTTCATTAATATAACTCCTGTTAACATTTACATATTCAAAAGTAATGTTTATATATATACATGCCAAGTCAAAACAACAAAAACTCCTAAAAGAAGTATTGTAACTTGTATTCTTACTCCTGCTCCTGATTACCTGTACACAGTCTAAACCTACGCGCTGAGCACTCGACATGCTCAGTGGTGACTAGAAATCAATACATTTCCTAACTTATCATCATTTTTCTTAAATAATAACATCTACAAAAGTATTTATAAAATCATTTAATTATTTATTAAAACATCAAATTAACTTTTTCTATAATATTATTCATTTTAATCGCGTAATTACAAGTTTGCCCTTAAAAAATTTATTTTTGATCTTTGAACTAATAATTGAAGCATTTTATATTCCTATATATTTATTTTGACATTTATAAGCAAAATTACGTTTTAGTCCTCGTTGACTATAAAATTCACTTTTTGACAATCTAACTATTATTTGACTATTTTATCTTTAATTATTACTTAATTTACTTACTTTTTCACACGTTTGGGAAAAATTACTATTTTTTCCCTAAACTTTCTTTTTCTTTCATTTTAGTCCTTTTTTCACTCTTTATTCTTACGTTTCATTGTCTTTTCATTTTTTTATCAATTTACTTCCATTATGCCCCTAGTACAGACCCGACAGAAAATCTCAGATCGGATACACAGAACATGAACCCCATGGATCCCACTAAAAGAGAAATGATTCTCAAGGAACCATTTCCGTAACACTGCACTTTTCACTTTCACTTTACACTTAAGCTATGGAGATCAAAGATCATACCCATAGCAAAGCAAGTCGCCATGACTTGCACCGCAGTAAAGGGTATTCCTATGGCTAGCCAACTATATACAGAAATATTTTTTACTGCCAGACTAATTCTAAGAGTATAGTAAAATATTACTTTATTAACCTTTTTACTTTTTAAAAAGTTCATCGGTTAACCGGTTAACTTTTTATTTTTTTCGTTAACTATATTTTAAATTCATATTAATTCACCTTTTTGGACATTTTATGCAATTATTCATTAATAATTCAATTATTTTCATTACACATATTCACATTAAATTTTTAATAAAATCCTAATAATTTCAATAAATTCCAATAAAATTTATTTATGCATTATTTATTATTTATTATCATTTTCCACTAAAATCATCAAATGTTTCACAATATTTCACAATTTTCACTATATACATACACAATACAAAATCTTAAAAATTCCAAAATAAATTTCAATTATTCAATAAAAATTCATGGACACCATTTATCATTTTACAATTAATTTAGACTAACATATATTATTTTCATGCAAAAATTTCATCATTTTCCTTTACTAAGAATTTCGGCCACCAGCATAAATCTTCCTAAAAATTTTCTTTCTTTCCTTTTAACTTCCAATTCATCTCTTCTAAGGTTCAATTTCAATTACCCTAAACCAATTTCATCATTTAATGACTTTAAAAATTTTTACCCTAAATATATAAAGGAATTAAATTCATAAACTTAGAAAATATAAAGATTTACTAGTCACTTACAATTTTCACTTGATTTAGGAAGCCTAAGCCTCCTTTTCTTTGCCTTTGTTCCTTAAAAAATCTTCTCCTTCTTCACCATCTACCATGGCCGACCAATAAACCTTAGTTTTCCTTATTTTTTTGTTCTCAAATGAAAAATTCAAGCTTATAATCATATTTTACACCCAAAAATCTATGAAAAAGAATTAAAGAAGAAATTTAAATCATTAAAATTGTCAAGTTCAATCTTACCCCTTTTTATTTCTCTACTTGATTTTTCCACTTTCTTTGCTCAAATTAACCAATAGAAGTTATTTTGGTGTTCTAGAGAGATGGAACTACAACTCTTAAGTTGGAATTTAGGGAAGATTTAGAGTGAGTATGAAGCAAAAGAGAAAGAGATGAGAGGGAGACTTGGTTCGGCCAAAGAGAGGAGAGGATAGGCTGCTGTATTTTTTGGAAATTTCTCCAGATATTTGGTTCCTTAAATACTCCTTATTGGGCCCAAAATTGGGCTTGATCCATGGGCTTAGCCCAATTAATTCTTAAGGCCCAATTTAGGTCTTTTAAAGCCCAATGAAATTTCTCTCTTCCAGCCTTCAAATCACACAAAAAATAATTTTATCACTCTTTTCACATCAAAAATAGCTAGTACGCAAACTTTTGGCTCAATCGGAGTTCGTTATTAATCCGATTCAAACTTATTGGTCCTATTTGACAACTGTCGGTGTGACCGAAAAATTTAATTCTCATCACTAAAATATTCTACATAAAAATTCATGTAGGTATACAAAATTTGATAATTTTCGAAGTTCGTTTACTATTTTTAACAATTTATGCAAAATCAAGTCACTTTTTCTACTAGAGAAATTGACTCACTATCTTTTTCGTATTTTTGACCTTTGGAGGCCCATTTGACCTCAATTTCACTTCAAATTTCAACCTCGGACTCACCATGACCAATACTTTCCGACGGTCCAATAAAATATTTTTGACTTTCGGGCCCGAAAAATATTATTCACCATCAGAAAGTACTATTTACGGCTGACCCGGTGTTGAGGCCATTACAATTATAATATCCAAAATCAAAATAAACACATTTATTATAAAATCCAATAAATCCAAAAGAAGACAGAAATGTCTTATCTCAAAAACAAAATTGGGAAACATAATTCATAACATAAAAGTTCACAAAAAAATAAAGATTAAATTATGACACTCATGTCAAATATAATTAGGATCCTGATGGACCCAACTCTATCCTAGTCATTAGAACTGTCATCCTGACCATACACATTAACTATAAGGGAACGCCTTGTGTGTAATCATTTAACCATGGGCGATTCACTATACGCCCGGTACTCCTGAGCACCATCTCAGACTGATTGTTGCTCCTGAACACTCATCGTTTCACTACCCTAAATAAAAACTTAATTATAGAATCTTTATAATTTTCACTCCAACACTCAAAAAATAAGTTCTGGAGTTCCACATGGTAGCTAAATGATTCACACATGATATTATAAAGTAGCTTATGATTCCACCCCTTGTCTAGGCCACCAATCCAAATTCAGTCTTACATCTTCCTATGCATTCTGACTATATGATGCTTAATAACATCAATATCATAGCTTCTTGACTTCTTATGAAACCTTATGATATGGACCTCACGCATTCGTGCATTGGCCAAAGTAACACTTTGAGGAGTATGTGGTACTAAGGGTTCCTTATTATCATCATATCTGTTACACATAACAGAATAAAAAAAAATTGTTAGTACACTTATGTACAAACAAAAAATGATTGAAACTCATTTTAATCAAATATAAGGATATAATCCACTTAAGTAATTTTCAAACAAATTTGAAAAAATAAAAAAGGCAAAAAACACATTTTCTTTAAATTTTCATACATTTTTCAATAAAAATAATTTATAAAAAATAATTCTATAACTCAAAATTTTTTATAAAATCACCAAAAAATAGAAAAATTATGAAAATAAGAATTGAAAAAATAGGTCAAAAATGGTGGCCGAAGGAGCCCTCATACACTTACACGTACTGGTGAGAGTGGCCTTTACGTACCTCACGCGCTAATTATGGCATAGTACCATGTGGCGCGACCCCATTAGGCCACGTGGTGGCCGCTAATTGGTTTATTGGACATTATGTGGCACCCACTAGACTGATAAACTGACACCTGGTATGACCATAATTTGCCACAAGACATGACTTATCAAGTCACGTGTCTGGACCCAGATGCCATGTGTCAGCACCGTAGGTTGCCATGTGGATGCCACTGGCGTGACACATCAAGCCATATGCACAGGCTACTATATGATACCACGTGTCAACTTTTGGTTGGTCCACGTGGTGCCATGTGGCACCAGGTTGACCCTCCTATTGCCATGTTAGCTGACACGTGGCACTTTACAATAAAGCCATGTGGTTGAGTGACATTTCACTCAGTGCGCGTGGGTTGACACGTGCCAGAGACGCGCCCTCTAGTACATGCCCAACACACTAGTGACATGTGCAAGCCATGTGCCACTTTTCCGGTGGTTTCAGGATGTCGATTTTTTAGGGGGGGTTTTTGGGGTCTCTGAGTCCAATGGTATGGTCAAAAATAAAAAATTTCCACTTGAAATTTAATTATGAACTTTTAAATTATTATTTAATTTCGGTGTCCAAAAAACACAAAAAATATAGTCTAAAATTAAAATTAATTCACGTACAAAATAGATTTAATATGCATATTAAGTAGCTTATAATCATGTCTGAATTCCCACAAAAATATAGATCCAAAACCAAAAAAAATGCCAAAACACAAAAAATATGGCTCTGATACCAATGAAAGAAATATATAGCCATAAATATCACAAAATGTAAGCATAAATACCTCTCGTAGCGCAGAATCACAATCGTCGAGATCGTTCACTTTTTGCATCATTGGTATTGTTCTCACCCAAGCCACAATACGTCTCGAGATGAAAACTTGAATTTCACAAGCAAAAAATCCTAACAAAAAGAGAGAAAATGTGCAAAAATAATTTGGCAGAGTTTTGGTATGGAGTTTTTTTGTATATTCAATAACATAATTCTTGGCCTTATTTATAGGGTTCTAATTAAGGTAACTTAATTTCCCTTAATTAGTGAGAATTAAATTAGCAGTTTCATAAATTAAGTATAGGAAGTAATATCTATCATTAATATGTCAGTTACTTATTTTAAATTATGTAATTGCCCATATTAATACGTGCATAAATGGTAGATTCCTTAATTAAGGAAAAACCCAATATGAAACTAATTTCATATATATTATTTTCTATTATGATATTATCACGTTTATATTGGGACCAGTTTCTCATCTTGTGAGTCAGAGGCATATCCCGAACTCCTTCACTAATTTTATATGAATCACCAAAAGTCTAAATAGTAGAAACTTTGGATAGACTGTACAAATGTATGCTATTAAAGTTGTTGACAAATAAGGGTTGTCACAAAAGAATGGAAATTATAAAGTATATGGCATATTCTAGATGCTTGCAACAATAAAACAAGAAAACATAAGAAATAATGTCAAAAACTGAAAATACCTTTAAATATTTTCAATTATTTTCAAATCATTGAACATAGTAAAAATAAATGCACAAATATATATAACTTACATTGGAGAATTCAATCGATATTCATCCCATTTACTTTTAAAACAACAAGTAGCTTATAGATAGTGGAATTCAACTTGATTACTTTTGTCTCACAATTAGTCACCTGACTCTTGAGCATGTTGACTTCTAATTGAAACTCACTCAACTTTTCTTGAGTATCAAAAAGTTCATTTTGAAGATTTTATGTAGCAATATAATCCATTGAATAGCATCTTGAAGGAGGTTTAAGACCTGACCGGCTTCTAGCAAGTGTACTAGATCGGCTAGTAATATCGAATAGTTTACATTTCCTGTGACTTCCTCTTTTGGAAAAAATTGCATTTAATTTAAATAGTAAGACTTTAATCGCCTAAATAAGAGATTTACTTGGGATAGTGACTTTGATGCTTGGGAGAGTGAGCCTTGCACTCGGGAGAGTGAAATTCATGCTCGAGAGAGTGGAATTCTACTGTATTTTATATAAACCTTGCTTGGGTAAGTGAAAATTTCACTTTGGAGAGTGCCAAATCACTCAGCCGAGTGATTCATGGCTGCCTCCCTTGAGTGAAAGCCATATTTCCATTAAATTCCAATTTTCCCTTAACTTTCTCACTTTTTACACTTTAGGCCCTTTTCTCTTTAATTTGGACCTGAAAAACACCAAAATTAACAATTAGTCCTAAAAACACATAAACTAAATAATTAAACCAAAAACCAACTAATTAAGACTAAATTGACTCAAATAAACACCTTAAAATATACTAAAAACATAGTATAATTCACACTTATCAAATACTTAACACTTAGCCTTTGCTCGCCCCCGAGCAAACTTGAATAAACCATTTCCTCAAAATTATCAAACTTCAACCAAGAATTATACAGTTCAAAAATAATCTTAACAATTAGCAAGAGCACTTAACCAAATTCCAACTAGTAATAAATTCAAACAAAACAATATGAGTTAGTTTCCTTATATGTGTGCAAGACCAAAACATTTTAAGCATTGCTAAAAACAAAACACCAATGCAAATTCATAGCTAAGTTTAGAACGAATGTACAACTAAGTGTACAAATGGTTTTGCACTTGAAACTCTAGAAACACCGTAAGCCTCTCCTTTAGCACCGGAACCTGAAGGTCATCTCTGCTAAACAACTCAAAAGCAAACTTAAAATCACTTAGGTCTTAATTGGGTTGTAATGGGGTTAAGGTAATTGGTTATCAAAGAATGGATAAAAGATGATCAAAAGAAAAGCCACTCTATGATAAGATAGACTAAGATTCAAAATTTTAAATTTCTAAGCACAAACACCTTTTTTCAAATTTGTTTATTCAAACCCATGCACAACTTAAGTACTTTTAAAAGAAAATATCAATAAAAAAATTCTCTTCACAATTCATCCCTTTTTTGAAGTCACACATGTTTTCCCTTGTAAATACCCCACACTTAAGATTTTTGCCATGTATGCTAACTTTATTGCTTTTTCTTTCTTTTCTTTTCTTTTCTTTTTTTTTCTCTCTTTTTTTTCTTTCTTTTTTTATACTAGCTTTGATGCTGGAAATTCAATAAAAATGGATGATTACAAGGTAAATTGTTACTATTTCCTTAATTTCATCAGTAGCCTTTGACAATAGTATCAATAATGTCTTACTACACCCTTCAACATACCCAATAAAATTAATCCATCCAATCCTATAGTGGCCCATTCTAGAAGGGAAGAATAAAGGCTTTTTAGGTTATATGGTTAATAATTGAGTGTAACAAGAAAAATTAAGATAGCACGCATTAAGCATGCCTCATTAGACTTAAAGTGGCTAACAAGGGTTAATTATATCAAAAGCCAGGTATACGGTCTTTTTATAGCTCAGCAAAAATAATTGTGCCTAGATCACGTTCTAAGTTGCTTTGAGTTGCTTTTATACTTCAAAGGGTGATGAGGAAGGTTCTAGTCTTCTGAAATTCCTAACTCAACCATTTCAATGCATTGGTTTTTCTTTATGTTCAAAAACTGGTCTTCTGTGGTCAAAAAGTAGAAACTAACAAATATAAGTCAAGTTGAATGTTAAACTAGCTAAAATTTCATTAAACAACATGTTTTCCTTAGTGCTAAACCAAAATTTTAAACAATTCACATTCTAAGTTCAAGTTTAATAAGTTCAAATTTTAAAGATAAACCGGGGCAAACTATTTTTAGTACAAGCTAAATGACAAATTAGAACTAACTACATTCTTAGTTCAACTAGACACTAACAACTAGAAACTAAGTTAAAAAGTCTTAACGTAAACTATTATAACAAATACTTAAAACATAAGAACAAAGCAAAAAAAAAACAAAAAATTACAAAAATGCAAAAGACATATCATGCATAAAAGAGGAGTGAAAATTTTTCCACTTCCTAGACAAATTGAGCTTGAGTAAGCTCTACCCCCCTTTTTAAAATCTTGTTATCCTTAGCAAATTACTCCAGTGGTAGAGGCAGTGGTGGAAATCTCTGCCAAAAGCTATTAACAAAGCTCTCAAAATCCTGCCTCTGTTCATCGATGCTTTCCTGTATTGTACCCATTCTGCCTTGTAGGTTATATAAAAAATATTAATTTGATTTAAAAGATCAATCGCCTGGGGGTTAGCAGTAGCTTCTGCTTGTGGTGCCACCTGGTGCTCCTCTTTTGCCTCATGTTCTGCCTCTTGGTGGTAGGAACTTGAATCCTATGGTCATTTAAGTATTCTTCTCTAGTAGTCCATTGTCGCCGAGGTGTAAGAGATAGAATCTTCATAGGCCTCAACATAGAATAATCAATGTACTCGAGATCTCCTATAAGTGGATGGCCTAAATCTATATGGTGGACTGCATTGGCCATAATGGTGGCTATCTAACCAATGGAGATATCCTTAACTGTGAGTGGTTTCTTCTGTAGGTCCTTTATCTTTTATGCAATAATCAATGCACCATTAATGGGAATACCTTCAACCATGCATTGTAACAACATAACCTCCTTGGAATTCACTGTACTAAGACCACCAAGACAATTGAAAATGTTAATTGAAAAATACCTATAGAGGATACATAAAGTATGACTCCTCAAAGAGTGACATTTAATTGGGCTCCTCTCCATGGCACTAGATCAACTGGATCTCTCACAATTTTCTAGCTTTCTTGTGAGGTAACATTAGGTATGTAATGCCCCAAAACCCAAGTCGATTAATAATGACTTGCATATCGGTGAATAGTATTTTGATATCGGTTCGCAAGGGTCGATTATTGATAATACGATGCGAGCAAGTATAATTTCAAGGTTTTTAGATTAATAATTTCTATAAATAAAATACCATTTAAAAATCAATAACAAGAAATTACATAAAATAAATAAATATGTATCAGATAATAATAATAATAATAATAATAATAATAATAATAATAATAATAATAATAATAATAATAATAATAATAGGAATAGTAATAGTAATAATAATAATAATAATAATAATAATAATCTAGAGTTTCTAGAATTCTCTAGACATAAAATTTTCATGGTCACAGAACTAGAAGAAAATGAGAAATAGTAATGGAAAAAAAAAGAGAAAAGAAGAAAAGGGGGGAACAGGGGAGATCGGGAAAGGGAGAGAGAGGTGGGTGATGTCATCATTCTGCCTCGTTGCCCCAGTTTCGATCATCGGCAAGGGGATTTGGGATCGACATCACTGTGATTTCTCCTTCCTCATCGGTGCCGCCTCGTCCTCCCTTATAGAGATTTCTCTTTTGATTTTTCCCACCATAATCGAAGCTCCCTTCTTTCTCTTCGACAGTTCTCGATGGCATCTGAGGAGGCGAGTAGCATCGACGAGTCCTTTAAGAAGAGGTGCTTGATCCGATACCTTTATTCGTCCATAAGTCGCTGGCAATAGTAAGATCGGTGAGAAGAGGCAGTCCGCAATTCAGGAGGGATTTCGACCAAACTAGGCCCCCTCAAGGCACGTGACCAACCATCGTGAGATCCTGGGGCCTTGATCTCTACGGCTACAGTGGTTGTGTCCCTCCGATGAAGATCCGGTCAAGCTCCGACGAGGCTGCGACGAGTACAGTAATGAGTAAAAACGAGAAAAATGCTAGAAATTGGCTCTAATAGGTATGTGATTACGAAAGTAATTTCTGAAAATTTAATTTAATTAAATATATGAATTGTTTGTTAGAAAAATTTAGTATATGGTTATTTACTGTAGACTTTTCTCTGTATTCATATTCAATAGGAATTAATTGTTGGTATGAAAGGTATCAGAACATGGATTATTGAAATGCATTAGAGGATCTTTGGTGATGGTAGATAAACATAATTGATTGAAATTTAAGCATGTTAAGTTTGTTGGCAGTACAATGTGTGTATATGTTTTATAACTGTATTAGTACTAGGCAAGTAGCCATCGTTATTTCTTATATATATATATATATATATATATATATATATATATATATATATATATATATATATATATATATATATATATATATAAGAAGTTATGAAATTTAATTTACGGTTCTGTCTAAGGAACTAGTTAAGTCCAATAGGTCATCCTAAAATAAGAGTTAAGATACCTATTTAATTAAGTGTTTTAAAAGTATATATGTGTGTCTGAGTGGCATTTTGTTGATTTTAGACTTGCCGATTATGGTCTTAGGAAACTTAAAACAATTGTTAAAGTTATATTTTAACGTTTGCTGTTTGAGGGATCGGCATGATCTCTAAAGGAGACATGTGACGCCCAAAGAGGACAATATTGACTAGTGCTCCGGCATGATCTCTAAAGCAGACATGTGGAGGCACTGGAAGACATGTTTGCCGCTGCGTAAAACAAAACCTTGAGGGGTTGGCATGATATCTAAAGCAGACATGTGACGCCCAAAGAGGACAATATTGACTAGTGCTCCGGCATGATCTCCAAAGCAGACATGTGGGGCACTGGAAGACGCATTTTATAGTTTATTCATACTGAAGTTAGTTATGTAATACATAAACCAACATAATTAAATACATTTAGAAGTATAAATATATATAAGTATGCGCATGCATATAACTAATTGTGAATGTTTTAAGATTTGTTGGTTGTGACCGTCTGATTTTAATCAGTAAATAAATTAAGTAAATCAAGAGTTGATTGTGGAAATATCAATTTATTAATAACATTTTCACTTTGAGCAGATAATTTTTGTTACCGATTTAATTTTAAATAAGCTATAAGTAATTGAGTATATTTTTAAAGAGCTTGTTTATTTTAATTACGTATGAAGCTTCCCCATTGATTCTTGTGTAAGTATGTATTTTGAATTTTGAATCTTATGATTATTATGCGCACATTACATATTATTGTATGTGGTTATTTGGAATTTTGTAAATGTATCTAAAAATGAAAATTGTAGGAATAAATTTGGTAGTCACCACTACACTTTTAGCTTAGCGCGTGGTTTCTCCACGCTTAGGATGATGTGTGGGATGTTCGAGACAAGTAAAGCAGATATCTTGGAAATATTACAACTAAGATTAGCAGATGGATATAGTTACACCAAGAAGATGAGTATATTATACTAATATTACGTTATGGTAGCATGTACACGATTAAATTGTTGTAATATTAATAATATTTTGCTGATGTTGAAAACGAGATTTTATGGTTGATATAATTGTATGATGAAATTATATAGACGTAGTTGAGGACATAAATATTTGTATAATGTTTATTTGACAGATGAAGAATGTTGGTTTGAATGTTTTATTGAGGCGGATGGGAATATATGTGATAGAGTTTGACTGAAGTTATGAAATAGTTGTATGATAATAGAGGTGTTGATTTTTATATTCTCATTTCTCAGGAAGTTATCAATATTTAGGGGAAACTCTGTCAAAATTTCTAGTAAATGAATAGTAATGTTATTATATCAAGATTTAACAAGTAAATTTTTTTAGATAGTCATCTTAAAGGAAAGTAAGTTCGGATAGGACATCCAATATATGGGTCTTTAAAATGACTGGGTATAAGGTGTTACATTTAGTGGTATCAGAGCGTGGTTTAGGCATTTCTTGGCATAAGACAATAGAACTTACTTAAGATGGAGGGTGCGCACTCTGTTTACCTGTCAGTAATTCCTGATATTGAGGTAGTTATTTGAATATTTTAGTATGGGGATGGGCAATATGCATTGCTATTACTTGAGATATGCATTTTCATAACATTGCATGCATGGCATTGGCATTATTTAATCATTCATGATATCATAAAATTTTTATGCATATGCCTTAATTGAAAGAAAACTGACAGGTAACCTAATGATGATGGAGGGGATTTGTTCATAGGAGGATGATATGGATTAGGACTAGTTACAGTGAGTAGCTGTTAAGGAAAGTAAGTGAAGGAAATGTAAGTGTACATGCCATTAAGCAGTAACAGAGTTGTGATTGGGAAGAAAGACCTTGTTATAATGATGGATTTAATGTTGATACGATATCATATTGATAATTATGACTAGAAGTTAATGATAGTTCATACAAGGTTATACCTATGAGAGAAAGAGCTGAGATAAAAATCATGTCTGTTCCGCTATGAGGTATTTAAAATTGTCTCCAAATTGTCAAATGATTGCCTTACGCATGAAAAGAGGAGTTTTTATGAATGTGATATGCAGAAAAGAAAAGAGTAAACTAGGTTGGACAAAAGCTACTGCTTGGAAAGGATGAGATGCTATGCCTTTTAAATTCACTGGTTGAATTAGGAGTTTTCATTAATCTAGAAAGTGTATCTCATAGGACACCTTCAGAAGCTATTGTTATGTCACATTTACTTTACTTCTATCATGAGACTGTAGTACTTGCTCCTAAAGGGGTTTAGAATACTATATCTAAATTTGTACATGATGTGGAGCTAGAATTTGTTGATTTTGGATGATAAGAAGGAACCATCTCTTAGTGTCCAAAAGTTTATTTTTGACGAATGTCGCAAAAGGAATCAAGTATGGCTTGGTAGGAATAGAGTTTTGTTACTTGAATTGATATTATATAAATGCTTTTAAGTTCTAAAAATTACGCAAATGGAGGTGAAATAAGTAGAATCAACCAGATAGGGAATTGGATTAACATTGTATTCATGCAAAAGCTAAATGCTGACAGAGTAAAGTAACTAAAGAACTCTTTTAATGGAATTGATTTTGTCAATTGTGATAGTTTGTGAAATACTTAAGAAAAAAAATGATGGTTTAAAATGATGATACTCGTGTTTTATTTTTCTAACTGGATAAATTTCGAGGACGAAACTTTTTTTAAGAGGGGGAGAACTGTATCGTCCCAAAACCCAAGTCGGTTAATAATGACTTGCATATCGGTGAATAGTACTTTGATACCAGTTCGCAAGGGTCGATTATTGAGAATACGATGTGAGCAAGTATAATTTCAAGGTTTTTAGATTAATAATTTCTATAAATAAAATGCCATTTAAAAATCAATAACAAGAAATTACATAAAATAAATAAATATGTATAAGATAATAATAATAATAATAATAATAATAATAATAATAATAATAATAATATTCTAGAGTTCCTAGAATTCTCTAGACATAAAATTTTCATGGTCACAGAACTAAAAGAAAATGAGAAATAGTAATGGAAAAAAAAGAGAAAAGAAGAAAAGGAGGGGGGAAACAGGGGAGATCGAGAAAGGGAGAGAGAGGCAGGTGATGTCGCCGTTCTGCCTCGTCGCCTTAGTTTCGATCATCGGCAAGGGGATTTGGGATCAACGTCACTGTGATTTCTCCTTCCTCATCGGCACCGCCTCGTCCTCCCTTATAGAGGTTTCTCCTTCAATTTTTCCCACCATAACAGAAGCTCCCTTCTCTCTTTTCGGTGGTTCTCAATGGCATCTGAGGAGGCGAGTAGCATAGGCGAGTCCTTTGAGAAAAGGCGCTTGATCCGGTAATTCAATTTGTCCACAAGTCGCCGACAATAGTAAGATCTGCGAGAAGAGGCAGTCCGTAATTCAGGAGGGATTTCGGCCAAACCAGGCCCCCTCAAGGTACCTGACCAACCATCGTGAGATCCCGAGGCCTTGATCTCTATGGCTGCAGCTGCTGTGTCCCTCCGATAAAGCTCTGGCGAGGCTCCGATGAGTACGGTAATGAGTAAAAACGAGAGAAAATGCTAGAAATCGGCTCTAATAGGTATGTGATTACCAAAGTTATTTCTGAAAATTTAATTTAATTAAATATATGAATTGTTGGTTAGAAAAATTTAGTATATGGTTATTTACTGTAGACTTTTCTCTGTGTTCATATTTAATAGGAATTAATTGTTGGTATGAAAGGTATCAGAACATGGATTACTGAAATGCATTAGAGGATCTTTGGTGATGGTAGATAAGCAGAATTGATTGAAATTTAAGCATGTTAAGTTTGTTGGCAGTACAATGTGTGTATATGTTTTATAATTGTATTATTACTAGGCGAGTAGCCACCGTTATTTCTTTTTAATTGATAAATTATATATATATATATATATATATAAGAAGTTATGAAATTTGATTTACGGTTCTATCTAAGGAACTAGTTAAGTCTAATAGGTCGTCCTAAAATAAGAGTTAAGATACCTATTTAATTAAGTGTTTTAAAAGTATATATGTGTGTTTGAGTGGCATTTTGTTGATTTTAGACTTGCCGATTATGGTCTTAGGAAACTTAAAACAATTGTTAAAGTTATATTTTAACGTTTGTCGTTTGAGGGGTCGGCATGATCTCTAAAGCAGACATGTGGAGGCACTGAAAGACATGTTTTTCACTGTGCAAAACAAAACCTTGAGGGGTTGGCATGATCTCTAAAGCAGGTATGTGACGCCCAAAGAGGACAATATTGACTAGTGTTCTGGCATGATCTCTAAAGCAGACATGTGGAGGCACTGGAAGACGCATTTATAGTTTATTCATACTGAAGTTAGTTATGTAATACATAAACCAACATAATTGAATACAATTAGAAGTATATATATATATAAGTACGCGCGTGCATATAACTGATTGTGAATGTGTTAAGATTTATTGGTTGT
Organism: Excoecaria agallocha; assembly: GCA_037975025.1. Taxonomy (NCBI): domain Eukaryota; kingdom Viridiplantae; phylum Streptophyta; class Magnoliopsida; order Malpighiales; family Euphorbiaceae; genus Excoecaria; species Excoecaria agallocha. The sequence continues at coordinate 19,542,582 of CM075807.1, forward strand.
GACCGTCTGATTTTAATCAGCAAATAAATTAAGTAAATCAAGAGTTGATTTTGGAAATATCAATTTATGAATAAAATTTTCACTTTGAGTAGATAATTTTTGTTACCGATTTAATTTTAAATAAGCTATAAGTAATTGAGTATATTTTTAAATATCTTGTTTATTTTAATTACATATGAGGCTTCCCCATTAATTCTTGTGTAAGTATGTAGTTTGAATTTTGAATCTTATGATTATTATGCGTACATTACATATTATTGTATGTGATTATTTGGAATTTTGTAAATGCATCTAAAGATGAAAATTGTAGAAATAAATTTGGTAGTCACCACTAAGCTTTTAGCTTAGCGCGAGGTTTTCTCCGCGCATAGGTTGATGTGTGGGATGTTCGAGACAAGTAAAGCAGATATCTTGGAAATATTGCAACTAAGATTAGTAGATGGATATAGTTACACCAAGAAGATGAGTATACTATACTAATATTACGTTATGGTAGCATGTACACGATTAAATTGTTGTAATATTAATAATATTTTGCTGATGTTGAAAACGAGATTTTATAGGTGTTATAATTGTATGATGAAATTATATAGATGTAGTTAAGGACATAAATATTTGTATAATGTTTATTTGACAGATGAAGAATGTTGGTTTGAATGTTTTATTGAGGTGGATGGAAATATATGTGATGGAGTTTGACTGAAGTTGTGAAATAATTGTATGATAATAGAGGTGTTGATTTTTATATTCCCATTTCTCAGGAAGTTGTCAATATTTAGGAGAAACTCTGTCAAAATTTCTAGTAAATGAATAGTAATGTTATTATATCAAGATTTAAGAAGTAAATTTTATTAGATAGTCAATTTAAAGGAAAGTAAGTTCGGATGGGACATCCAATATCTGGGTCTTTAAACTGACCGGGTATAGGGTGTTACAAGGTAATTCTCCAATGGCATTTGGTCAAAAACCTAAACATATTGTAAATTGTGGAAAATTCATGGTATAGCCCTTCCTTCCTAATTTGAAATTTACCATGCCAAGATCTCCTTCTTCCTTGAAATAGCACTCAAATGAATAAAGAAAATCTCGTGCAATTGAGGGGTAGACCTGTGGTTTCTTGTCAATAAATGATGTCCACCTTATGTTGTTAATTAATGGTGAAATTTCATTCCATAGGTTGCCATCAGCTGTATCTAGAAAGAGATCATTCAAATAGGCACACTGTTAGTGGTTGTGCCCTAGGCCAAACATTAGGGCCTTTATGTAATGTTAAATTTCATTTTATAAAATTGGGTTTTCTTTATGTTATTGTATTGTAGGCATGTTACATTATAATAATATTTGTAAATAACAATTTAATGTTATTTTGACTATCCCTAGTTATTTATTGTTAAATGATTGATGATAAATAAAGACTAGTATAAGTTTAATTGATGATCATGGGATGATTATATATGATGATATGAATTAATCTTATAAGTACTTGTTAGGGAACAAAGTACTGGATAGACCCGCAATGAGACACTACATGGGTCAATGTCATTAGTGATCTCACAATAGTTATGTTATTAATCCTTAGACCTGAGATTATCATAGTATCCTACATGACGAACATTATGTTTTGACACAATCAAACATTATCTTTAATCGGATAATTATAAAGATTATGATTGGACATAATGAGAATCATGTAGAGGATAGTGAATAATCAAGAAGGAATTTGTCCCTCTCTTATGAGAGAGATATCTGTCGGGCCCCTCGATAAGTAGGACTGAGAAATGCATGGCCGTGCTCAAATGAATTGATGGAGAGATCAATATCATTTGATATTATCAGTCTACTTAGTGATCGGGAAATTATATGTTTGGACTATATAAGTTTGACATGGACCATGACTTATGTTCAAACAAGATATCGTGTGACAAAGGAATTATAACATGTTCTATTAGGTTAAAATCGAATTATCGATATTCATATTATTTGGGTAGTCATAATGTCTTGCTAGAGGCCACTTATGACTTGTGGGCCCGTGATGGGATTGAGACCCACTGCCAATATAATATGAACCTATTGGGTCGCACACATAGAATGTAATGAATAGACTAAGGGTTAATTCGGGCATTTCGAATTTTATTTTGTGAAAAATTAAAATTCGAATTTTATTTTTTAAAATAAGAAATAAGGCATTTCTTATTTTAAAATAGAATGATGATAATAATAATATTTAAGATAAATATTATTATTATTATTATTATAATTATCGTTTTAGGTAAGAAATAAGATTTTTCTTATTTTAAAACGAGCCCTACGTTTTCTCTCTCTTAATTAGGGTTAGGTTAGTTGTATATATATACATATATGGTATGTATATATAAAAAAAACCTGAATTAAGCAAAAAGGACTTAGCCGCCACTTAAGAGAAAAAAAAAAAGAAAATCGTTTTCTTGTGTGATTCTAGAGAGAGAATAAAAAAAAAAACCCTAGCCGCCAGGAAGGGAGCTAGCACCCCGGGCGATTCTGTTCGTTGCTTTCGCGTGTGGATACTGGTAGAGGGTGTCATTTCGCGTGAGATCGCACCTACAATTCGATTTATCTGCGCTACAAGAGGTTGGTAATCGTTACACTTTTCCTTTTATTGAATCAATTGGATCGCTTGGATCCGTGGTGGGTTTCCATTGTTCCGCTGCGATATTTTATTTACTATTTCGAAACCTAACACACACTTCACATAGGTACAAACACTAAAGTGTTCATATAGTGAGTGTTTCCCTTTGTCCACATATGTAGGAATGTGTGACCTAGAAGAGCTGGAAGCTTCAGCATGCTGAGCTTTCTTAGGAGCCACTGCATAAGAAAGAATCCAAAATAAGAAAGAATCACACCTTAACTAAAGCAAGAAAAAGTATAATATAGCACACGAGATCATAAAGAGAAGTGTGATCAAAATCCACCACTAAAGCATCTTGAAATGAAGAGATAAATGAACAATGATGCAGAGAAAATGATATGGCCAAAGATGGATTAAAATGAACATGGTAATTGCTAAACCAAATCAAGCAAAAAATGAAATTCCATTCTTTGAAGCATTTCAATAAACACCTTGTGGGCACATGTTGCTTAAGCTAAATTAAGATCAAATTGCAATTCAATTGACACCAAAATTGAATATATGCATGACTAACATTATGACTAGCATACTTTTCATAAGCTCAAATGAACAGAAATGAAATAGCAACACAATTTCAAGCTCAAATTCTAAGTGTAAACAACCCCAAGTTACATCAATTTTAAGCAAAATTAAGCAATTTCACAATGTAAAAACCAAACTTGCAAATTAAAAAGCACTTACTTAAACAAATGGAACTAACAGAGAGGCAAAAATTTTACTTGAAATAAATGTACTCGAGAGAGTGAAAAGTGCTCAATGGGTGAGTGAGAGAGTAAATGAAACGGTGTGTGCAAGAGTGAAGGAGAAAAGAGGGAGAGTGGCTTTATAAGGAGGGACCACTCAGGTGAGTGAAATCTCACCCGATCGAGTGAGTCCTTTCGGCTTCCAAAGGGACCAGAATGGTGCTTCAAAATGTCCTATGCGATTTTGTCTTGAAACATCACTCGGGAGAGTGGCATACACCACTCGGGTAAGTGCTCAGAGACTGCCTTTTAAAGCTTAGAAAAAATAGAAAACACTCAGGAGAGTGTAATTTTACTCAAGGGAGCATTGTTGGTGCTCAGGAGAGTGAAAAGGTCACTCAGCCGAGTGACCCAATGCTGTCCCTTCTCTGTAACAATTTTTTTTTCGTTTTCAACCTCCATGCCTCCATTGAATAAATGATTAACTAATGGCCTTACTCCTTTCTTAAATTAGCCCTTGAATTACTAAATTACCATCTTTAAACATCATTGACTCATGCTTTTGTATCCTCTTAATCACAACACTTTATTCTTCCACCATGTACTAACACTTACCCACTTTCAAATTTTTACCTTAAACACAAGTTGTCCTTGCTCAATAGTCATGCCAAAATCTCATTCAAATCCTTAATCACATCAAGATCACAAAAATGCTCTCAATAGATAAAACTCCCTTTTAGTCATGAAATAAAAACTAAAATAAAATAATTCACCAACCATGTAACAAAAACACTTCAAAAACCAAAATCAACATAAAATAACAAATGAAACAAAAAATTAAAATAAAGAAAGGTAAGGAAGAGAAAGAGCTTAGTTTTAAGTTTAGGAAGTCCTCATCTAGACTTATATTCCTTATATCAATCTCAGAATATCATGGTTGCCTCAGCAACCTCCATTTGCCTGACTCAATATGGTTTTAACTTGTGACCATTGACTTTGTACTCATGCCCATCTTTGGGACTCTTGATAGTCACCACTCCAAAATCATTGCTTGACAACACTTAATATGGTCCAAGCCATCTAGATTTTAGTTTTCCTGGAAATAACCTTAATCAACTGTTATAAACCAAAACCATTATGCCAAAGGCAAATTCCTTATGATGAAGTTTCTTGTCATGCCATTGCTTGGTTTTCTCTTTGTACAGAGCTGCATTGCCATAAGACCACCGTCGAAATTCGTCCAGTTCATTGAGCTATAACTTTCTCTTATCTCCTGGACACCTCAAATTAAAATTTAGCAATTTTATAGCCTAATAAGCTTTATGTTCTAATTCGACTAGCAGATGACACGCTTTCCCAAAAACTAATCTATATGGAGACATGCCGATAGGGGTTTTAAATATAGTTCTATAGGCCCAAAAAGCCTCATCTAATTTTTTGAGACCAATCTTTTCTAGAATTATTTACTCTTTTCTCCAAAATTGATTTCAACTCCCTATTAGACACTTCAATTTGCCCATTTGCTTGGGGATGATATGGGGTAGTTATCTTATGCCTTAGACCAAATTTTTTAAGCAATGTTTTGAATAGATAATTGACAAAATGTTTACCCCCATCACTTATAATGGCCCATGGTGTTCCAAAACTAGTGAAAATATTCCTCCAAAGGAATTCAAACACCACTTTGGCATCACATGTTCTAGAAGTTATTGCTTCTACCCACTTACTAACATAATCCACTGCTACTAAGATATATTCAAATCCAAAAGAGTTTGGAAATGGCCCCATGAAATCAATTTCCCAAACATCAAAAATCTCAAATTCTAACACATTATTCATAGGCATCTCATCCCTCTTAGATATATTCCCCACACGTTGACACCTACCACAAACTTATATGAAAGATTTAACATTAAAGAAAAGAGAAGGCCAAAAGAAACTTGATTGGAGAATTTTTTTATACCGTGCGGTTTGCTCCATGGTGACCTTTCACTTCTCCTTTATGACATTGCTTTATTATATCTTCTTGTTCTTTTTTTGGAACACATCTTTGAAGCACTTGATTCGGGCAAATCTTGATTAAATACGGGTCATCCCAAAGATAATGTCTTGCATCCGCTTGAAGCTTTTTCTTTTGTTACCAAGTAAAGTCTTTTGGAAGGTATCCTTTTGTAAGAAAATTAGATATATTAGCATACCAAGGAACTAAATTTTCACAAGCATAAATAGAACAAATACGTTCATCGGGAAATAAGTTAGAAATTTCTCCCTTTTCAATATTATAATGATTCAATCTCGATAAATGGTCTGCCACAAAATTTTTAGCTCTTTTCTTATCTTTAATTTCCATATCAAATTCTTGTAAAAGCAAAACCCATCTAATAAGTCTTGGTTTGGAATCATTCTTTATGAAAATGTGCCTTAATGCTACATGATCTGACCACACAATGACTTTAGATCTAAGGAAATAATGTTTGAATATTTCAAAAGAAAACACAATTGCTAAAAATTCCTTCTCTGTGGTTGTGTAATGAACTTGAGCCCCAATGAGAGTATGACTTGCATAATAAATAGTATAAAATACTTTCTCCCTTTGCTAGCTTAAAACTGCTTCCACTGCATAGTCACTAGCATCACACATGATCTCAAATGGTAAGCTCTAATCTGGTGATGCTATGACCGGTGACATGATTAACCTTTGCTTCACTATGTTAAATGCCTGCAAACACTTATCATCAAAGTTAAACGCAATATCTTTTATCAACAAATTAGAAAGTAGTTTAGCAATTTTAGAAAAGTCCTTAATGAATCGACGATAAAACCCAACATGACTGAGAAAGCTTCTAACACCTTTAACATTAGTCGGAGGAGGTAATTTATTAATAACATCAATTTTAGATATATCCACCTCAATCCCTTTCTCGAAAATCTTATGCCTAGCACTATCCCTTATCTTACCATAAAGTGACATTTTTCCAAATTAAGAACAAGATTGGTTTCTTGGTACCTTTCTAAGACCAATGCAAGATTAGACAAACATGACTCAAAATCACGCTCATATAATGTAAAATCATCCATTAAGACTTCCATGAATTTCTCAATAAAATCATGAAAAATGGCCATCATGCATCTTTGAAATGTAGTAGGGGCATTACAAAAACCAAATGACATTCTCCTATATGCAAATGTACCATAAGAACATGTGAATGTGATCTTTTCTTGGTCTTTCGGGGCAATAGGAATTTGCATATATCCCGAACATCCATCTAAAAAATAATAAAACCTATTTCCTGCCAATCTTTCTAGCATTTGGTCAATAAATGTTAAAGGAAAGTGATCCTTTCTAGTGGCATTGTTCAATATCCTATAGTCTATACATACTCTCCATCCTGTCACTGTACGTGTTGGGATAAGTTCATTATTTTCATTGATTACTACAGTCATTCCCCCATTTTTAGGTGCACATTGAATCGGACTAACCTAACTGCTATAAAAAATGGGATAGATAATACCTGCATCGAGTAGTTTTAGTACCTCCTTTTTCACCACTTCTTGCATAGCTGGATTTAGTCTCCTTTGTGGTTGTACCACCGGTTTGAAATCATTTTTCATAGGGATTCAGTGTGTATAATAACTGGGGCTAATTCCCTTCAAATCAGTTGTCTCCCAACCTATGGCTCCTTTATGCTTTCTCAATACTTCAATAAGCATTTCTTCTTCCAAACCTGTCAAAAGTAAAGATACGATTACTGGTTTTGCATTATTTTCCAAAAATACATATTTTAAATGAGAGGGAAGAGTTTTAAGTTCAGAATCTCCTTTAGGAGGGGATGGTTCATCCTCCTTTAATCCTTCCTCTTAGTGTTCTTTTTTCAGCTCCTTTATTAGTTTTTTTTGTCTTTTTCATCTCTTTTTCATCTCTTGGATTCATTAAATATTTCTTAAGCTTATCATTTAGTAAAATTTCCTCTTGTTTTTCCTCTACACATTCTCCAATACCATCTACAAAATAAATAGATTCTTCAAAATCATAAGAAGGATGCTTCATTACTTTATTCACATTAAAAATCATTTCTTTCTCATTGAATCTTAAAGTAACTATCTGTCCATGTACATCTATTAAAGCCTTCGCAGTATTCAAAAATGGACTTCCTACTATCAAAGGTACCTTTTGATCCTTCTCTATATCCATGACTGCAAAATCAACTAGGAATATAAAGTTTCCCACTTTCACCAATAAATCCTCAATAATACCCTTAGGTCTCTTTACCGATCCATCCGCCAATTATAGTGCCATTTGGGTTTCCTTAATGTCACCTAAATTTAATTTTCTACAAATAGAATAAGGCATTAAATTAATACTAGCACCCAAATCACATAATGCATGTCCAACAAAATTTCCTCCTAATTCATATGGTAATGTGAAACTACCAAGATCTTTATATTATTTTAGGGATTTTGTTCATTAAAATTGCACTACAACTTTTTGATAATTGAATCATTCCTATACCCTCCAAATTTTTCTTATTAGAACACAATTCTTTCATAAACTTTGCATATTTAGGCATATGTAACAAAGCTTCAGTAAATGGTAAATTTACATGTAACTTTTTAAACATGTCTAAAAATCTAGTTAACTGCTCATTATGCTTTTCCTTCCTAACTAGTAATGGGTAAGGTAATTTAGACTCATCAAGCACAGTAGAAACCAGTTTCTCCTTACCTTTGTTCTTCTCAACAATAGGGAATTTTTCATTATTCGGTTCAGAAATACTTACCTCAGGTGTCGATTCCATCAAATCTGAAGAGTACTTACCATATTTCAGCTTCCTTCACCTCTTTTCCACTTCTTAAGGTAATTGCCTTGGTTTTTTTTTTTGGATTCATGTCCACGTTAGATGGAAAAGTGTCACGTGTCCTATTTGAGATAGAGTTAGCAAGTTGCCCTACTTGATTTTCTAGATTTCTAATGGAAACATCTTGATTTTTCATCCAAATTTCTTGTGACTTTCATTTAGCATCCTGATTAGCCATGAAATTATTTTGGACATTCATAAAATTGGCAAATATTTCCTCTAACTTGGGCTTTCTATCTTGTGTGGGTTGAGGTCTAGCTTGAAAACCTAGGGGTTGATATGCAGATGCTTGGTTAGACGAATGGCTATTACTATGGGAGATTATATTTTGATTAAATAGAGCCCTAAGTTGATTACTAGATGAAGATGCATTATTTCCTTCTCTCCATGAAAAATTAGGTTGATTTCTCCACCCATGATTATAAGTATTACTATAAGGATTCAATGCATTCACTTCCTCTACTAATGTTCCTACATTCTCCTCATTCTCAGATGCTACATGTGATCCAACATAAGATAACGATGACACATTTTTAACTTGTAACCCACTTACGTGCTTTGTCAATGCGTCTAATTATGCCTTTAATATGGTTACTTCATCCACACTGTGTACAACTTGCTTTTTCTATGTGGTCTTTACACTTGCCCACTGAGCATCATTGGTGGCCATCTCATCCAATAGTAGGAAAGCTTCTTTAGGAATCTTGCTCATGAAACTTTCATTTGAAGCTGCATCTAGAAGAGATCTTGTAGACTGATTCACACTTGTATGGAAAATAGACATTAGTTGATGAACAACAATTTCATGGTGTGGACAACTTTTTAAGAGTTTCCTAAATCTTTTTCAAGCTTCATGGAATGGTTCCTTATATAATTGATGGAAATTATGAATGTTATTTCTAATACTAGCAGTTTTGGTAGGAGGGAAGAAACGGCATAAGAATTTTTTCTGCATTTGTTGCCATGACTGAATTGATTGGCTTGGTAGCATTTGCAACCAGTCCATTGCCTTACCAATGAGAGTAAATGGAATAACTTAAGTCTAATGGCATCCATAGACACATTGGGTATTTGAACTGTATCACTAATTTCTAGGAAGATGTCTAAATGCTGAGCTGGGTCTTCTATTTCTGATCCAAAGAACTAATTCTTTTGGACCATGGTTATGGTGGTTGGTTTTATCTCAAAATGTTTGTTGTGAGGTATCCTAATAGTTCTATGATCCTTATTCCACCTAGGTATGGCATAATCTCTAATGGTTCTAGGCCTAAACCCATCCCCTTGAGTTGGGTTAGCCTACCCTTCTATCTTAGGGTGTGGATCATCATCCATTAGTGGGTTATGGAGAGGATTGTTATTAAGGTTGTTAAGGTTATTCTGTTGTTGCTCTTTTAAATTCATCTCTCTTTGCCTTAACCTCCTAATCCTATGGAATGTCCTCTCAAGTTTAGGGTCAATAGGCAAAATTGGCTCGCTTCTTATCATAAACTATTGACACATGCGAAGAATAAAAGAATAAAATTAATGAAGAATGAAGAAGAAGAAAAAAGAAGAAAGACGCACAAAATTCACTTTCAAATCTAAAAATAAATGCCAATGTTATCTCGACAATGGCACCAAAAACTTGATCGGTTTCTAGTCATTAGAATGACTTCCCGATTTGATTCCAAATATTGATTTACTAATAAAATCATTCAAATTTTACAAATAACATTTAATATAAACATAGTAAATAGTTGCAAATTTTCAAAACAATTCATCATGTACATATATACATTATAGTTGTTATTGTATTCATAGAAAAATCATCAAAATAGTCTAAATTTCAATTATTTTGTATATATATTCACCACTTCATATATCCAATTAGATTTCAAAATTTTATATAGTTTTATTCAATTTTTATGTTTTTAGTTTTAAAAAATTTTAAATTTACATAATAAATAATTCCAAATACTTAAAAAATAATATACTGAACTTGAATTATAAATTTAAATTTGGAGATAAGTTTACTTAAAATCTTACTATGTAGATGAAAAGGTTAACATGGTAATCTTATCATTTTGAATCCATTTTTTTAAAAAAATATTGAAAGATTTCAATTTCTTAACATAATAATTCTTAACATATTAATTTAATATTCTAAAATAATAAATATCTGACCTTTTTTTTTGCGCTACAAAATTAATTAACAAAATAGGCCTACAAATTATACAATAATATAATTAAATATTGTATTTTTAATCACTTCTCCAAAAAATTAAGCATAAATAATTCAATTAATTATTTTAACTTTAATAAAAATGAAAAAAAATAAATGAATGATTAATCAAACACATGTTTTTTTCTTTAACTTTAATGAAAATAAATAAATAAATGATTAATCAAACATATATTCTAATTTTAGTACCAAATATATAAAAAAAATTGTCAAATACATATTTCATAAAAAAAAATATACATTTTAATAATAGACAAAATTTTCATACTCTATTTTGAATATGACAACTTCTAATACAATATAAATGATTATTAGATTTTAATTAACCTTTACATAAAATTTTTATTAGTATTTGAATATGTTATCCTAATATTTAACATTATAAGATATTATTTTTAAAATAAAAAAATATAAGTTATAACTTGCCTTTTTTTTGCGTCACCAAATTAAGGAATAAATTATCTTATAAATTGTAAAATAATATAGTTAAAAATTTATAACTTTTCTATACAATTAATTGTTAAATTTATCATTAATTTTACTTACTTTTAATTCCAGCAGTAAGCAAAAAATCATTTTAAAATTTAACGTAAACATCAAGTTATAAAACAAAATATTGTAAATAGTAAACAAAAAAATTACTTGTGAATGAAAATTTTGGAAGAAAATAGTGGGCGCAGAGAAAAATGATTGTTGAGGGAACAAAGAAAAGGAAGAAAAAGAAGAGGCTATATATAATATAAATATAATATTATAAGAATAAATTCGGATAGTCAAAGTAATTTGACTACACGGCTGATATTTTTCAAAAATTCTGTTAGTAACCCATGGATCGAAATAGAAAATTTTGAAGGAAAAACATTGTTTGAGTTCCTTTTCAATCCATAATTTTTTGATACAATTCCGCTTCGGTTCATAACGATTTTGATATCGAAAATTTCATTTTCATAAATAGTTATTGCCTCACTCCAATTTCATAAATTTTTTAAAAAAATATTATTTAAAAATTTGTCTTCATTGCACTCACTCCTACAAAAAGTTTTATTTTATTTATTTTTTTTACCCCCTCGAATATATTATTTCCCATTCAATCTTTGCTAGTCAGCAGATGTAGTTTGTCAGTGCAAATTGTGGCAAGTCTGCTGTGATTTTCTCAGGAAAAAAATCAGCCATCGCTGATATTCAATTTTTAGGGTTTTCCCTTTAACTATGATCTCATTCCGATTGAAATGAAGCGCCAGATGAGAACTTTTCTTTTCCTTCTTTTCGTCCTTTTCCTCGGCTCCCAAACAGTCCTTTCCTGGAAAAAGGACGAGTTTCGGAATTGCAACCAAACCCCATTCTGCAAACGAGCTCGCTCCCGCAAGCCTGGTACATTTTCGCTAATCGCCCATGACGTTGCCATTTCCGATGGTGACCTCACGGCCAAGCTTCTCCCTAAAACCCCACCAGAATCAGATCAAGATCAAGAAGATCAAATCAAGCCGTTAATTCTCACTGTTTCTATCTATCAAGATGGTATCACGCGTCTCAAGATTGATGAGGATCCGTCGCTTGATCCCCCTAAAAGACGCTTCCATGTACCCGACGTAATCATCCCTGAATTCGAGAACAAGAAGCTCTGGCTTCAGAGGCTTTCAACCGAAATGCTCGATGGCGATGCTGATCCTTCCTCCGTAGTCTACTTATCAGATGGCTATGAGGTTGTTCTTCGCCATAATCCGTTTGAGGTTTATGTTCGCGATAAAAGCTCTAATAATCAACGCGTGGTCTCCTTAAATTCTCATCAACTGTTCGATTTTGAGCAACTGAGGTCTAAGGAAGAAGGTGATGATTGGGAGGAGAGATTTAGGAGTCATACAGACAGTAGACCTTATGGTCCTCAATCCATTAGCTTTGATGTATCCTTTTATGGTGTTGATTTTGTGTCAGGGATACCGGAACATGCTACAAGTCTGGCCTTGAAGCCGACCAGGGGCCCTGGAGTTGAATTTTCTGAGCCTTACAGATTGTTTAATTTGGATGTTTTCGAGTACATGCATGAATCGCCTTTCGGCCTCTACGGTTCTATCCCATTCATGATTGGTCACGGTAAGACTGGAAAAAGCTCGGGCTTCTTCTGGTTAAACGCAGCTGAAATGCAGATTGACGTTTTAGGAGAAGGATGGGATGCTGAGTCTGGGATTTTGCTGCCTTCCGGGCAGAGTAGAATTGATACATTTTGGATGAGTGAGGCGGGAATTGTGGATGCCTTCTTCTTTGTGGGTACTGGTCCCAAGGATGTGGTGAGCCAATACACTAGAGTCACTGGAAAGCCTTCAATGCCACAACTATTCTCAACAGCTTATCACCAATGCAGGTGGAATTACAGGGATGAGGAGGATGTTGAGAATGTAGATTCCAAGTTTGATGAGCATGATATTCCTTATGATGTTTTGTGGCTTGATATTGAGCACACAGATGGTAAAAAGTACTTCACATGGGACCCCATCTTCTTTCCACATCCAGAGGATATGCAAAAGAAGTTGGCAGCCAAAGGAAGGCACATGGTTACTATTGTAGATCCTCATGTTAAGAGGGATGATTCTTTTCCGTTGCATAAGCAGGCTACAGAGAAGGGATACTATGTGAAGGATGCTAGTGGTAATGATTATGAAGGCTGGTGCTGGCCTGGTTCATCTTCCTACTTGGATATGTTAAATCCGGAGATCAGGTCGTGGTGGGGTAACAAGTTCTCTTATAATGAATATGCCGGTTCAACACCTTCATTGTATATATGGAATGATATGAATGAGCCATCTGTGTTCAATGGCCCAGAGGTACGCTTCACGGTTGTTATTGCTCTTTATATTATGGCAGTTAATGAGATAAAAGTATGTTGTCATTTCTAAGATGTCATAGGTACCATGTCTAGCGATGACAGTCCTTGTTCCTGGATATACTATTAATTTATGTTCACAAGTAATGCATGCAATCCTTATTTTTGTTTTTTACATTTGTTGGATGAGTTGTCCAATTTGAATCCTTAGTCTGTAATTTGTGGAAAGTTCATGAAGATTCCTAGGTTGGGTGGGACCTGTGCTTTTTCCTTCATTTCTTCCCTAGTTTTATATAGTTTATTAGTTTTAAATCTGCTTGTGAGGTAATATTTGTACTGGTAAAGTCTGTTCTTGGTCTGTTATTAGAGCTGTCAATTATGTAAATATTATTCTCTTATGCATAACAAGAACTCAAATTATGTACAGAATGTTGATTTTCTAATTAATGCATAGCCATACTCATTATACATTTAGATTTCATATTATTAATATTAACGAGCATAGCAAATGACCCATTAAGGATTTTATGATTGTTTCATTTGAAAACTGGTTGCCTGAAGTATTTCTAATTTCCGGGAGAAGTTATTTTTTGAGGAGAAACTATATGAGCCTATTCACTTGTAGAAAACTGCTGTAGTTTTTTAGAAAAAATTTTCACAGAAAATCGATATCATATTTATTTTAGTTAATTTTCTAAAATAGAAAATAGAAAATGAATTTTTGAGTGTTCTGAAATAAAAAAGCGATTAGAAAACTAATAAAAGATATTTTTTAAATTTTCTGAATAATTTTAATACATACACATATATATGTACATGCATCAATATGTATGCACATGCATATACAAATATATATGTGTATTTATATGCAGTACGTACGTACATACATACATACATACATACATATGGATATGTGTATATATGTATGTACATCCATACACATATGCATATGTATATATGTATACATATATATGTATATGTATTAGCATATATACACATACATATATATGTATATATATATGCACATACATATACATATACACATACATATACATATGTATGTGTATATATGTACATTTGTATATATATATATATATATATATATATATATATATATATATATTAGTGTTTTTGTGCATTAACATTTCTATTCATATGATTTAAACTATAAAATATAGTCCTTGGTATATAAATACAGTACAAAAGTAATCATAAAACGATTATGATATGAGATACCTATTGTATGCTAATTTGTTGATACCTAAATTGTCCCCAGTAATAGTATTAACAAGACAGGAAAACGTTAATACGGATAGACTAACACATGTTATGCTTCTTGAATAATTTAAGCAATAGTTTTCATTAGTTATGATCATTGATATGATAAAGTTAACACGTTGATACTTGTTAAAAAAAAAAGTACATTGGAGACTTATCATGAGAAACTTCACATGGATACTTATACTATATAAGTGAAGTATCTCCACATATCATTTGTGCAAGTATCTTTGAACTTGAGACCACCAAGGTATCTCAAGTAGCAAGTGTTATATTTTGACTCTTATGCTTTTACTCCTCATAGGGGTATACATAACTTGGAGATTGGATATAACATGAACTCTTTGGAGGTAGTTGAGTGACTAATAAAGGATTCACCACCTTATTCACGGTGAAGAGTTCTTCTATCTCGAGTATTTCTATATATTTTTGTTCAAAAAACCTTAGCCAAGGTGGAATGTAGGATGAATGAGATTCATAAGGGCATCTTGGAAATAAAGATAAAAGTATGAGAATACAACAAGTTCATGAATGAATTAATACATGTCTATATTCAATTAATGAATGAGATTAGAATAATGGTGAAAGGAGAGATTGCATGGAAACTAGATATGGAAGGGTAAAAGTGAAAATCAATGAATTCCTGTCATTTGGATAGTTGTGATGCTGTACTAGAAGCTTCTCACGACTTGTACAATAATATATGGAGAATATCAATTGAGAATTGATATTACTGTTTAAAAGAGTTTGAGTCATAAGTAACAGTTCGACTAGAATTTTTAGAGTTATAGTTCGATTAGGATTATTAGAGCCACAATTCGATTGGGATTCTTGTGTGTTTTCAAAATATAATGTTGTTTTGACTAACCGGTCATGAATGAGTTAAAACTAGAGTTTAACGTTTGATCTTAACACTTGTAGAACGAGTTAAATACCTGGATCAAGAGTGGCCCCAAGAAAAAAAAATTTGTTCGGGGGTGGGGGGATAAATAGTTCAATGTTATTGACTATCTGTTTTTACCAGATTTCAATGCCAAGAGATGCTTTACATTATGGAGGCATAGAACACCGGGAGTTGCATAATTCTTATGGATACTACTTCCACATGGCAACATCAGATGGGCTTCTAAAGCGTGGAGATGGGAAGAACAGGCCCTTTGTTTTGTCAAGAGCATTCTTTCCTGGAAGTCAAAGGTATGGAGCAGTTTGGACTGGTGATAACATGGCAGAGTGGGATCACTTGAGGGTTTCAGTTCCGATGCTTCTGACACTTGGACTCACTGGAATGTCATTCTCTGGTAAGTATGTTTTCTTTGTTTAGTTGCTTAACTTCAGGTTCCAATTTTCCTAGGTGGTCTGAGTTTATTATTTTTATTCCATTCCCTCCCCTTCAGGTGCGGATGTTGGTGGGTTCTTTGGGAATCCAGAGCCTGAGTTACTTGTTCGCTGGTATCAGCTTGGTGCTTACTATCCGTTCTTCCGAGCTCATGCACACCAGGACACTAAGAGAAGAGAACCTTGGCTGTTTGGGTACATATTCTCTTCTTTTCAAGTCAGTTAATATGTAGCTGTAGTTTGTACTTTATGGGCTTCTTTTTTGCACAGGAAGTGCAAACTATAGTGGGAATTCTTTGCTCAAGCTTTTCATTTTTTCTATCGCTTTTCCAGTTCTACACATCAATTATTATCACCACTTAATGTTACTCCCTCCACGCCATCAAATTGTCACTTCTTATATAAATCACCAATATTAAGATAATCATTGGTTTTGCTAATTTTTATGAAAAATTATATTGAATAGACTTAAATACTCCTTTTAATTTAGGCTATAATAGTTGAAAAATATGTGATAACTGTTATCTTGAATTTATTAAAATGACAATTTAGTGGGATAAATTTTTTTTTTTTTCCAGAAAGTGACAATTTGATGGGACAGAGAGGGTATTATTTTTCTTTAGGTGCTTAATTAAGTGGCAGTTAATATGGTTTGATTTTCTGTTGCTTGTGATGCCTTTTTTAGGCTGAATTAAATATTGCCAAAGAAAAGAGACATAAATCATTTAGAACTTTCAGAAAGTCATAGCTATAAATGTGATTGCAGAAAGATTTATCTATGTAGTACTAAGTTGTTGGGAATGTGTTTTCATCGCTGGGTTGCTTTTTTACATATAAAGAGAACATGGTGCACTTGCTTTTGGTAGTTCAGAATGTACTTTCATTGCCCAAAAATCATACTACCTCTGTTTCACTTCAAGTGTCGCTTTCGAGATTTTTTCTTCCACTTCAAGTGTCCCTTCTCAGAATGCAAGGAATTTAATGCCCTTTTAAGAATTTAAGAAAGAATTTAATGTACTTTTTCTATTCTACTTTTGTCTTAATGTTCTAAATGCATTTATATATTATCATTTTTTTCTATGTTAATTAATGACAAGGCAATATAATCAATTATTAATTTTTTTATAATATTAAGATATATTAATTATTTTTTTAATCAATGTGCCAAGAGTTAAAAGTTGGGTTCAAAGTGGAATAGAGGGCGTAATATTTTTTGCTTTATTTTTCTAAGTGTTCAATATTTTGCTGTGATGACCTGTTGGATTTTAGGGAGAATTGGTTGATAAGAGAGTAAAAAACTGGAGATGTTTTTCCAGGATGAAATTTTAATTCATTGATTGTGATACACCTAAACAGAGCACCACTCTCTTAGATAGAGAGTTTAGATAATAGCAGCCATACTTTTCTACCTAGCCTTTCAATATGTTTTTGGCTTACCTCCAGCTAATCTGATTTTCTGTATACAAAAAATTTAACACTCAACCACCTGCAAATATCACTAAAAGTATCAATCATTCAACGTTCCTCCTTGACAATTTTGTTGAAAAATTCAAGCTTTACCTCGGAGCACCATCTCTTCAATTTTTTTTTTGCTAATACATATATTTTCATGGAGCTCATCTCCCCTTTATTTATTTATTTTTTTTGGATTAGAGCGGCCTCTCTCTGTTTTTTTTTTTTTTTTTTCCAGGTGCACTTCTCATCAAATAGTGAAGCTTGATGCACTTGTCACCAACATTATACTTCATCAAAATAAATAATCTTCTTCTTCAACTTGTGCTATGTTAGATCTTTCTTCTTTCTCAAATCACCAAGGTTTTTTTTTATTTTTTTATTTTTTCCTTCTTTCTCTCTCTCCTACTTGCCCAAACATTTGGTAGTTGGAGCATTGTGGCTTTACGTTGTGTGAACAATCTTTTTCTTCATGGCTGGTCTTCTTATAAATGCCACAAGGATGATATCTTCCTGCAGCTGATTTGCCACTCCACTCTGTTCATGGGCTTGCAACTTAGAGATCAGCTCCCTTTATTCATGTGCTTGCAACATAGAAATTAGTTCAGGCCCCTTAAGAAGTTGACTTTGATACCATTTGTTGGATTTTGGCGAGAATTTGTTGATGAGAGAGTAAGAAACTAAATATATTTTGCCAGAATGAAAATTTAATTCATATATTGTGATACACCTAAAACATAGCACCACTCATATGTAGAGAGATAATAGCAGTCATACTTTTCTATCAAACCTGTTGATAAAAGTATGGCTAACCTCCAACTAATCTGATTTTCCAAATACAATAGATTTAACATTCAACTGGAAGCTGCAAGTCTCAGTAAAAGTATCAATAATTCAAAATGACCTTGTGAGGTGACAATGAGTTCAATAAGGTAATACATGTGAGAGTATGTGAAAGAATGTTATCATATCATAGATTAAAGCTATTTCCTTTTTCTTTGTAATAAATCCTCATATATTGTTTGATATCATTATACTGAACTTGTTAAGGTGCAAAATGAATAACAAATTGAAAATCTTTAAAATCTGCTACAATGTTACAGAGCTGGTGTGATCTGATAGCAAATGTTATACAGAGAGTAGTTTGGCAAATGATCCAAACCGACTGATTTGATTTTAATACTAAGCTCCTGATACACCACAATTTTCTCATCTAGCTTTTGTTGTTAGTGTTGGAAATAAAATGTTTTTTACTGATTGCAGGGAGCGAAATACTCAGCTTATCAGAGAGGCTGTGCATGTACGTTACATGTTACTTCCTTACTTCTACACATTATTCAGGGAAGCAAATGCTACTGGGATTCCTGTTATGCGTCCTTTGTGGATGGAGTTCCCTTCTGATCAAGCTACTTTCAGCAATGATGAAGCTTTCATGGTTGGAAGCAGTCTGTTGGTGCAAGGGATCTACACAGAGGTACCACTGATACCATATGTTAGTTATCTGGATCAGTTTTGAGCTTTCTACCTGTTTTCTTGTTGAATTTGGTCTCTTGAATTAAAATATTGTATGATTTATTCTCACCAGCAAGCTAAGCATGCATTTGTCTACTTGCCTGGGAAAGAACATTGGTATGATCTCAGGACTGGGATTGCATTTAAAGGGGGAGAAACCCACAAGCTAGAGGTTACAGAGGAGAGGATTCCTGCTTTCCAAAGGGCTGGAACTATCTTACCAAGGAAAGATCGATATCGTCGCAGCTCCACGCAGATGGTTAATGATCCTTACACTCTGGTATGCAACTGACGTCTTATACTTCGGAGCACATCCTTCTTTCAACTGCTTATTACCGACTAAATTTGGGCATTCATACACTTTTTGAACGTTTGCCTCAGCAAAAGTTCTATTCTTGGAGGCACGCAGATTTTGTTCACCATGCCGTAGCTTTCTTGTTAAATATATTTTGATATTTGCATTATTAGATAATGGAAAATTAAAAAGGTGTGCTACCAAATAAACTGGTTTAAGCATAATGAACTTCCAAGGTAAATACAGAACTAAGTTGAACTGAAAATAAAAAGGATCAAAACTGACTGATCGGTTACTTGATCATCTTTTTATTTTGGTTTTGAATATATATTTTTTCTCTTATTTTTGTTGCGTTTGTAATATACTAGTTGTGTTACATAGCCTTGGCCAAGTAAAAGTCCAGTTTTA
Source organism: Excoecaria agallocha (assembly GCA_037975025.1). Taxonomy (NCBI): domain Eukaryota; kingdom Viridiplantae; phylum Streptophyta; class Magnoliopsida; order Malpighiales; family Euphorbiaceae; genus Excoecaria; species Excoecaria agallocha. The sequence goes on from CM075807.1 coordinate 19,562,108, forward strand.
ACCCTGGGCAGAGCCTTTAGTTTTGCATTAGGCTTGAAAAATTGGAATTCTACCAACTCAAACCCATGGCTTATCTAGGTCCTTTGCATTCTCTTTTGCACCACAAATATTTTCCAATCTAGCAATTTTCATCCTCAATCTCATCTGTATTCCAAAGTGTATCTTTACTTTTTAGTGAAATGGACGGTAGAGTTGACAATTTTTATGTTTTTAATTTGAACAACTAGATTCTTAACTTGGGTTTGTCTATATAGGTGATAGCTTTAAACAGTTCTAAAGCGGCTGAAGGTGAGCTCTATGTTGACGATGGTGAAAGTTTTGAATTTTTAAAAGGTGCTTACGTCCATCGCCGCTTTGTATTCTCGAATGGCAAGCTTTCATCCATAAATCTGAGTCCCACTACCAACGGTAAATCCCAATTTTTGTCAAAATGTATGGTTGAAAGAATTATACTACTAGGATACTCTCCTGGGCCAAAGAGTGCACTAATTGAACCAGCCAATCAGAAAGTTCAAATTGAACTTGGGCAACTGAGACCACAAGGTGGTGCCCGTGGAGCAACTTCTTTTGTAACCATTCGCAGGCCTATGGTCCGAATTGCAGATGACTGGACAGTAAAAATTTTGTAAGCAAGAATCTTTTCACCTTGTGGGAGAGATTTTCTCGGTTAATTATTAGGATGTTGTCGTCAACTACAATGGTTAGACTTGTATTTCATAAATTCAAAATTCAGGCAGCAAGGAACCTTAAAAGAGCATACTGCTCTCAGGGCGATATTTTGTTGGCTTCTTTTCTTCTGTGTGTTCTCTAAATTTATGGTATCTTAAATTATCCGTTTGACCTTGAAATAAAATGGCAAACAAATACAAAATGCTCTCATATTTATTCAATGTAATCAAAGATACATGTACCCATTGAAGAGACTGATTATGGTAACAAACTATAAGTTAATGCAGCAATTAGCTACCTCAAATTATGCTAACTCTGCAAGGAAAGTTAATTTTTACTGCTAATATACATAATGTAACACTTGTCAAGCTAAATTGGAGCATTGATGTTAATTATTTCCAACTTGTTGCAAAGAAAGTTAATATCATTTTAATTTTTATGAAAATATTACCTAGTTCTCCTGTATTCACACAGTAGTAATCAAATTTCTTTGGATCTTTTCATGTTTAAAGTAATTGTCAACCTTGATGTATATGGTTCTTTCATGATAATTCGAGGCAATGTGAAAAGCATTTTAATTATTATACCAAAGTTTTGTTAGTGAAAAAGGCTATAAGCCAACTTTAGCTAAAAAATGATGTATCCACAATTTCATATGTGAATTGTGCCATATATATTTTGCATTAGATCATGATACAACACTTTACTTGTTGCTTCTCCATAACACCAGGTTTCCCCAACAAAGACCTGATAGCCTATAGTGGACCTATCACTTTTGGGTTAGACCAATTAGCATCCACGAAACACTCAATGCAAGTGTGCCCATGATTGCTATATAATATGCCAAGTCTAGAAGCTTCTTTCTAGTAACACATGATCTATTCCAAAACTGTGCAACGTTTTGATGGTTGATGCAAACATAAATCGACTAACAATATTGATTGCATAAGCAATATTAGGACGAGTAACTATGAGGCAGTTTAATCTCCCATCTAACTTCATGTACTTCTTTATATCATCGAAAAGATTATCATCATCTTTTGTAAGATGTACATAAGGATCCATTAGTGTGGTGCATGGCTTGGCTTCTATCTTTCTAGTTTTTTCTACAAGTAGATAAAATACATATTTCTTTTGAGATAAGAAAATGTCTTTCTTCTTGTTACTTTTACTCCCAAGAAATATATTAGCTAACCTAAGTTGCGTGAAACCTTATATGTGACTTAAGAGATGAACTCCCTGCACAATCATCTTTCATAATGAAAATATCATCCACATAAGCAACAAAAAGAATTATATTAGCTACCGATTGTCTATAGAAGACTAAGCGATCACATTTACTTTCTCCATTCCAAATTCTTAAACCACCTTGCTACATTTGCAAAACCAAGTATGAAGACTCTTCTTAAAACCATACAAAAAATTCTTTAAATGAAAGACTTTTTCATACTCCCTTTAAGCAATAAACTTAGGTGGTTGCTTTATGTACATGTCTTCCTAAAGGTTGCCACGAAGAAAGACATCTTTGATGTCCAAGTAGTGTAAGGGCTAGTGTTATGAATCAACTATGGATATAAACAATTGAATGAAAATGAATTTGGTCATCAGAGAGAAAGTATTTGAATAATTCACCCTATAAATCTAAGAATATCCTTTTGCAACAAGCTCGGCTTTAAATCTAATCACATAACCACTCAAATTGACTTTAACTGCAAAAACCCATTTACATCCCACAACCTTTTTTCCTTTAGGAAAATCCACCAAATCCAAGTGCAAATTTTATCTAAAGCACTTATCTCATGTCATTACATCATGCTAGCTAGAATAAGATAATGCTTTTTGACAGTTTGAGGAATTGAGATAGAGTTTAGAAAGACAATAAGAGAACATGTAGAATGAGATAAATGATTAAAAGAGATAAAGTTACCAATAGGATAGGCACATTGGCGTTTGCCTTTCATAGGGCAATTAGAAGATCAATATCACTTGAGTTTTGATCTGATGATGAAGCTGATTCAGGATTTGTAGTGAGATAAATCATTTTGCAATTTTGTTAAGGAACTTGGAGATAGAATATGAGTATATGGAACATGATCACTTGGTGTGTAACACCCCAACTTATACCCTGGTAGATTTGAGACATGTAGTTGGCAATTATAAAATTGTTTTGGGTATTTAACGTAATATAAAAGTTAGGAATTTGAGTATACATCTGTGTTTAGGGGTTTTAATTGAACTAGGAGTCAGAATCAAATTGTGAATTATAATCAAACTATTTAATAAAGGACTAAAGAGATATTGTAATAAGATTAACAAATAGGAGAATGACATTTAAATTTCTAGAAAGATTAACAAAAAGTGGACAAAGACAAAAATCTGCGTCTTAGTAGGAAGGCCGGCCATCAAGAGGAAGAACCACCATTTCCACCATCGTTTTCTTCTTTATTTTCTTCCTTCCACCTTAAAATCCCAAGTTTGCTGGAAATTATTAAAGGAAAAAGGGAGAAGAGTGCTAATTAAAGAAACAAGGTTAGTAACTGACGATTAATAGAGTTTTATTTCTTTTGCTTTCTTTGTCCTCTGAATTCTTGATTAGCTTCTAAAATAGGAATTCTTGAATGATAATTGATGAGAATTTCTATGTTTAGCTAAAGAACAAGGAAAAAATTAAAGCAGCTTTAGAAGTTAGGCTGCTCTTTTTAAAGGGTAAGTAAATGTTTAAGTTTGAGTGTAGTAATAACTTTGCAATTGTTGGATCTTTTTTTTTTGGTAATGTTAATGGCTAGGAAATCTGGGATTGAGTGGTGTGTTTATATAAGATTAGAAGTAACTATAAAGATGCTTAAGTAGAGATGTTAATATGATATGCTACTGCCAATCCTCTAAACTTGTAGAAATCCCTATTAAGTGACAATCCTTGGTTGATTTTGCTATGTTGGATTAGAAATAACCTAAATAAAATAAGAGCCTAAATTTATGAAGTAGGAAACAACTTGAGATTTGGTAGAATGCTTTTAAAGTTTGATGAACACAAGCATATCATGATAATCCTACTAGTGTTAGGCAACAAGTGGGGCATAAATCCTCCTTGAAACAAAATTTGTTAAATAAATGAATTCATGATGTTAAAGCCTAAACCATAATAGATGATTTTGTTAGTGAAATATTTGTTACAACTATGTCTTAAATGTGGGTTGAGTGTGACATCCTCATACCCTCTAAAAAGAATATGAGAGCACTATGAGTCCTAATAATTTCATCTTGTTAAATTATCTTCCATTATAAGTTATTTATATCTATTTAATCATGCTTTTTATTATTAAAATTTACCTTACTCAATTACATACAAATTTTACATCTCAGCATATACCGATACATATAATAATTCAAAAATTGCTCGTAACATATTTACATTACTTGTTCATTACATATATTACATATTATTTACATCATACAATACCAAAATGATTATACCAAAATAAGTCTTCAAGCTACGCCCTTCATGGCTTGCAGATGTTGACTTGAAAATTGGCACTTCTATTCTATACCTGTGTACCTACTCGGGAAGAACACCCATGCTGAGCAATGGCTCAGTGGAGAGTAAAACAATGCAATCGACTTTTTGACAAAGTCTCAAACACAAACAATACAATATGCCAATGAACATTACATAACAACATTTAATGATTAACATACCTTATCATATCACAACACACATACATTCAAAGTTATAGTCTCATGCATTAAGTAACACCTCAATACCATTTATCAATCACACTAACAATATCAATAAAAAAACACTAGCATTACAATAAGGCATTTGAAACACCCTATTCTAGTGCCTTTTATCGTATATCATATCATACCATTTAGTCATATAATAGTAGGTTATTAATTCAATTAAACCATAATCAATCATATCACATAATCCAATTAATAGGATAACCTATATTTATATATATATATATATATATATATATATATATATATATATATATATATATATATATATATATATATATATATATATATATATATATATATATATATATATATATATATATATATATATATATATATATATATATATATATATATATATATATATATATATATATATATATATATATATATATATATATATATATATATATTAACTAGGTGTTTCACACAACTTCCTTAACTTTAATTTCAACATTCCTAATGACTTATCACGCAACACATTTATCATATTCATACTAGATACAATTGTCTTAGTCTACAACCGTTGACATGCATAACATTCAACAATTCATCTAGCATATATATGTATAAGCATTCTAGCTCCTATATGCATACATATACTAGCATTTTTCTAATGAGCTTATTAAATCATTTACTTCATATGACATACATATATTAGAAAGTCCTTTAATACATATGAAATATGATAAGAAACTTATACAAAGTTTATCTAAAAATACTCCTACATCAATTTCTATGAATTGGTGTTGGCGTGTCCTAATGCAGAGTTCGTTCCTATGCAAAAGCCTTGGCTACAAAACCTACACAGATAAAATAACCCATGCTAAGTTATAAAGCTTAGTGGGGATACTAATTAAGAAAGACAACCACTCACAGTGGTCATCAGAAACATATAACATACGATAATTGAAAATATTAAAAGTAGCATTTTTAAAATGAGTATATAACAGAATATAATATCATCAATAACAATGTAAACTTATATTTAATTCAGCATACTAGAACTTAAACATATCATAAAGGAATCAGTACATAACGTATATAAATATAACATATGCATTAGAATCTCAGTCAAGTATATTATTTCATATATCATATGCTTTATTTGTACTGCAATTAACTGTAATGCATTTACACTTTATTTTAGCCTACTTAAGTTCTAAAGGTGGATAACAGGATCGGTGGATACCCGAGGGTATCGAACGGTGGATATTCAAAGATATCAAAACTATAGACCCAAACGAGTCAACTGTACGGTGGACCGATCGAATGCACCCAAAACGGGTCTACAACAATCCAAACGAGGCTGTGCATGATCCAATAGGATCGACTGCATTTCGAACCTAAAAAGATCAATGGTGCCAGCTGCAATATCCCTATAGGCGCCTATCTATCCACTATTGAACTCTATACGCAGGCAATACTTTAATTGATTCTCTTTTCATATAACATATTCATTTATACATCATGTAATTGAAATGTGTCTATAGTCATATTAATATTAATTCATCACTATGGCATATTTCCTATGCATCAATTATATAGTCTTTCATGTTCTTTTAACTTACTTTAAATAGCTCTCTTATGTGTGCATAACATGCCTTTTTAATCAAGTAGTGGAACATACCTGTTTGGTTGCTCATCATACATATACCTCACATATGAAGCTCTATAACATGTCATAACATTTAATTGCATTTTATCATATAATTCAATGAATTTCCTTGGTTGTACTTTATCTATACATATATTAATACTATGCTCAAATGAAATCTTAGCATATCATAATGTTGTACGTAATATGTAGAGGTATTAAGTTAGTATAACAAGTTCTCTCATACAAAAACAAAGCAAATAAAGAAGAATTCATGTTAAATGGGTAAGCCGTGAGCGCGATCGAGGCTAATATAATAGTATACATTTGGTGCATTGTCACGAGTGCGACTAAGGTCACGAGCGCGACAGAGGTGAATATACAGTCCATATATAGTGCTTCGTCGCGAGCGCGACAGATATGGATTATACAAATTTTAATATCTTTTCATTAACACAACTCTCATAAGGATTCCTTGGATTGCCACAATGGCTAACTTAAGCTTACGTACTTTAAACCCCGGTGTCATGCATTAAAAATTTATAGTGCTTCCAATTAACACTTTCAACTTAGATTCCATAATTGACATGTAATAACATTTCTAGATTCTAGTCAAAGACTTCCATTTACATACATTAGAAAAGGGCAAGAAGAATCATATAACCTCAAAACACACAAATCCCATACTTGGCCGAAAATTCCCTTAACCTCACTCTTGTGCTTTTCCTTTTCCTTTGCTCATTCCTCATTCTTCTTCTCCTTAATCAACAATTCATTCATTCAACTTAAACTTCCAGCATGTAACTCATTACACCACCAACCAAATGAGAAGAAGATGAAGAGGAAGAGATGAATTACTAAATTAATAAGCTTACCCTAATGATACACACTAATTTGTCTTGATTTAATTCAACATGCATGCATTTCTCTTCAAGGATTTCTTAGAGAGAAGTTTAACATTGTCTTTTAGGTAAAGAAGAAAGAAACTCAGAATTCTTCAATGAGAATTCTGTCCCACCTTCTCTCTCTCTCTTATAAAATTGGCTTTTATATTAGCAAGGGAAAATTCCCGTTTAAGTCCTTTGACTTTTTGCATGTCACACCTTTAACTCACACCTTTTTTCATGTTACAAATTGACCTATACATTTACTCGTTCTCTTAAATCAACCTCTCAAATCTTTCTTTTATTCACATTTAACCTTTAAGATGCCATAATTATAAATTTATCCCAAATTAATACTTTTTGATTCAATTATACCCTTGAATATTATTAAACTATAATATTAAATTTTATTCTCATGCAATTACTATAATATAACTAATTTATCACTTGTCCCCATACCTTATTTTTAATTCACACATTTTTTTATTCTTAATTAATTATAACCCTATTAACACATGCATTACTAGTTAGGGTAATGTTAGGAGCCTCACAAATCTCTCCCCCTTAAGAAATTTTATCCTTGAAATTCGTACTTATCTTAAACAATTGAGGATATTGCTCCCTCATAACTGTCTTTGGTTCCCAAGTTACTTCTTGTACCCCATGATGTTGCCAGAGCACTTTAACCAGAGAAATTTGCTTGTTCCTCAATTGTCTGATTTTCCTAGCCAGGATTTCTTTCGGTTCTTCATCATACATGAAATTCGGTTGTACTTGAATATCTTAAACTTGCAGCTTATGTGATTCATCCAAGCAATACCTTCTAAGCATGGACACGTGAAACACATATGAAGCTTGGCTAATTTCATAGGAAGAGCCAATCTATATGCCACAAGTCCGACTCTTTGAAGAATTTCATATGGACCAATGAATCTCGGACCGAGTTTTCCCTTTTTCCCAAATCTAAACACTTTTCTCTAGGGATATACCTTCAGAAACACCTTATCACCCACCTGATACTCGATATCCTTTCTCTTCAATTCAGCATATGATTTCTGTCTATCACTAGCTTCTTTCAGTCTTTGCTTGATAACTTAAACTTTTTCTTCTGTACCCCTAACAAGATTAGGATCGATTATTCTGCATTCAGTCAGCTCAATCCAACAAACTGGAGTTCTACATTTTCTACCATACAAAGCCTCATATGGTGCCATCTGAATACTCTTCTGATAATTGTTATTGCAAGTGAATTCCATTAAGGCCACATATTTGTCCCAACTTCCAGAAAATTCCAAACCACATCCCCTCATCATATCTTTTAGAACCTGAATAACCCGTTCAGATTGTCCATTCATTTGAGGATGAAAAGCTATATTGTACTTGAGCTGTGTTCCCAAGGCCTGCTATAGACTCTGCCAAAATTTCGATGTAAACCTTGGATCTCGATCAGAAATTATAGATACTGGTTTCCCATGTAATCGTACAATCTCATTCATATACAATTCTGCAAGCTTATCCGTAGAATAATCTATTCGAACCAGTATAAATTGAGCAACTTTTGTTAACTTATCTACTATTACCCAAACTGCATCATATTTTCTTTGAGTAAGAGGAACACCGATAGCAAAATCCATGGTAATGTCTTCCCACTTCCACTATGGAATCGAAATGGGGTTCAAAAGACCTGAAGGAAATTGATGTTCTGCTTTCACTTGCTGACATATCAAACATTTAGATACATATTCAACAACATCCTTTTTTATGCCAGGCCACCAGTAAAACTGTTTCAACTATTGATATATCTTGTTCTCGCTAGGATGTATAATAAATACAGTATTATGCGCTTCATGTAATAATACCCTTTTCACTTCTTTGTCATTAGGAACACACAACATGTTATGGTAGTATACACCACCATCTTCTTTCACTAAAAAATCCGATTGATCACCTTCACAAACTGTTTTCACAATCTGTTGCAACTTTTCATCATCCTTCTAAGCATCTATCACTGTCTGCCTAACCATGGGCCTAGCTTTAAGCTGTGCTAGTAATGCACCATCCGATGCAAATTTCCATCTGCACTGCTTTAACATCAATGCTGCCATTGTCTTATGACTCAAGGCATCAGCAACCACATTCACTTTTGCTGGATGGTAGTTAGCTGTACAATCATAATCTTTGAATAATTTCAACCACTTCTCTACCTTAAATTAAGTTCTTTATGAGTAAATAAGTATTTGAGGCTTTTAAGGTTAGTATAAATCCTACATTTTCCCCATACAAGTAGTGCCGCCAAATCTTCAAAGCAAAAACCACAGCTGCCAATTCTAGATCATGAGTCGGGTAGTTTTGCTCATGAGGTTTCAACTGTCTAGATACATAAGCTATAACTTTACCATCTTGTATTAATACACATCCCAAACCAATATTGGAGGCATCACTGTACATTGCATACTTTTTCCCTGACATTGGAGCTTCAGTCAACATTTTCTTTAATTGAACAAAGCTTGCTTGACAACGATCAAACCACTCAAACTTAATATTCTTCCTTAATAGCTTAGTGAGTGGTGAAGCAATGACTGAAAAACCCTTCACAAAATGACAACAATAACCATCCAACTAGAGAAAACTTCTAACTTTATGCACATTCTTGGGTGGTTTCAAATTAACAATAACTTCAATTTTATTCGAATCAACCCTAAAACCATCAGTAGATACAACATGGCCTAGGAAGGAAACTTCCTTAAGCCAAAAGTCACATTTACTCAACTTGGCAGACAATTGATTTTCTTTTAAAGTTTGCAACACAATCCTTAGATGCTCAGCATGCTCAACTTCATTTTTGGAGTAAACCAATATGTCATCAATAAACACTACAACAAATCGATCCAAATAAGGTCTAAATACCCCATTCTTATGATCTATGAATGTAGCAGGTGTATTTGTCAACCCAAACAGCATAATAAAGAATTCATAATGCCCATATTAGGATCTAAATTCAAATTTGGGAACATCCCCATCCTTAACTCTGAGCTGATAATAACCTGATCGCAAGTCTATCTCTGAAAACACACCAGCACCACTCAACTGATCAAACAAATCCTCAATTCGAGGCAAAGGATATTTGTTCTTCACTGTCACTTTGTTTAACTACCTATAATTGATACACATCCTCATCGATCCATCTTTCTTTTTAACAAATAGGACTAGTGCACCCTAAGGTGACACACTAGGTTTGATGAAGCCTTTATCTAACAATTCTTGAAATTGAACCTTTAGCTCTTTTATTTCAAATTGAGCCATTCTATATGGTGCCTTGGAAATTAGGGTGGTACCAGATAACATATCAACAAACAACTCAAAATCTCTTTATGGAGGAAGACCAGACAATTTCTCAAGAAATACTTTTAGAAATTCATTCACAACAGATATATTCTCAAGCTTCACTGTATCCCTTTTGAGTCAAGAACTAAAGCTAAAAATGCTTCACATCCTTTCCTAAGACAACGTCTAGCTTGCATTGCTGATATAACATTAGTTAACTACTTAGAACAACTGCCTTCTACTACCACTTCCTTTCCTTCATCATCCCTAAGAGTTACTATTTTCATTTCACAATTCACCACTGCATGATGCTTACATAACCAATCCATTCCCAAAATCACATCAAACTCATGAAAAGGCAAGACAATCAAATATGCTGAAAACTCTCTCCCCTGAACTACTATAGGATGGTTTTTACATACTTTATTAACAATTACACTATATCCCAATGGACTAGTCACACATACATCACAATCTAACTGTTGTATTTTAGACATATCTTTACTCAAATCCCCAATAAAAATATAAGAATGAGTGGAGCCAGGATTAATAAGTGCATGTATGTCACAATTACAGAGAGAAAAAGTACCCACTATAACTTCTAGAGCATTCTGTTCCTCCCGAGCTTTCATTGCATAAGCCCAACTAGAAACCATCTAAGTCAATGGTCTATCAACTATCTTTGACACATTCTAGGATTGGGATCCATGTTAACTTGATCCACCTCGGCCTCTGCCTCTGCCTCTACCTCTACCAGATGAGGGTGCATTAAAACCTCCCCTACTGCTTTGTTATCCAAAACCTTGGTCCTGTTTCAAAGGATAATTAGCCATAAAATGGTTAGTACTGCCATATCTAAAGCATTCTCTAGCCAATTTCCTACAGTTACCCCAGTGATGCCTAGAACAATGTGTGCATTTAGGTGCTTGACCCCCACTCTATCTTCCAGAAGCTTTCTTCTCATTCTTGAACTTAGTAGTGGATTCTTGTTTCTTTCCTTTGCTAGTAGAACTAATAATAGACTTTGCAGGCTAACCTTATTGAGCCCCTTTAAATCTTTGTCCGGTGAAAGATCCTCCTGTAGAGCCATTTCTTTCTGCTCCCTTTCTCTTTTAACAATCTCATACTTCTCAACTTTCATGGCAGTTATAACCAGTTGATTAAAATCCACCACATTCAGGGAAATAAATCCAAATAATTTTTCTTTAATTCAATCATTTAGCTCATCTTCAAAATGTCTGCATTTAAAAACTCCTGTCAAGATTTCCTTAGGAACATACATGCACAAACAACTAAACTCTTTCTCATACTCAGTCACTAATAAGGTTCTTTGTCTTAGATTCAAAAACTGCTTCAATTTCTCCTCCTCGTAAACCTCAGTAACATATTTCTTTCTAAACTCTTCCTTAAAGAATTCCCATGTGAGTGGATCAGGTAGCTGAGGCTGTCTTAGAACCAGCTTCCACCAATCATATGCCATGCTTTAGAGTAAAGACATAGCACAAGATACTTTGTAATTAGCAGGATAGTTAATTTCATCAAAGATCTTCTCCAACCTTTCCAACTAGAACTCAACTTCTTCGGACTATTCTAAATTAGTACCCAAAAATTCTTGTGCCCCATGCTTCCTAATTTTAGATATTGGGGCTTTGGGCATAGTCATTGTAATAACCTCAACACCAAATTAGTTGTGAACAGTATTTTTCGATAGTGAATTTGTGAACAGTATTTTCCCAGGCTGAAAAGTACATCCGAAAATGAAAAATATTTTATTGGACCATCGAAAAATATTGGTCAAGGTGAGTCCGTGGTTGAAATTTGAAGTGAAATTGAGGTCAAATGGACCTCCAAAAGTCAAAAATATGAAAAAGATAACGAGTTAATTTCTATTATTATGCCAGTAAATGATTATGATTGGTATGGGATTTATGGAATATTATGTATCTATTGAATATGATGAATTATTGTGCCTCTTGGAGGCTGTGTATTGTTTGATTTTTCAGGAGGTCAATGAGTGGGTAGTCATTATGCTGCCCAAATTTTCGATGACTTGTGTTCGTATAAGATTGGTTATCGATGTAAAAAAAAATTTCAGGCAAATTGTTTAATTTCATATTGGAAAGAACTGTTTCGTTAAGGGTGTTACAGTCATCCTTTGCAGGATTTGAGCCATATCCTGAGAAATTTTTAACAAGGCTTCTCCAGGAACTATAGCAGGAATTTCATTTTGGAAAGAAGTTGAAGTCACAAGGTTAGAAGGATTTGATCTAACCGAAAAATTACTTTCAGCCAATTCTTCTATAGCATTTCTAGATGAATTTTCCATCTTTAATCTATAAGAAAATAGGAACTTTTGTATTAGGCCAACACGACACTATCTCATGCCACAGAATCCTATACTCAAATTGCTCGAAAAAGACTAAACCTAGGCTCTGATTCCAAATTGAAACACCTTATCCTAGTGCCTTTATTGTATATCATATCATACCATTCAATCATATAATAATAGGTCATTAATTCAATTAAACCATCATTAATCATATCACATAATCTAATTAATAAGATAACATATATATATATATATATATATATATATATATATATATATATATATATATATATATATATTAACTAGGTGCTTCACGTAACTTCCTTAACTTTAATTTCAACATACCTAATGACTCATCATGCAACACATTTATCATATTCATGCTATATACAATTTTCTTAGTCTACAACCATTGTCATGCATAGCATTCAATAATTTATCTAGCATATATATATGTATAAGCATTCTAGCTCCTATATGCATACATATACTAGTATTCTTCTAATGAGCTTATTACATCATTTACTTCATATGACATACATATATTAGAAAGGCCTTTAATGCATATGAAACATGATAAGGAACTTATACAAAGTTTATCCAAAAATACTCCTACATTAATTTTTGTGAACTAGTGTTGGCCTGTCCTGATGCAAAGTTCGTTCCTGTGCAAAAGCCTTGGCTACAGAACCTACACGGATAAAATGACTCGTGCTAAGCTATAAAGCTTAGTGGGGATACTAATTATGAAAGACAACCACTCACAGTGGTCATCAGAAACATATAACATACGATAGTTGAAAATATTAAAAGTAACACTTTTAAAATAAGTATATAACAGAATATAATATCATCAATAACTATGTAACCTTATATTTAATTCAGCATACTAGAACTTAAACATATCATAAAGGAATCAGTATATAATGTATATAAATATAACATATGCATTAAAATCTCGGTCAAGTATATTATTTCATATATCATATGCTTTATCTATACTGTAATTAATTGTAATGCATTTACACTTTATTTTAGCCTTTTTAAGTTCTAAAGGTGGATAACGGGATCGGTGGATACCCGAGGGTATCAAATGGTGGATATTCGAAGATGTCAAAACTATGGACCCAAACAGGTCAACTATACGGTGGACAGATTGAATGGACCCAAAACGGTTCTACAACAACCCAAATGAGGCTGTGCATGATCTAATAGGATCAACTGTATTTTGGACCTAAAAAGGTCAACAGTGGCAGCTGCAATATTCCTATAGGCGCCTATCTATCCACTATTAAACTCTATACACAGGTAATACTTTAATTGATTCTCTTTTCATATAACATATTCATTCATGCATCATGTAATTGAAATGTTTCTATAGTCATATGAATATTGATTCATCACTATGGCATATTTTCTATGCTTCAATTATATAGTCTTTCATGTTTTTTTAACTTACTTTCAATAGCTCTCTCATGTCTGCATAACATGCCTTTTTAATCAAGTAGTGGAACATACTTGTTTGGTTGCTCATCATACACATGCCTCACATATGAAGCTCTATAACATGTCATAACATTCAATTGCATTTTATCATATAATTTAATGAATTTCCTTGGTCTTACTTTATCTATACATATATTAATACGATTCTCAAATGAAATCTTAGCATGTCATAATGTTGTACATAGTATGTAGGGGTATTAAGTTAGTATAACAAGTTTTCTCATACAAAAGCAAGGCAAATAAAGAATAATTCATGTTAAATAGGCAAGTCACGAGCGCAAAAAAGGTCGCGACCGAGGCTAATATAATAGTTCAGATTTAGTGTATTGTCATGAGCACGACAGAGGTGAATATACAGTCCACATATAGTACACCGTCGCGAGCGGGACATATGCGAATTATACAAATTTCAATATCTTTTCATTAACACAACTCTCATAAGGATTCCTTGGATTGCCAGAATGGCTAACTTAAGTTTACGTGCTTTAAACCCCGATTTCATGCATTAAAAATTTATAGTGCTTCCAATTAACACTTTCAACTTAGATTCCATAATTGACATGCAATAACATTTCTAGATTCTAGCCAAAGACTTCCATTTAAATACATTAGAAAGGATAAGAAGAATCATATAACCTCAAAACACACAAATCCTATACATTGGCTGAAAATTCCCTTAACCTCACTCTTGTGCTTTTCCTTTTCCTTTGCTCCTTCCTCCTTCTTCTTCTCCTTAATCAATAATTGATTCATTCAACTTAAACTTCCAGCATTTAACTCATTACACCACCAACCAAATGAGAAGAAGATGAAGAGGAAGAGATGAATTACTAAATTAATAAGCTCATTTTAATGATACACCCTAATTTGTCTTGATTTAATTCAACATGCATGCATTTCTCTTCAAGGATTTCTTAGATAGAAGTTTAACATTGTCTTTTAGGTAAAGAAGAAAGAAACTGATAATTCTTCAATGAGAATTCCATCCCACCTTTTCTCTCTCTTATAAAATTGGCTTTTATATTAGCAAGGGAAGATTCCCTTTTAAGTCCTTTGACTTTTTGCATGTCACACCTTTAACTCACACCTTTTTGCATGTTACAAATTGACTTATACATTTACTCTTTCTCTTAAATAAACCTCTCAAATCTTTCTTTTATTTACATTTAACCCTTAAGATGCCATAATTATAAATTTATCCCAAATTAATACTTTATGCTTTAATTATACCCTTGAATATTATTAAACTATAATATTAAATTTTGTTCTCATGCAATTACTATAATATAACTAATTTATCACTTGTCCCCATACCTTATGTGTAATTCACACTTTTTTTATTCTCAATTAATTATAACCCTATTAACACATGCATTACTAGCTAGGGTCATGTTAGGGGCCTCACATTAAAGCATTTACACTATTAATCATTCATCATTTTAATCACTTTTATCTCCTGAATTCCCATTAATGGTGGATAATGGGAATAATAACTAGATACTGGCGAGCAGTATCAAACACTAGGGATGTAATAGTCTCGAGTCACTAGATACCAATAGGTATTGAAACACTAGATAACTTTTGGTGTGAATACTAGCAGCTACAATTACTATCCCTTATAGGCATGCCTATTAATAACTCTAATTTGGTGTTTATTTGTAGTGTATTTTTTTTTCGTTTTTGTGTCTCATTTTGAGTATTTTTATTGTTTTAGGTATTAAATTTCTCTTTTATTCCAAATAGGATTATATTGAGATTTGTGAAGTTTTTGTCTGTTTAAATGTGCAATTTTGACTTTTGTGTGGAGAAATTGACTTGCACTCGGCTGAAACCATTTGTCCCAACCGTGTGCCTTGTAGATTTACAAAATGCACCATTTTACTAAAGGACTCGACTGAGACCATTTTTCTCCACCGTGTCCAATGTAGAGCTCAAGGATGATTCAGTCCAGAAGGGTGTACACGACTGAGACAAAAGTGTCTCAGCTGTGTGCAGAAGCTATAGTACTCTTTTAACCAATTAGACTCGGCTAAGACCATTTGTCTCTACCATGTCCAATGCAAACAAGTATAAACGCTGCATTTTATCTACCTTTAAAGAAGGAGTTTTTAGAGATCTTTGGAGCTTTTTAATGTTTAGGTTTTTCTCTATAGTTTTAGCTCGTAGGTTTCTCAAATAGTTAGGGTTTTATACTTAATATACATAGTTTTACTTGTAAAAATTACATTTTTAATATAGTTGATACCCAAAATACATAGATATAGCTTAGTTCACACAGAAAAGTTATAGTTTTCAATTAAGTTCAGCTTGGAGAAGAAGAGGAGAAGCTATTGCAGCTTTAGATCTACATTCCAACATGGGTTTAATAGTTTATTATTTCCTTTTATTTGTTGTTTTCATTATGAATAATGAGTAGTTTTTTAGTTGTTTGCGGATCTTTAAATCCCCTACCCATGTAATACATTGAACTTATTTGCTTATATATATATTTCAAATGTTTTTTTCCCTTATCTTGGTATAGATGTTGTTTAATTGTTTATGCTATTGATCTTATTCAAGTTGATAGATTTGTGCTTGCTTAATTTATATATCATGAATGCTCTAGTTTTGTAATATATATTATGTAGTTTTAAAGGAATTTCCGGAATGGGAGCTGTTAGATTTAGGGTTTATGTGTGGTAGAATTGGAAATAGAGAGGAAAATGAATGGGTATTGAATTGGTTGGCTTTGAAATGGCAAACTAGTTCATATCTAGGTCTTGGGACCCATGCTTATGATGGCTATCGGATTGGCTTTGGAATGGAAAATTCGATAGTTAGAGTAGTTTGCTCTGGAATGGAAAACTAAAGGTTTAGATGGGTTGTCCACATCTTAGATGTATTAATGTTAGTTAAAATGAATCTCACATTGGATAGGCGAAGATTTGACTCCTGAGTAGCATTAATGTTAGTTTAATTCTGATTTTGTGTTTAAGTTACTTTTATGTTAATTGTTAAATTTACTAAATACAACACACACCGATAACAATTGGAAAATTCTTTAACACATAATTCCAACCAATCGAGTGTTCTTGCACTAGATTTGTTTCTTAGGGTTCAATATTTTTGGGTATGAAAATTACCCCACTATATTACTTGTCGATTCAATGCACTTGTTGAGGTCGCAATAAGTTTTTGGTGTCATTGCCAGGGACACATTGGCATGTCTAATTACATATTTGATTGATTATTTTATGTGTTTTTCTTTTACTTATTTTCATTTGCTTATTATTTTTAGGTGATTTTGGTGTATGAATAGATTTTGCTTACATCATTTAGCACCGTTTGATCCTGAAATCGAGGGGACTTTGCATGGAAAAAGGAGACAAAACCAAACTAAAGATATGAATATTCCACTGAATTCGGATATGCCTCTTGAGGATGAAGAAGGAGAAGGGCAACAACAACTACATGAGAGAAATCATGATGACCCAAGACCAAGGACTATTCGAGATTATGTCGCTTTAAGATGGAATTAGGAGTACAAAACGGTAGTACTTCCTTGACAACAATACTTTCAGCTAAAACTGACAATGATCACCATGGTTTAAAGGAACCAATTTTTTGGATTGGAGATTGAGGACCCCTACATAAGACTTAGACATCTTTTTGGAGATAAGTCACACGGTCTAAATATAAGGTGTATCGATAGATGCGGTAAGGCTAAAGTTTTTTTCCTTCACTCTCATAGGGAAAGCAAGAGATTGGTTGTCCATGCTACCGAGTCAATCTATCAATTCATGGGAATAAATGTAAGAGAAGTTTCTTGTTATGTTTTTTCCACCCACAAAGATGGCGAGCATAAGGGATATCATTTATAATTTCCAAAAATTAAGCGAAGAATCCTTTTATGAAGTTTGGAAGAAGTTTAGGAGATTGTTGAAGATCTATCCACACTATGAGATTTCAATGCACCAGTTAATGTCAACATTCTATGCAATGTGTAACTCAACCACAATGTCTTTATTTGAAGCTTCATAAGCAAAATCCCGGAGGAAGCCTTTTTTCTTCTTGATGAAATGGTTATGAATGAGGCTCAATGGTCGAGCTCAAGAGCACTAACCAAGAGACAAGGAGTTCATAATGTTGATGAAGTGGCAATGTTAAAATCTCAAATGGAGCTATTGAAGAAAGAGCTTAATGGGTTAAGAATACAAAATGTTTTAGCAATTAGCCAAAAAGAAAGTGCATTTAAGGAAGGAAACTTGGGGAGTGACTCAAAATCAAGTAAACTTTACACTTAAGGAATGCGAGAAATAAATGCATTGTATGATTACAAGAGGAATGATCCTTTTAGTAACCATTAAAATCCCGGGTGGAGGAATTATGAGGCCCCCACTTATACCCTAAGAGATTTACTATGTAATGTTTAATATATGTGTTTAATTGATGATATGATTTATGTGTGCTTGTTTAGTTCATGTTATTGTGAGTTGGGACTTAGAGGAAATTGTTTGCTAAGAAAGGGGCAAAATGGTCATTTCATATTAAGTCTTATATATGCATAAATTAAGAGAGAATATAGTATTAGGGACTTAATTGAAATAAGAAAGTGTAAGTTTTGTGGGAAGAATAGGAATTGAAGAGAAGTAAGGGGGCTAAATACAATTAACTAGGGTCAACAACGTGGTCTAATGGGATAGTGACATTTAGCCTCTCTAGCTTCTTTATGAAATAAGAAGAAAATTATAGGGATTTAAGAAGAGAGTTGGATGATCATTAAAGGGCATAAATACAGCCACTTCTCTCCTTAAATAACCCCTAAATAACCCATAAAGTAACCCTAAAAAATTCAACTTGATACTTGAGAGGAGAGAGAATTAGTTATTGGTGTTCTATGTTATTAACTTTCTTATTATCTTCTACCTTTGCTTATTATGATGAGAATTGATTTAAGGGAAAATATATATGCTTATATATGTAAATTTTTCTATGCAGAAGGAGAATAAAGTAGGAGAAAGGAGAAGGAAGTGCAAAGGGATTGAAGAAAGTGCTAGTTTGGCTTGCAAAAGGTATAGGAACTTCTTATGACTTTGAATGTATATGCTAGTGTATGTGACATGGAGAATAAAATATTAGATGCTAGAATGAGGTATTATCATGCAAATTAAGCTCAAGGATGCTTGAGAACTGAAATAGGAAAGTGGTTCTTGAAATCACTAAAATTTGTCTTAGGACTTATTTGACCAATCAAGACTGTTTTGATTATAATTGAGCTATAGGAATCCAAATAGAGTAATTCTAGTTGGAATAGAAACTAGATTCATAGATCTTGATTTAATATTCAGAATTCAAAGTTTTAATCCCTTTGTATAATGTTGAAAACTGAGCTTGAACTCTGACTGTGTTTGCTACCCTGCCATTAGGAGCAGCCTGTATTGTTTAATGCATACATGGAGATTTAAATTCTTAAATGGGGTGATATTTTATGTTTTGGAAACTAAATATATATAGGAAAAACTTTGTAGAAGACAACTGTGCCTAAAAATGTCATTTGCTAGGTCTAAAAGAGCATACAAGCTGAACCGAAAAATCTGCCTTTAGGGTCTTTAGGGCAAAATAAACCTCATGGTTAGCACCAATTTGGCAACCACCATGACCCCCCCCCCTTCCAAAAACAAATTGGAACCTATCTCATGATCATCAAAAACCAGTATCCACCATAACCTTCCCCTATTTCCTCCCATACTTGATTTTTAGGCCCCAAATTGTTACCAAAGTTTATCTAAACCTCCCAAAACACTTTTAGAGCATTCTAAACATAAAATTAAAGATAATTTGTGACATTAAATATATGACTAACACATTGAGATTTAAAGGCAAATTTAAAACATATTGCATATGTATGTTCTTATGAGTGAAAGTATATACTGATAGTTATACAATTGTAATTATTTTTACATAATGATGATTAAATTACAGTATTGTAATTGTTCTGAATATTTGCATGCATAATTATACAATATGATGAATTGTATACAATAAAAGAAGTGATATGTAAATTGATCAATGCCTGCACATAGAGCTTAGTAATGGATAAATAGACATGCTTATAGGGTTACAGATGCAACTGCCATAGTTTTGATCATGTTTGGGTCCATAGTATATCCCTACTTAGGTTTACAGTTTTGATCCCGTTTGGGTCCATAGGTTTAATACCTTCAAGTATTCATATGATTGATATCTATGGGTATCCACAGCACCCATTATCCACACCCACAGAACTTAGGCAGACATTCACAAAAAATAATGCATAGTAAAGGTTTGGTGTTAAATAGTGAAATGATGTATGTGACTAACTCTGTACTATAAATTATATACACAGTAATGTTTTTCCATAAATAACTCTGATGCAATTTTTAATGATATGAATGTATTTTATTATTGTTGCATGTTGTGTGTATATAAGAACAACCATTGTGAGTGGTTGTCCACATAATTATTGCTCCCTACTAAGCTGTATAGCTTAGCATAGGTATCCATCTGTGTAGGTACTCAAGATAGGCATTTCCAGCAGGGATAAAACCAACAACAATAAAGTCAACACTAGCTTAGAAAAAGTCAAAGTATGAAGATGACGATATCTTTTGGCTATGTTTTGTTATTGTAAACTATATACTTTGCTAAGAAATTGTAATGTAAAGGTACAATGTAAAGAATGACATTATTATAACTATAATGTATTAAGAACTTCATCTTATATAGCCTATTCTTATGCATGGATATGATTATGAATTATAGAGAATTATATGATATGTTAACAAATGAGATATAATATACATTGTTGTATGAAAAATAATACACCAAGTAATAAGAACTAGGAAATGCTAGAGCAATCCTTACAGGAATCACCCAAACTTCTCATATAGATATAGTAACCAAGTCTTTACCTCAAACACCTAACTAAGAGCCCCATTTAATACTCCCTTACATACTCAAGGTAGCCACAATCATGCTTATCATCAACACCAACCACCAGCTATAAATACTCATTTCCATGCATCATACCAAGCACCTCAAGCTCACCAAACACACTTCCAACCTCTTGGTTTCCGATCTAGACAACCCTCACCACAAGTCTTTGCATGTCCTTTAATTAACCCCCACCTTTTTGCATGTTATAAATCAACCTAATCACTTATTCTTTCTCTTAAATTAACCTCTCAATTATTCATTTATTCACATTTGACCCTTAAGATGCTGAATTTACAAATTAAGCCCTAAACTAATACTTTATACCATAATTACTCCCTTGAATATTATTAAACCAACCATAAAAATTTAATTATGACCTTATAAAATTCATACCATATAATTTACACATTTATCATATAATTATTGATAAATTAATAACACTTATATCCCAATTGATCCTTGAAATCAAATATTATTTCAATGACACATAGAAATAAATAACTAGTTTATCCTTCAATATATATAAACTCATAATAATTCATCTAATTAAGCTTGTTTAAACATTTATAATTGGGATTATGTCCTTGAATTCTACTAGGGCCTAATTTGGGTCCTCACAAATCTCTCCCCCTTATGGAATTTCGTCCTCGAAATTCATATTTGTATCCTTTACTTATGCACGACACTATCATTGTTATACCTCTATGTCTATCACAATCATCTTTGATCTTGCACTTACTTTACCATCTTTTTTTCCCACTTTTCATTTGACCTTATCTCCAAATAAGGGCAACCGTATCATACTGTTACATCATTACTATGCTTAGTGTATATCCTGTCAGTTTCCCTATTCAGTTGGGGCCTGTATATGTAGTATGATGCTTGATGCTATGCTTATGTGTAAATGATGCTTTCATGTATGCAATAAGATGCAAATGCATTCTCTCATGTGCTGTATATGTTTTTGCCCCATCCCATGTATAATGTTTTGTCAACTGCCCATGCCTGTTAAGGATTCACTGACAGGTATACATAGCATCGTAATTAACCCAATTTTCTCATAGCAACTACACATATGAAAGATTTTATTCACAATACCTAAACTATTTCTCCACAGCCATATTAGCACACTTATACTATATTCTATTAATACACTTGTACTATAAGCCAAACACTAATCATATTAGCTTTTTTTTTATCATTTACTTTTTAATCCAAAGTTAGGATTTTATTAATATACCATTATAGAATAATCTTTATGTATTCCTTCAATGCATTTGTACTATAATTCACCTAATGGTCTATGCACAATATTCTCAAAGTTGCACCAAATCAAAACATTCCTAAAACCATAAAATTCATTACCATAGTAAGAACTATTTATTGTGAATGAGCAAATATTAAGGAAGAAAAGATAAATACCAATATCTCCTTCGATGACATCCTGCTTTGATGAAACCTCAATTTTTTCGGTCTGAACCGATACAATCAGATGTATAGATTTGTCTCTTTCACTACGATCTATCTCTTCTATCTGAGGTACATTAGCAGTGACAAGATTCTTTTCATTCTTTGATGATACCATATCCTTCCTTGGCAACCTTGGGCAATTAGCCATAAAATGATCTGTTTTACCACATCTAAAACAAGCCCCTTTTAAAGCTCTACAAGTACCCCAATGATTCCTTGTGCAATGCAAACATTTAGGAACATGAATCCCTCGACTTTTCCCTACCAAACCTTGCGCAGAAAGGAATGTGTTGCTAGAAGAGCTTAATTTCAATATCTTATTTCTTTTTCCTAACTCCCTCTTATCCATATTCCCATCTCAACTTCTTTTGTTCTCATTAATCCTAGTAACCTCTTTTGATACTCTAGGCTCGGTTAACTCTTGTAAAATCTGATTCAAGGTGCAATTCATTTTCTTTAGTTCCTCTAATATAGAAACAAACATCTCTGCATGAGTTACATTCACAGGATCGGGGACAAGTGAGTTCAATGCCTCGAAATTGCTGACTTTAACGATCTCTTTTCCAGTTTCTTTCAATTCATCCATCTTTAATCTATACAAAACAAAACCAAGATATATGCATTAGGCCAACACACTAAAACTTCCATATAACTATTACTCTAAACACTTATAGCCCAGAAACGACTAAACCTAAGCTCTGATACCACTAATTGTAGCACCCTTATCCTATACTTAGCTAAAACACTTTGTTTTAAATTAATTAAGCATGCTATCATAACATTTGATATGTTATCCAACTAAACAGATAACTAAAAGTTAACTATTAGAAGCTTTACTTAAAGATGAGTCTCATTAACATTGAATATTACATATACATAACATCTATAGAAATTACAAAATTTCCAACATAATTAAGGTTTCCATAACTACAAAATATAAGGACAAAAAGAAGACTCTATTATAATCTTCTAAGACTTGTGTTGGCCAACCTGCTGTAGATATCAGTCCTGGAAGAAAGTCCTGTTCTCACAACCTACACGGATAAACAAAAATCCGTGCTAAGCTATAAAGCTTAGTGGGGAACACTAAATATGACAAACGACCACTCACAGTAGTCGCCAAAGCATACATCATGAACTATAAAGTATAACTTATACTCAATATAAGAAAATACAGACAAGAGTCCACACATGATTACCGAATGATTTAATGATAGTAAATTCGGCATTGATACTTAATATACATAACATTTAATGATATAAGCATATTTGTCCTTTAAATCTTGCGATTCATTCATTGATTATTATACCACTGTTTATACTCAGTCATTCCTTCCATCCATTACACACTTTAACATATGCTAGGAATATATTTATATATATATATATATATTCATATATAAGCTTATGATCAACAAGGACATATGCATATTCATAAGTAAAACAAAGCATTAGTACTATGAAAGTTTATCATTTATCTAGAATTATATTTGTAATACTTATTGTACCAATGCATACATAGAATTTCTAGCTTGCTTCTATCTCAAATACCATTATCATGTGAACTTTATCATTTATAAATCTGTAAATACTTTATGTGTATGCACAAGACAATATACATCAATTCTCAATAAAGAGCAAGAACGGGTAAATATAGGGAAAGCATATAACCCAAATGAATTAATTTGAATAGCAATCACCAACGTGAATGCCTATTCATAACTCTTATATTCATTTGCTATAGAAAACACTTATTGCAGCAAAACATTTATATAATGGCTTTCAAACATGACGAATCTTGCAAGTCATTTATCTGTCTCAAGCAAACCACATATTACTCTAGAAAACATACTATCTCTATATAGTTCATAACTAGATATTAGTGATGCACTAGTTCATTTATATAACTTTGTACATACTATTTCTATATGCGATAATCATGCATAAGTGTATATCACAGCATCTTTTAATATCATAATTTCCATATGTGATGAAAAGGAATTTCGCATATAAATTAGATTCTTAAATCAATTTATGAATTGTCATGCTTCATAAAGCTTTAAATTAAACATCAAACTATTCTTAACTTTGGTATAAAGCCTGTACTATTCTAAAGAGGTGGATAATGGGTTATACGGTGGTACCAGAAGGTACAAGTCTGTTTCTATTAGCAGTCCAGGGAAACTAGTCCTGATTCAACCCTAAAATCCATATACTTAGAGACAGATTTAAGTTTAGGTTTCTTCATATAAAATATAGGTATGGAAGTCTAGTTTCTAACGCAAAAAGAATCACTCAATTTTCTATTCTATAACTCAACTTATGAGCAAAACAATCCAGATAGGTCAATCAGTCGTGAAGAAACGTTCTACTCATGAAGAGGCTTACGAGTGAAGTAAAAGGGCAACATTTCACGACTCGTGAAGGGGCTCACGAGTGGAGAAAAAGGGCAGCATTTCACGACTAGTGAAGGGGCTCACGAGTGGAGAAAAAAGGGCAGCATTTCACGACTAGTGAAGGGCTTCACGAGTGGAGAAAAAGGGCAGCATTTCATGACTAGTGAAGGGCTTCACGAGTGGAGAAAAAGGGCAGCATTTCATGACTAGTGAAGGGCTTCACAAGTCGGACAATAGTTCACGACTCGACAATGACTCTCACATCTGATTCTGTTCTTCAAATTCATACAAAAACCCTCGATAAAACCCATAAACCATAACCCTAAATTTTCTGTCAATCACAACATATTCCAGCAAATAATTCACATGCAATATGAACATCCCTAACTTCCCATACCTTGGCTGAAAATCCCTTTGTCTTCAACCCCTTGCAAGCCCTTTTTCCTTGTTTCTTCTACCTTCTTTTTCTCCTTACATCAATACATACATTCAACATCAAACTTCCAACATTTATCTTAATCCATCATCAACCAAAATAAGAAGAAGATGAAGAAGAAGAAGAAGAAAAAAAAAGAAGAAGAGGTGAACTATCAAGTTAATATATTTACCTTAAAACTAATGATCTTGATTAATCAACATGCAAGTATTTCCTCTTCAAGAATACCTTGAGAAATCAACTATGACTTTAAGAAATGAGAAGAAGAAAGAAAATCTCTGTAACTCTCTCTACAGATTTCGTCCTTCACAATCTCTTCTTACCACTCTCTTTCTTTCCACTATCAAATGGCTATTTATAATAGCTAAAGAAAATTTCATTTTTGATCCCTCAATAATTTGCATGTCCTTTAATTAACCCCCACCTTTTTGTATGTTATAAATCAACCTAATCACTTATTCTTTCTCTTAAATTAACCTCTCAATTATTCATTTATTCACATTTGACCCTTAAGATGCTGAATTTACAAATTAAGCCCTAAACTAATACTTTATACCATAATTACTCCCTTGAATATTATTAAACCAACCATAAAAATTTAATTATGACCTTATAAAATTCATACCATATAATTTACACATTTATCATATAATTATTGATAAATTAATAACACTTATATCCCAATTGATCCTTGAAATCAAATATTATTTCAATGACACATAGAAATAAATAACTAGTTTATCCTTCAATATATATAAACTCATAATAATTCATCTAATTAAGCTTGTTTAAACATTTATAATTGGGATTATGTCCTTGAATTCTACTAGGACCTAATTTGGGTCCTCACATTGCAAGCCAGTTATGCAACCCCAAAGTAGATTAAATCCAAAAATGTAGGAGATAGTGAAGAAAGAGGTTCTAAAATTGCTTGATATAGGTATAATCTTTCCTATTTCTGATAATAGTTCACTATAAGAAAATCTGAAAATAGCAGCGAAAGAATAGCAACGGAAATGATTCAATTGCTAAATTAGCAACGAAAAGCCAATTCTGTTGCTATTTAGAAACGAAAAATAATTTTCGTTGCTAAAATTGGTTAAACTTTGTAGATTTAGCAACGAAAAAATTTTAGTTATCTTTCGTTCCTAAAAGTGAAGGGAATTTTTGGCGCCAAAATTCAGCAATGAAAATTAGCAACGGAATCACTATTCTGTTGCTAATTAAGGCACCAATAGATGGCGAAAAAAAATTGGAACGAAAAATAGCAATGAAATTTTTTTTTGTTGCTAATTTAGCAACGGAATTTAATTTCCGTTGCTATTTTAGCAATGAAAGATAATTCGGTTGCTAAATAGCTACGAAATATATTTTCGGTTGCTAAAATAGCAATCGAAATATATTTTCGTTGCTAAATAGCAACCGAAATAGAATTCCATTACTAATATTGATTTTCAATGAAAAATAGCAACCAAATTAATTTTCGGTTGCTAAAATAGCAACAGAATTTTTTTTGATTGCTAAAATAGCAACCGAAATAGAATTCCATTACTAATATTGATTTTCAATGAAAATAGCAACCAAATTAATTTTCGGTTGCTAAAATAGCAACATAATTTTTTTCGATTGCTAAAATAGCAACCGAAATAGAATTTCGTTGCTAAATAGCAACCAAATTAATTTTCAGTTGCTAAAATAGCAATGGAATTTCATTTTCATTGCAAAATTTTATTCCAAAAGATGGTAAAAATTTTGTAACAAAATTTAGCAGCAGAATCTAAATTTCGTTGCTATTTTAGCAATGAAATTTACTTCCATTGCTATTTTAGCAATGGATTTTAAATTCTGTTGCTATTTCGGTTGCTACTTTATAATTTTACCTAGCTATAAATTTATCATTTTTTCCACTTGTGTCTTCTCCCTCATTAGTTGCTTCTCTCTCTCTCTCTCTCTCTCTCTCTCTTTCGCTATCTACTCTTGTAAACCACGACCTTGCTCGTTATTTTCCATAGACTATTTCAAGCTTCTCTTCTCTTATTGTGATACCTGAAGCTTAATTTTGACAGGTAAGAGCTTCTTAATAAGGGTTTATTTCTTAAAACAACTTATTGTGCCATTTAAGTTTTTTTCTCTCTTTATTGTTACATTTTGTGTTTTTACAATCTATCTTTTTATTTTTTTAATTTTTCCTATTTCATGTTGAAATTTTGGTGTAGGAAACTCTAATTTCTTTTCCCAATATCGTTGAGTCTCGCGTAGAATATATTTTTTAAATCAATTTTCACACTCTTATTAACACCAATGCAAACAGAGCGTTAGTTCTGTATCTGCTAAAACCCTACGAAAATCCTATGTTCTTCTTTTTTCCTTTCGTCCAACCCAAAAATAGCTTCTCTGTTTAATTTGAGAGAATGTTACGAAGAAACATTCGTTTGAGGAGGGAGTATTTGTACAGAAAGAGTTTAGAAGGCAAAGAGCGATTGCTTTATGAGAAGAAGCGCAAAATCAAAGAAGCCTTAGCTGGTAATTATCAACAATAAAGCTAACGGTACTTGTTTCTATTTTGTGTGTGCTAGATTGTGAGTGATTTATGTGTTTTCTTCTCAAAGGGAAAGCCAATTCTTACCGAGCTTAGAAACGAGGAAGCTGCGCTTCGCCAAGAAATTGACCTTAAAGATGAAAATACAGCTAGTATGTTGTTTAATTTGATTCTCAAGTATTGAAATTTAGCTCAATTTGTGGCCTTTCTTTTTTCATTGATTACTTTGCTGTATGGTTGGCCTTGTTGATATTGTCTTTTAACTTTGTGCTGTTGAAATTAGTTCCAAGAACCCACATCGATGATGAGTATGCAAATGCAACCAAAAGAGATCCTAAAATTTTGCTGACTACCTCTCGTAATCTGAGTGGTCCCCTCATATAATTTGTAAAGGTTAGTCAAAAGTCATGTTCAGATTTGTAATTTCTTTCAATTCCTTCATTTTATACTTTCTTTTGCTGATTTTGACATTTAATTGTGATTCACTTATCCTTCACTCTTTGGAATTGAAGTTTGTGTTTCCCAATGCTGAAAAAATCAATCGTGGTGGTCAGGTTAGTTCTCTCTCTGTTGCTTTTGTTTTTTTGCTGCTACTACAATAAGACTAAGTGCAGTCAACGATTGTTGCAATATGTGATAATTTGGTTATTTATGCGTTTGTTTCCAAGTTTATGTTCTTATTTCTTTATTCTATTTATTGATTCTTCATTTTTTCTTTTTATGTATACATTATTGAAGGAAACTTGAACTAGATCCTGATTAATTTTATTACATTCAATATAAAATTATTAGCTTATAATTCAATGGAACTATAACTAGGTAGAGTATGCTTCGCATCATCTGTTTTAATGCTAGATATGCCTAAAGTAGATGAGGTGGTGAATGCTTTGCTATTGGTGTCTAGGACAAGAGGATCATCATACATACCTATCATGTTGTGAAGACACTGGAGTTCTATCTTGTCAAGCATATTGTTACCCATATGTTGAATTTAATTATGTGAAGATCACTATACATATGCTTATGTGCAGGTTCTTTCTGAAATTATTGAAAGTTGCCGATCACATGATTTTACAAATGTCATTTTGGTTCACGAACATCATGGTGTGCCTGATGGTTTAGCCATAAGCCATCTGCCATTTGGTCCTATAGCTTACTTTGGATTGCTCAATGTGGTAAGTATTTTTATTATTTATAGTTCTTAGATTTTTTTTAGCTTATTTGTTAGGGTTGTCATGCTAATTGAGTTTCTGCTGCAAGTTAGTAGACATGACATTAAGGATAAGAAAGTTATTGGAACAATGCCTAAGGCTTACCCTTATTTGATTCTTAACAATTTTAAAACCAAGGTATGGATTACTGAATATTTATTATTTCCATTCTGAGATCTAAATCTTTGGTGGAAGTTTAGAAATCAGTTCAACCTCTGAGAGCCAATTCATTAATTCTTGTTTAGTTTGATCATTTTTGTTCCATTTTTTGGATTTTATTTTGTTACAGTTGACAGTTGGGAGAAAGGACAGCTAACATTCTAAAGCATCTTTTCCCGATATAATTAAATAATGCATAGTTAAAATAAAGTTATATAATTATTACTAAATTAAAATTTAACAGGCAATACTTAAAATAAATTAAGAGGCTTATTATTATAATTTAAATATATATATATATATATTTAAAAAATTAATAAAACATGATAAACTTTTAAGATAACGTGATTCCGTCTGTTACTGTTACGATTGAAATTCTGTATATGCAATTTTTTTCTAATTTCTTTCTTATTTAGCGTGTCTTCACAAATTTGGATGAATGCAAAAGTTTTTTCATAATTTATAATTATTGTTTCAATTAAATTATCAATAAATTATTAGGTCAACTTTGAATGATATAATTAAAAAAATAAATTTGCATGCTTTATATATTTAAAAGGGAAATTATGCGAAGGGATAAAAGCATATGCTATGCGTGCAAAATTGTTAAGGTGCTAATTAAATTGATATATATTATGTGCATATTTTTTCCATAATTCTTGATTAAATTACCTTTAAGTGCACTAATAATACGGTGAAATAAAGAATTTTGAAGTAAAAATTAAAGGAGAATTAGAAGCAAAATTGTTACAAGGCGTGTCCATGCTAGCAAAAGCAGTGTTTGTAGAGTCTGTCCCGAATTTAGTGAGTGACCTGATGATTTTTAGTGTGGAACATTAATCTTGAAGCAGTTCTATTTAGATGAATTGAATCCTCTTTATATGTTAGTGGGAATAATTAATTCAATTTAAAACAACTAGCTTGAGTTTGTTGAATAAAATTTATTATTTTTGAGAATAATCTTTCATTTTTTTTGGTTTGACAGCCAACAAAAATATAAGTTTTAGTGATGATTAAAACAAGTAAGATTTTTCCATTTTCTTTCATAATGACTTGCAAGAAAATAATCATGTCTAATTTCTTTTCCTATTTTAGGTCTACTTACATTTGTTATTTGAGATTGAATATGCAAATTGTTAATGAGGATTCTGAATCATCTATGAGGGAGGAAGAGCAAGGAGAATCTGCAAGCAATAAGGAAACTAAAGAGGAAAATGCCAAGCTATGGAAGTCTGCTTTAGATAAATAGGAGAACACAAGTGAGGATTCCTTTATAGGCCAGGAAAGTCTTGCATTTACATTTGCCATTATGAAATGCAATTTCTTATAGCAATGCCATTAGGCATCTTATGATTGTTTTAATTTTGTACTAACTTTAAAGAGTACATACTGCAAAATCGTAGAAATCTCAATTAAGGACTTGAATTTTTTCTTAGTTGATATTTGTGTATTTTTAACCTCATTTTGTTAACTTAATCTTTCAGATGATTTTGTAAACTTAATCTTTCAGTTGTGTCTCTTTCCTATTCACTTTTTATCTCTTTGTATAATGTGTTGTTGTTTTCTATTTAGCATTGCGATGGAATGCTCTTATTTTTAGAATTCCAAGCTTAATCTAATAATGGCATTAATAATTAAAAAGTTGTAATAATTTTTAGCGACGGATGGGACCGTCATTAATTTTATTACTTATGGGTGAATTTATGCTAAAATAGCAATGGAATCTAAATTTCTATTGCTAAATTTAGCAACGGAAAATAGTTTTCGTTGCTAAAATAGCAATGGAATCTAAATTTTTGTTGCTAAATTTAGCAGTGGAAATATTTATTCTTTTGCTAAAATTGACCAATTCACCAAATCTTGCATTGTTGAGGTTAGCAACGGAATTTAATTTTCGTTGTTAAATTTAGCAACGAAATAAAATTTCTATTACTAAATATAGCAACGGAATAAGTTTTTCGTTGCTAAATTTAGCAACCGCCAAATTAGCAACTGAAATTTCTGTTGCTAATCATTTTCCGTTGCTAATTTCAGTTGCTAAATTGTAATTTTCTTGTAGTGGTTGGGTAAGCCTGGTTCAGTGTATTCAGAATGATAGTAATAAAAAATTAGCATAATGATCTCATACCAATTCATATGGTCACAGGTTGGAGATTATGTATTGACTATAGGAGACTAAATAGTGCAACTAGGAAAGGTCACTTCCCTTTACCATTCATTGACCCAGTGCTAGATAGGTCAGTAGAGAATATATTTTATTGCTTTTTGAATGGATATTCAGGATACCTGCAAATCCCCATAGCTTTCGAGGACTAAGAGAAAACAACCTTCACTTGCCTATATGATACTTTTGCTTATAGGAGAATGCCCTTCGGATTATACAATACACCAGCTATGTTTCAGCGGTGTATGATGGCAATTTTTCATGACTTCATAGGGAAATTTATGAAGGTGTTTATGGATGAATTCACCATTTATGGGAGGAAGTTTGAGAGCTATTTAAAGCATTTCGATTTGGTACTAGGTAGGTGTGAGAAAACCAACTTGGTATTGAATTGGAAAAAATGCCACTTTATAGTGAGAGAAAGTATTATTTTAGGGCACATAATTTCAGAGAAGGAGATCGAGGTAGATAAAGCCAAGGTGGAAGTGATTGAAAAACTTCCACCCCAAACTAGTGTCAAGGGAGTTAGGAGCTTTTTAGGGCATGTAGGTTTTTATCATAGATTTATTAAAGATTTTTAAAAAATTGTTAAACCTTTGTCGAATTTTTTAATGAAAGATGCTCTATTTGATTTTACTGATGAGTGTTTGTAGGAATTTAACACATTAAAATAGAGACTGATTTCAGCCTCGGTAATTATCTTTCCAAATTGGAAACATCCATTTGAATTAAAGTGTGATGCAAGTAACTTTATAGTCGGAGCCATGCTAGGACAAAGGAAGGAGATAGTCTTTTATATAATCTACTACGCAAGCCACGCCTTGACAAGAGCCCAAGTCAACTACACCATAACTGAAAAGGAGTTTTTTGTCATAGTTTTCGCATTTAAAAAGTTCAGGCCTTATCTCCTTGGAGCAAAAATTGTTCTATGGTTTGATTATGGAGCATTGAGGCATCTTTTAGCCAAGAAGGAGTCCAAGTCAAGTTTGATTAGATGGGTGCTCCTCTTACAAGAGTTTGACTTAGAAATTAAGGACAAGAAGGGGGAGGAGAATTTTGTTGAGATCACTTATTGAGGCTTGAGCATCAGCACATCGAAAAGGGGGAAATCCTAGACTTATTTCTTGATGAATGCATATGCGCATTATTTTTTTATGAGGTTTCCACTCCATGGTTTGCTGATTTATCCAATTATCTTGTAGGTGGTTTCATGCCAAAGGACTATACATGGCAATGAAGGAAGAAGCTGAGGAATGATGCAAGCTATTATGTGTGGGACGATCCCTACCTCCTCAAATTATGCACACATCAAGTTCTAAGAAGATGCATTCCTCGAGAGGAACGAGAGGAAATCATCAAATCATGCCATAGTAGAGAAGCCGTAGACCGATGGTATCTAAAATTCTTTAGTCTGGATTTTATTGTCCTAATTTATTTAATGATGTTAAAAGCTTTATTCAATTTTGTGATAGATGTCAAAGGGTAGGCAATATATCTAGGAGGGATGAAATGCCATTAATGAACATACTTGCGGTCGAGTTGTTTGTTGTATGGAGCATAGACTTTATAGGACCTTTTTCGATATCTTACAAGTTTGAATACATATTAGTGGTTGTTGACTATATTAGTAAATGGGTAAAAGCTATTGCCATAAGGACTTATGATGTTAGGGTAGTATTAGAATTTTTGAGGAAATATATATTCACCCGATATAGAGCACCTAGGGCTATCATTAATAATGGTGGAAAACACCTAGTTAACCATCAATTCAAAACATTGTTTAAAAATTTTTGTGTTAGGCACAAGGTCACGACCCCATACCATGTATAAGCCAATGGTTAAGTAGAGCTGTCAAACCAGGAACTTAAAGCCATTTTAGAGAAAATGGTCAATTCATCTAGGAAGGATTGGTCCCTCAAATTAGATAAGGCATTATGGGCCTATAGGACTGCCTTTAAAACACTTTTAGGGATGTCCCCTTTTAGGCTAGTATTTGGCAAGTCTTATCACCTACTAGTCGAATTAGAACACAAAGCTTATTAGGCCTCTAAGTTTTTGAACTTTAATCTTCATAGTGCAAGAAAGTACAGGGCTTTGCAATTGAATAAGATGGAAGAGCTAAGATTTTGGGCATATAATCATGCTAAAAATACAAAGAAAAGACTAAGAAATGGTATGACAACAAGCTGGCACCCAAGGAATTCATCTCGAGAATGAAAGTGTTGGTGTATGATAGTTGTCTTAGGCTATTTTCCAAAAAACTCAAGTCAAGATGGAAATGACTCTATAAAGTGGTGGATGTCACTCAATATAAAGTTATCACAGTCAAACATCCAAATGATAATAAGGAGTTTAAGGTAAATGGTCACCACTTTAAGCCGTACATCAAATTCAGGTTTGAAGTTGCTTCGATGGTTGTGACACTTGAGGATGTTCTGTAAGCGCGTTCAAAGTTGAGCTTGCTACTTGTTAAACCTATAACTTCTTCTAACTCAATCTTGGAACTTATTTTCCTTTAATTTCATTTTAAATTTTAGTTTAAATTTTAGTTTTGTGTCTTTGCTTTTATGATTAATAAGGGGTGATTTTTAGTATGTGAATGCTCGCTAAATGTTGTAATGTTAGTATACATGTATGAAGGTGTTGAATTTTTGAAAAAAGTACAAAATTTTGTTAGACACGACTGAGACAACTTGATCTTTGTCGTGTACCTTATGCATGAGTAGTTCCAGAATAGGGCACTTAGCTAAGACCATTTGGTCTCTGCCATGTGTAAATGCTTAGACCAAATCTAAAGGGTATCACACAGTTGAGACCAATGGTCTCTGCCGTGTTCATGTAAAATGTGTTAGGTACAGAATAGGTCATATGGCTGAGACCATTTAGTCTCTGCCATGTGCATGATGAGAATTTAGTCCAGTAGAGGTCACACAGTTGAGACCATTTATCTATGTCATGTGCATTTTCAAGTATTTTGGTACAAGAGGTGTCACACAATTGAGACCATTTGTCTCTGCCATGTGCATTAGAAAACTTTAGATATAGAATGGGTCACACAATTGAGACCATTCGGTCTCTATCGTGTGCTGTTGAGATATAAATATAACTCAATAGTCATATGCTTTCACTTTCTTCCATTTTCTCTCTTTAACCTCTCTCATTTTTTGCATTCTCACCCCA
The DNA here is from genome assembly GCA_037975025.1 of Excoecaria agallocha. Taxonomy (NCBI): domain Eukaryota; kingdom Viridiplantae; phylum Streptophyta; class Magnoliopsida; order Malpighiales; family Euphorbiaceae; genus Excoecaria; species Excoecaria agallocha. The sequence continues at coordinate 19,596,667 of CM075807.1, forward strand.
TCCCCCTCACTCATAGTGCATTTTCTTTTATTGAGGAAGTTTCACTCAACAAGTAAGTTTTTAACTCTTTTATTTTACATTTAATCTTGATTTTGATTCTCCATGATTTTGCAAATTAATGAAGTTATTTGTTGTTAATACTATGTTTATATGCATTAGATTTGTTTTCGGTAGCTAGAAAACTATTACGTATGTTTTAGGTTAGAAAAATCCAATCTTTTTTAGGTTTTTACTTCTTGGTTTTGAGATTTTGGCTTAAATTTGTTATGTGAACTTAATGGATGATCTTGCAATTGTTAATTTGGTTCAAATGGTGTTATAATTGTAAATTTTCTTTATGCATGCCAATGTGTTTTTCAAGGTGTCTAAAATAAGTGAATTTCCTTATTTTCGTAGTGTGACACACGCTCTTTCGTTTTTAACCCTTTTAGGACACCGACACCTGATTTCACCCTTGGAACCAAGGGATCATCGAGTTCAAGTGAGGAAACCTCTAACCTTTAGTGATTCGGTCCCACATTTAGGGTTAGAACAGGGCTAAGGCTCTCTGCCCAGATCGACGATCGCTTCAAGATAGGAGAAAGACTCAACTTGACTTGCCAAATCATAAACCTTGAAAGGCATGTTGTGGCATGCCCAGGTGTCCCTATCTTATCACTAATGATCAATAGCTGGGAAGCGTCCAATTAGGCACCACAAAGCTAATAGTAAGGAGTCACCACCCAATATAACATTGGGAAATAAGGGTGTTTCGACCTCATGAGGCCAAAAAACCCAGAGAGGGTTTGAAATTGCACACTTTATTTTTATCCTTGATAAATGTGACATAACAACTTTTAGATTAATCAAATTATCTCCTTTCTTACATGCAAGATTAGAGCAAATACAGAATTTAAAAGCACACCCAATTACATAGGAAAGTGGTAGGTCATGTCATAGAATAAAGCTATAAATACATCCATAAATCAAGCAGTTCATTGTGACCTTTTTAGGTGAGGACTTTGGTCATCGCATATGGATTACTGAAGAAGTTTTTCATTGCGAGATTTTAAGGACAGGGACTTGCTAATCCAAGTTTTATTTAAGAAATTTCCATATTATTTAATTATATACAACATCATTTACATTATTAAAAGCTAATTTTTGTATGTGAATTTCCTAGGCAAAAATGTGGACATTGGTCCGACTTTATTAATAAAATATCCCAATTAATCACTATAAATAATTTTGGTGATATTTTTCATTTGCGGTCGAAAAAGTATTTTTACAATAAAGAGAAAGAATAGTGGACTTACTTGGAGCGCTCTTTCAATCATATCCACAAAAGGGCTCATTTTACAAGACTAATGATAATAACAATAACAATGATAACAAAAAAATAATAATGATAACAAACAAAAAAATGAAAAGAAGATACACACAAAATTGACTTGAATCAAAAAAATAAAAGAAAAGGATAGGATCCGACGCATATGTCAAAAAATGCGTGGGAGTGTACTTTGCGACATACGGTTAACTCTTTCACCTTAAAAAGAAAAAAAAGTATTTGGGACCATGCATCATTTAGCATACGGATGTGCATTGAACAATACACGGCCACATCAACCTGACCACATTGAGTTTTCTTCCTCTTTTTAAAATAAAGTCATTGTAGACAATAGATCCAAAAGGGAGCAAAAAAGAAAATTAAATACAAAGATGGGTTTTAAAATTGGGTTTTAATTTTGATAAAAGAATGATTAAAAAAATGGACAAAATAAAGTTTAAAGAAGATAACCTAATAATTTCTACCACACGGCAATGTACCCTTCTAAAGGGTTTCACAACCTAGATAAAACAGATATTAATATATAATAGAAACTAAAAATGAAAAGAATGATAAGATTTATCATAATCATGAGAATATCAAAAAGGGCCTTTTATATTACCTTCAATGTACTTACTCGATTAAACTGTTGAATGTTGGGTTCGCGAACCCTTTATGGCATTGAAATTGTCAAGAAATAGTAGAAGAATCAAGAGCTAGATGCCAAAAATCCCCTTTTGGCTTAAAAAACTTTAAAAGCTTTTAGACATTTTGAAGATTTTCTCTTTCAAAGCAATACTAACTATTACTTCTGAGCATTTCAAAAAGTGATCAACCAACCCTTTGAAAGAATTCGAGCAAAGGTTATAAAGCAGAGAGTGTACAGTTGTGCATTAGGTATAAATGGCTATACACTCAAGCAGTGCCTCCACTTTCCCACTTACCTCATTGGAAAGTTCACCAACTTTTGAGTGTACGACCATACCATGATAATGCACGGTTGTACACTCAAAAAAAGGTCAACTTGCCTAAAAGGGCAAGATTCTTTGCAGTGCATGGCTATACACTCCTTGTGCAAGGTCGTACATTGCCAAAAATGGTAAAACCTAACTTTCAGGTCAAATGATGAGATTCCTTTGAGTGTACAGCCATATAAGCCATAAATTCACATTGTTCAAGGTTATAAATACACGTAACTCAATTTTAAGTTCCCGATTAAGGGTATTTTTCATCATTTGCCCCTCTGAGCTACTCAAATGCTTAGGTTAAGCTCAAAAATGTTTTTAAAAATGCTTTTTAGAAAAATGATTTTGATCGGAGTCTAGCAAGTGTACTAGATCGGCTAGTAATACAGGGAAACATAGATTAAAACCCCAAATATCATACCCATGGCAACATGGATTGCTAAGGATAATATCTATGTATCAATTAAATTAACCCAAGATTGTTTCCCAAATATTTTTGATTTAAAAGAAAAAATTAAATAAAATAAACAATGAAACAAAACAAAAACTAAAATTAAACTAACATGAATTAAAAACAAAACAATAACTGAAATTCTTTTGCTAAAGGAACTATCCACCTTAACTTTCATTGTAATGATTTAATTAAAAGAGAAACACAAGTGATTATGAAGAATTCAGATAAATAAAACCAGATAACTTTACTCAAGATTATCATTCGAAGCATTAACATTCCCTTATTCAGAACAATTCAACACTTAGCATAAAGATCTAAATTAATCCTCCTAGATGTCAATTAAAGCCTGTTTTAAAAGATTTAACTTTCACCTATTCTTAGTTACACTTTTTCTTAATCTTAACTTACTTTAATTAACACAAAATTATCTTTTATTCAGAACATAATCATGCATCAACCCAAGCAAACTAACCTAAGAACATGTATATCAATTATCAAACCAAAAGTTAATTATTAACCAATAATTAATCAAGCTAATAACCAAATTTTAGTTAAATAATGATAAGAATATGCTTAAGAACTAAGAAATAATCAAACTTGCATTAAAATTAAGCTCAAAGTAAAGTCATAACAATAAAAAGAAAAGAATTCAAATATCCATTAGCAAAAGAAGAAAAATAACTACTTCATAATAAAAATAAAATAACAAATAAAAAAATTAAAATAAAGAAAATAATATACCAAGAAAAATAAAGAAAAACTACTGTACAAAACTAAAGAATTAAAACTAAGAAAAATCCTAAGTGTAGCTTCTCTATTGTATGATTTATGATTGATCTCCCCCTTTTTTTGGTGTTTTTCGTCAAGTATTTATAGGCTAAGTCTCCAGTTTTCCGTAACAAAATAGGAAAACAAGTCTAAGCTAATAAGAAGTTTTGTCGACTTTAAATTCCTTTTTACGCAGCTAAGTATGTATTTCATTTTTGGGTTGCATGGTCGGTTGAAGAGCTTTCCTTATTGGGTCACATGGCCAGGCAGTGAATTTAGTTTCCTCTTCATGTGGCTTGGTAACTTTTCTTCCTTACTTTACACGGCTGGGCACTGAGCACTGTCATTCTTCATCACACGACCAGACATCTTTTTCCTCTTTGCTTCAGGCGGGCCGGGCATAGATCAATTCACCTTTTTCAACAAAACTTTAATTTTCATTTAATCCAGAACCAATTTGCATGGGTGCTTTAAATTTTCACCTGGCAATGTTAAAAGCTTCGGGACTAAATGCTCGTCTTTTGATCATCAATTTCTGAAATTTACACAATTGCCCCAAAACTTTGCATTCTTCTCAATTAAATCAATTTTCTTCAATTTTAATCCTGAAAACACCAAAATTTACAATTAACTCCAAAAAATATCAAATTAACCAATTAAACTCAAATTCAACCTAATTGACACAAAATTAACCTAATTGAATACCTATAAACATACTAAAAACATAATTAATTTCACAATTATCAAATACCTCACACTTAAACTTTGCTTGCCCCCGAGCAAATTAGAACAAACCAATTTCTCAAAATAATTAAACTCAAATAAAGAATCATATATTTCAAAATCAAGCTTAGCAATTAACAAGAGCACTCAATAAAATTTCAACTAGAATAAATTCAAACAAGATAATATAAGTTAGTTTCCTTGTGTGTGTGCAAGACCAAAATATTTTTAGCATTTTAAAATCAAAATACCAATGCAAATACATAGTTAAGCTTGGAATGAATGTACACATGAGCATACACATGATTTCGCGCTTGAAACTCTAGAAACACCATAAGCCTATCCTTTAGCACTAGAATTCGAAGGTCATCTCTGCTAAACAACTCAAAAACAAAATTTAAAATCACTTAGGTCTTTCAAAGGTTGTAATAGGGCCAAGGTATTGGCTATCAAAGAATGGATAAAAGATCAACAATAAGAATAGCCACTCTAAGATGAAATAGACTAAAATTATAATTTTTCATCCTATTAACTTAAACAATATAGATCTTAGACAAACTTTTTCAACCCTTCACAATTCAAAGATCTTATGAAAGAACACACATTGAAATCATCTCCAATTCAACAATTCATACCCTTCTTTGAAGTCATATCTATTTTTGTTCCTTGTAACTACCCCACACTTAAGATTTTGCCATACTTGCTAGCTTTATTTTCAATGCTTCATTCTTCTCTTTTTTTCTTTTCTTTTTTTTCTTCTTTCTTTTTTTTCCACTAGCTTTTTTGTTGGCATTACAATAATATAACATGGGTAATCACAAGATAACAATTTACTATTCACTTGACTTCAACAATAGCCATTGATAAATAAATGTTCTATTACACCCATCATGATTTCCAATTTCTAGTAATCCATCCAATCCTAGAGTGGCCAATTCTAGAAGGGAAGACAAAAGCTTTTTAGGCTATATGGTAAAATAAATAAGTGTAACAAAAAATAAATGTGGCATGCATTAAGCATACCTTATTAGGCTCAAAAATGACTAACAAAGGATAAATATGCATAAAGGGTAGGAAATAAGTTAAAATATGGCTCAACAAGAAAAATATTGCCTAGATCACTTTCCAATTTATTTTGAATTGCTTTTATGCTTTAAAGGGTGATGAGGAAGGTTCTAGTGTTCTAAAATTCATCACTTAACTATTTCAATGCATTGTTTTTCTCTAAGTTTAAAAACTGGTCTTAAGTGCTTAAAAAGATAGAAACTAACAAATATAAGCCAAGTTGAATATTAAACTAGCCAAAAATTCATTAAACAACATACTTGATCTAATGCTAAACAAGAATTTTAAACATTGCACATTCTACATTAAAGTTTAATATGTTCAATTTTGAAGAAAAAACTAGGGTGAACTAAGCTAAATGTACAATATATGATAAATGAATTAACTAAACTAACATACAAAATAAAAACTAAGCATGCAAACTAAAAACCAAACTAAACAACTAAAGCAAAAAAAAAAATGACTAAAACAAAATAATTCATGAGTAAGAAAATGAACAAAGTAAGAAAAACTCCCTTAAATTGGTCTTCAATTTCTAGCTTAGTTGAGCTCTATCCCCCTCCTTAAAATCTTGCTGTCCTCAGCAAAGTATGAAATATTTCAGTACACTTCATCACTTTTGAGAAACAAGTTAGTGCCCAAGAAAAAAAAATGTAAGCTCACTATACTTAGAACCATAATTAAGCCAAGAATAAAGCATGGGACCAATGAATTTGAGTGATCAAGCAAACATGCCTCTAAAACCCATATAGTGCAATAAACAAGACTTAATAGACATGGTAACTAAGTGAAGAAATACAACTAGTCCAAACTTGCTTAAGTGCTCAATACATACTATCCATATAGTACAAGGTGGACAGTGAATAATCTCAAGTTTATTGTTCACCATCTCGATTCGCTATCTTTAAATTAGCAGTTTTCCTCATAAGGTAATCCTGACAAAAGCCTGCTTAGGACCCAATGCTTATAGTTGCCTCTAACTTTAGGAAGACCAGTGCACGTAAGAGTCTAGACAAGCTAAAGTTTAGAGTAAGAGAAAGAGGTACTTACTTGAGGGAGTGATCTCTCTGTTTGCTTCTTAAGAAGGCTTGATTGGTGAATATTGCCAGCCTATGGTGTGTTCCTTGGTTTAGAGGCGATTCCACTTCTACGGCTATACCCCTCACCTGAAGGTGATCCCATTTTATGGCTATACCTTGATTTGAAGGCAATCCTACTATATGGCTATACCTTAATTTGAAGGCGATCCCACTATGTGGCTATACCTTGAGGAGATCCTACTCTATAGCTATACCCTGATTTTAAGGCGATCTCACTATATTGCTATACTTTGATTTGAAGGCGATCCTACTATATGGCTATACCTTGAGGCGATCCCACTATATGGCTATACCTTAAGGTGATCCCACTCTGTGGCTATACCTTGAGGCGATCTCATTATATGGCTATACCTTGAGGCGATCTCACTATATGGCTATACCTTGAGACGATCCCACTCTGTGGCTATACCTTGAGGCAATCCCACTTTGTGGCTATACCTTGATTTGCAAAACTTTTATGCAAATGTTGGGGTGGCTTGGATCTAAAGTTAGCTTACATGACCACTTACCCCCTGTAGCGGAAGGAGTGCCATCATAGGTGGCACTCATGAGGCTACACTGGTCAATGCTATGTAGCTGCTTATGTCCTACTTGTCCTACATTTGCAATGTTAAAATGGTTAAATTGGAATTTGTTGCCCCCTACTTTGTTCATTAAAACCATTATTCATGTTCATTTCTCTTGTATACATTTTTCTCTCTATATCATTATTGCATTTATATATACCCCTTTTCTAGCAACATGATATATAAATTTTATTGAGTATAGTGCCTGTTTAGCATCGTAGCATATAACTTATTAGTAACCAATCATTTTTATCATGTAATGTGAACATTTTGAAAGCATACTCAACCTGTTAATATCAAATAACATCGACTTATGGCATAAGGCATCTCATATGCCAACAAACAAGCAATGCCAATCATGGTAAATAAATGATAATTTTAAAGCAAGTTCAAAATAATCAACCTAATAAGTATTAAGGGAAACATTCAACTATAAAAGAAAACAAATATCCATAATGTAAAAAGAAAAAAAACAAACAACATAAACATCCATAATAGTTGTCCCAGTCTGAAAATGTATGTGAAATGTGTGGCATAAGAATGTGTGTAAAAAGATCATCATCTCCGTGAAATCCTATGGTCCTAATGCAGGCCATAATCTGTGGGGCCCTCTAATGGTGAACGAAACCAGGAATGGTGTCTGTAAAATGGTGGCCTCGGTGCTTGAGCTATGGGTGGACCTGGCTATGTAGGTTTTGGGGGTTGAACTATGATAGGATGCATAAACTCATTAATATAACCTACAAGGCAGTCCACATCCCCTGCATATGAGCCAACTCTACCATCTGTGCTGCAATGCGGCCTGTAACTATCCCATCTATGCCTATCATGTAGGCCCTGAAGTCAGTGTCCAACTTGTCGATCCTCTTCTCAATCTCATCCTTAGCTCCTTTAGCAGCCTCTTTATCAGTTTGGAAGGCAGTCTCCAGTGTCGTGATGCTTTCTATGGCCTTCTACACATTTTTATCCATATTCTAGATCCCCATCTCTGTCTTAGCCAAATCAACTACAAACTGCCACTGAAGGGCATCAAAATCATTAATCCTCTTCATATAGGCCTCGTTTTGCTTAACCTGCTACTGACATATCGCCTATATGTCTACAGCCATAGTAGTCTAAGTCACAATCAGGTTCTGAATACCCTATAATATAGCATCCCATGGGGTGGCCTATTAAGGTGGAGGTGGTGCTAAAGATGATGATGCATCAGGGTGACCATAAGCTCTGGGAGGTAACTCTTGATGGAAGGTAGGGAAGTCCTATAGGGGTGGTGACATATTAGATCCTTGTAGGTCTCCTCTGCGAAGTAGTAAGTGAAAGGGACCTCTTACTCTTCTTTCAGTCTTGGCCCTAGAATGTCCTCTATCTGCTAGTCATTACTTGGCACCTGTTGAGGATGTGGTGGTTGTGGCTCACGACCACACATTATTCGGCCTAGGTGGAGAGCGGCATCCATCTCTTCTAAGGTCATAAGTCTAATACCATCGGAACTAGTATCATCTTTCCTAGCCATACATATGTCATATCTTGTCTCTCTATCTAGATATATGCCCTCTCCGGCAGATGGTCCCATCCATGCCTTTGGCATACCTTTTGCTAGAAGTAACCTAGTGACTAATCCCGTAATAGATATAACATTACCTGGATTGTGCTGGGTAGTGTGTATGTGTTCCAAAATAGTATGGGTCAGGTCTATTGGCCTTTCTACCATCATGCCCTATAGGCTATATATCTCCACCACTATAAGGGAAGCAGGACTGCCCGGCTTCTCCAAGTGTGAATAAAAAAGGACCTTGTGCAAGTAACAAATCAACTGTGATCGTAGCAGTGTAGACTTTGTCATCCTTCTCACATATGAAACCCTTGGCCATGCAATCATTGCCCATATTTCTACTGAAGCAGACCTCTCAGGTCTTACAACTCCTTCGCCCATAGGCAACCCTAGTATCTGAGCAAAATGCCTGTATGTCATGGACACCGACTGGCCCTAAATATGGTACATAATGACTCCCTTCTCATCATCTGACCTCTGATGCCCCAGATATCTGAATGTTGCCAAAAACTGCCTAATCATCTCTGGGTAGGTTCGGTATACCCCCGCATAGAAATTTGCCTATCCTACCTAGGCTATCAAATCATCTGCCTCATTTATCCATCCTAACTATATCAATAAGTGCCTTGACATGAACCAACTGGGTAGCATGTGGTTTCCCCCATAGAGCGATATAGGTCACCTTACTCTAGTGTCATCCATATGGGGTATTAAGGATCCATTCCTGCATAATTTAAGGTTTTATAGTTGATTGAGTGGCATTTGTCAAAGAGGTTGCTTAAACATTATAGCAATTTGTGCCTAAATTTTGGCAGCATAACGGCTTAGAAAAAAGGCTCGATCTAGCACAAAACTTACTCACAAAGCCATAGTGGCTAAATAACTCTTTATTTCTTTTGACCAGCCACCAGGCATTTAGTAATCATGCCTATTAATATACAAATCATATATAGAACATGCCTATATTTTTATCATCATACACATTCTTGATGACTCATGTTTAACTCCCTCTTTTTTTGTTCCACATTTGATATGCAAATTTACAACCTAAACTAGTCACAACAAAGGAGATAACTAGTGCATACCAATTAGTATTATGCCTATTGTGCCATTATTATACATATTTGTTTTCTCTTTTTTTTTTGCTTGCCATTTATAAATTGTGTTTATCACCAATGTGCATTCCCTATACAAATAACTAACACTAACTATTATTACTTATAGAACTTGCATCATAAGCTATACAAATAAAATAAAATAAATAGTAATAAAAAATGATTAACATATATTAACTTGCACCACTTATTACTTTCATGGTATTGTTTACATTCATGCTTTATGACCTATTTCTTTTGTTTGTTTTTTTTTCTTTTATTTGTACAATGTGCACACACTGCCTACCATTTTTTACCAATTAGAAATAATGCTATACAAATCAAATAAATAACTCTAAACTTAAGAAATCAACTAATATTATCTTACATATTTTCTCAATTTTCTTAAAATGAAATTAAAAACAAACATTGGCAACACATTATATGTACTCACAATAACTCATATCAACAAAATTATACAGTCTCATACTCATTTGAATCATGGAAATAGGGTGAAAGAGATAATCACATACCTTTTTGGAGAACAAGAAAATCTTGATGAAAATCTATGAAATTGAACTCTAAACGTGTGCAATGGGAAGACCTATTAGTGTACCTTATTGAAATTCTAAAATAAAGATTCTATGGTCAAAAAATGGCAAAACCCGAGGGGTTTCTTTTGAAATCATCGAAGAAGTAGAAGAGAAAGAAGAAAGAAAGGAAGAAGAAATCGATAATTAATATTTTAAGGAGTTTATGAGCGTGTAAAAGCCATGCACATCTGTACCATCCAGTATATGGGCATGCGTTGGAGTTGGAAGGGCGTACACTTTGAAAAAATCCAAATTTGAAATTCTTTTGAATGTGAAACATTCCCATGCATGCAAAATGCTTCGTGAACAACAATTTTGCATGGGTTTTGACCTCAATTCATGCAAAATGATCCCAATTCATGCAAATGAACCTAATTTTTTCTAAGAGATGACGCTAAAAAAATCATAAAACCTAATTTATCGACTCAAAACAATTTTTATTTAAAACTTATTCACAAGAAATTATTATCATGATTGATGAAGTATTATTCTTAAATACCCAGTTAAACATGCCTCTTTGATCATTTTGCTCACCATTGTCTACTTGAATTATCTTTAACACTAATTATGCACACAAACATTTTGCTACTACTTTTATTGTGCCTTCGTCTTTATACGTGTGTATAGAGTATACTCCCTGAATTGTGTGAAGCATTTGGTAGATATTTATTTCTTTGAAACATGAGCTTGCCTTGATTTTGTGAATTATAGATAACAACCTACAAGAATTGTGCTGGAAGCATGCATGTTTTAGGTTAAAAATGATGGAGGATAAGGTGTATGCCATGCAAAGTGATTTTTACTGTTCATTTTCACTAGGTGGTAATTGGGCCTAATGTATGGGTATGCACTCTGAATGTACGATCGTACAGTCTAGCTTATAAGTAAGCCCTCCAAATTTTCAGCTAGCTTTGTTCCTCACTGTGAATGTTTCTCATTTCTACTAATTTTGTGCATTATGCCTTCATTGTGTTACTTTGTATTACCTTTGGCAAAATGGCTCCCTCACTGAATGCCTTGCCTTGCTATTAGATGACTATTTAACTTGGGACAATCCTATTTTATCACCTTATTCCAACTTGAAATTACTTTGAAGGGTAGAATTAGATGAATATCTACTGGTGGCTTTGACTTGTTATTAGGACCCCTAATTTCATATTTTCCATTTTAACAATATGGAGATTTTCCCCCCCATAAAGAATTTGTTGCCATCCTGAGTGTCCCTTTCACTCCAGGTACTCTTCCTTATATGCCAAACAGTGTGCCCAATTATCCTTGAGAGGCTATTCGTGCCTTAGGAATTTGTCCCTCCGACGTTAAGGCCTTTATTGAACCTTCTGAACCCGTGGCACTCAATCTGTTGTTCAATTATCTGTACTATTTTAATGGAAATGAGACTTACGCCGTTAGTGTTACCCTTTTTATGTGTTTGGCTCACTATCTATGTATCACCAATAGGGGTGATATTTTTGGAGACTATCGACTATTTGACGTTGTGAACAATATTCGTAGGGGCTTACTCCATTTTCCTTGATCTTGGTGGAGCTTTGCTTGGACTGGATGTTGTTCATGCTAATCCTATTACACTGTTCATTGGTAGCCCTTTGCTTCTTCAGGTACCTGTAGTCATTTATTTAAGGTAATGCACCTCTTGTAGGTTTTCACACTAGCTTTTCTTCGTAGAACATATGTCCTTTTATAGATTTTCACATGACTCTGTGCTTAATTTTTGCCTGAGATGGATGCCAAACCATTCTAGTGGCTTTTATGCTTACCTCTTTTTTTATATATTACCTTTTAATGCTTTTTTTTAGATCTGGCTGCAGGAAAAACTCAGAATGTTGGCTAAGCCCTCTCCTCATGCCATTGAACTTTTCTCCTTGAGGTTTTTCGGGGCACACATGCATTGGTATTGGATTGCCTCCATAAAAGAAGGCATTATGTGGTTGAGGCAGAGTGGAGAGTGAGTTTCATGTGCCTTTGGATTTAGGTGGAGTATGTGACTCATGATGGGAGCTTTGGATGTGTGCCCTTCTACGGTCTTCATCGGGTGACCTTTTTCATTACAGCTCATCGTACCTATCAGTTTGGCCTTTGACAAGAAGTAGTGCAAGCACGCCTAAACTTTGGGGGTGAAGACTTGATCGATGCCTTCGTCACTGGATCTCACTATATTTAGAGGCATTTACCTGTGAGAACCAACATTCCACTGGTGAATACTTGTGACTTTGAAACTAGCATGGAATATCGCTCGTGGGTTGTGGAGGCACCGAACACCATAGCTTTTTTATTAAGACGTCCTGGGCATAGGAGACCATAATGGGAGTAGCAGTAATCGAGGAGCCCCCATGAAGGAAAGTGTTGGTTGTTGTTGTTGTTCTTTTACTTCTTTTATTTTGTCTTATAATATATTGCAGCGTTGTCTACTTGAATAATGTTTTTATTTCCCTTCTTTTGTTTATTTTGTTAGCATGCTTGTGTAACATTTGCTGTTGTTGTGTTTGTTTGACGGAAGGCTGGATGTGGGTTACATATATAAATAAATAAAATGTATTTGTTTATGTCAATCGCAGTGTATAACTTAGATTATTAACGCATGGTCACATGACCACATTATTGCAATGACGATAATCACGACATGACAATTAATACAAAATACAGCTTTCATTAAATCCTTGATTATTACATCTTGAATACATCCAACTCCTGTCACCAATTAGCCCTTATGGATTTTCTTGATTGGCCATTTTCTCTCGACCCTTAATTTTTTCCTAAGGTACCCTTTTTTGGTTTTGCACCTTAGCAGGGTGCTCCATTTTAGCAAGGCCACCTTTTTTCAGTTTTTGACCCGCAGACTAATTATTGCTCTCCTTTTTTATATTATTATTTAATTTTTTTAGCTATAAAACCTCTTCAGCCTGTCAATGTTAACTAGCTCCTTGAATTCATTCCCTTCACTGTCAGTAAGGATAGATACTCCTTTACAAAGCAATTTTTTTAGAATAAAGGAGCCTTCCTAATTCGGTCTGAACTTTTCTCTGTAGTTAGGTAGGCAAAGTCTCATCTGTTTAAATACTAATCCCCTTCATTCAAGTGGTAGCCCTTGACCTTCTTCCCAAATGATTGAGCTAACCTCTTCTGATACAACTAATTATGGTAGTAAGCCCTCATCTGATTCTTGTCTAATAGGTTCAGTTGTACCATCCTGTGTTCTACCCACTCTGTCTCTAGCATCTTGGCTTCAAAGATGACTTTCAATGATTGCAATTTAATCTCCACTGGTAGCACTGCTTCTGAGCCATACACAAGGGAGGAAGGAGTAGCTCTCGTGGAAGTTTTAACAGTAGTTCTTTACCCCTAAAGTGCGAATGGTAACTTCTCACCCCAATCTTTATACGTTTGCACGGTCTTGGATAGAATCTTCTTTAGATTTTTGATTGCAGCTTTAACTGCTCTGTTTGCCTATAGACGATAATGAAATGATTTGTGGTGATAGATTTTGTACTTCTAAAGTATGTGTCTAGTCTCTGCTTGGAACTGGCACCCCATATTTGCATACTAGATTTCTCTTAATGAATTGGGTCATTTCTCGTGCTGCCAGCCTTTTGAAGGATTCATCTTTTAGCCACTTCGTGAAGCAAACAATAGCGACTACTATGTATTCATGACCATTGGAAGCCATTAGATGAATCTTCCTAAAGATGTCTATCCCCTAAGATGAAAAGGGCCACTATGAGGAAAGGCTGCATAATTTTGAGATAGGCAGATGGCTTAGGTCAGCATACTGTTGGCATTGGTGGCGTATGTTCACATATCTGGAGCAGCAACATCCATGGTTAACTAGAAGAATCCCTATCGCATGATTTTTCTAGCCAATGTTAATCCAATCATATGGGCCCTACATACCCCTGCATGCATTTCTTCCATGACTTTCTTTGCCTCCTTCTTATCCAGGCACCTTAGTTGAACACCATCCGCTTGTCTTTTATACAGAACCCCATCTACACTAATGAATTGACTAGATAACTTTTGAATTATCCTCCGATCTTTCTTCATCACTTCCTCAAGAAACTTAGAAGTTTTTAAGTAATTCTGGACATTATAATACTAGGGTCTACCATCAGATCCATCTAAACTCGTAAGGTTCTTGCTTTCAAAACAAGGCTTGGTTGAGCTCATGACTATTACCGGTTTCATGACTATCCCTTTGGGGTTATCCCACATAGACACCAAAGTTGCCAAGGCATCTGCCAACTGGTTCTCATCCCACCACATATGTCGAAAGGTGTAAGTCTCGAATCAACTGCTCAGTCTCCTCAGGTATTCTACATAAGGTACTAGCCTCTTCTCCCTAATGGACCACTCACCTTTTGCTTGGTAAATTACTAAGGATAAATCCCCGAATAACTCAATAATTTTTGCTCCTAATGCTATCAAGGCTTCCACTCCGTGTAGACAAGCTTCGTACTCTGCTTCATTATTGGTTACCTTGAATCCCAGTTTCTTAGCTAAGGGAAGTTTTTCACCATCAAGTGTGATAAGAATGACTCCTACTCCAACTCCCCTATTATTGGTAGCTCCGTCGAAGTGCATTTGCCCGCCCTAAACTGTTATGGCACTGACACTTTCATTTGGGAATTCATATTCGACCTGGTTTCCTTCCATCGGGTGATCGACAAGAAACCCTGCAATAGTTCTCCCCTTGATTGTCTTCCTAGTTACATACTCCACCTTGAATTTCTATAAGAGCAATAGCCACATTCCCATTTTCCTGAGTAGAGATGGTGTTTACTAGAGATATCTGAGCGGGTTGTGCTTAGCCACTGCTTGGATCTTGTAAGAGTTGAAATAGTACCTTGATTTCTTTAATGCTCATATCACTGCTAGGTAAATCCTTTCAATCCTTTCCACATCTGTGTACTTGGCCTCATATGGTAAGAACTTTTTGCTCAGGTAGTACACGATGAACTCAGCTTGGCATCATCTTCTTGAGACAGGATGGGCTCCCACTAAACTTTATTCCACTACTATGTATAAGATTAAAGGTTCTGACGGTCTGGGTGGTTGGAGAACTAGCGGATGTAACAGGTATTGCTTAATGGTGTCAAAGGCTTGTTGACAATTGTCGTTCCATTTGACTGGTTGATCATTTCTTAAAAGCTTGAAAATCATCTCACATATAAAGTTGAGTTTAGCAATGAACTGGCTAATGTATTGAATCTGCCCAAGAACCCTTAAATCTCTTTTTCTTCCTCAATATCAGCATTTCCTGAATGGCTTTCACCTTATCTGGATCCACTCGACCCCCTTTTGACTAACTGCATGCCTTAGTAGCTTGCCAAAGGTCACCCCAAACACACATTTCTTTAGGTTGAGACGGAGGTTGTACTTGTCGATTCATTAGAAAAACTTCTCTAAGGCCTCAAAATGCCTTTCCCTTGTATCTTACTTAATCATCATGTCATCAACGTACCCTTTGAATTTTTTTTATGGATCAAATCACTGAGGATCTTGGTAGCCATTTGCTAATAAGTGGCTTCCGCATTTTTCAGTCCAAATGGCTTAACCTTGTATGCATAGGTCCCCCGTTCAGTAATGAAGGCCATCTTTACCCTGTCTATTATCTTATTTAAGATCTTATTGTACCCTGCGTATCTATCAACAAAGTTGTACATCAGGCATTTTGCCATACTGTCAACCAATAGGTCTATGTGGGGGAGTGGAAAATTGTCTTTCGAGCAAGCTTTATTCAAATCACAATAATCCACGAACATCTATACCTTTCCATCCTACTTAGCAACAGGGACAATAATGGCTAGCCAAGGTAGGGTATTAGACCTTCAACCAAGAACTTTGCTTCAATCTGTCTCTTCACTTCTTCTTTCACCTTCTCCACCCATTCTGACCTGAGTCTTCGAAGCTTCTATTTCACTGGCTTACTATCCGAGTATGTTGAAATGGCATGTGATGGAATATGACATGGCATATATATGATGATCATGCAACGAAAAAATAATAAAATTGATCATACATACCATGCAATCTGTAAACAATAATCGAAAACATGCAATTTTAGGGTTTTAAAACTTACAACATTAGATGACTACAAGACTTGATTTTGATGATGACCAGCAATTAGGATGAACTTATATTCTTTAGGTCTTGATCACCAATGCCAAAGAAACATCCTTTACGCCACTCTTCTCTATGTTCACACACACAATTGCAATTAAGGCTTAAAATGAGAGTGCTAGCTTTATGTATAAATAATTGGCAATAGTAATGGATTGAAGCTACAAGATCTGATCTTGTACTTCCTTTAGGTTGCTATTGCTGCCCAAGAACACAAGAGAACAAGAAATAATCATTTCCCCTTGTGTATTTCGGCCAAGAGTGTGAGAGAGAGAGAATCGCGCCTAGGGTTTTTCTTTTGTTCACAAAAAAATATATATCATTTATTTTGGTAAGTATTAATTCCGAAATTTACTAGCTAAAGATAGAAAATTCAGCCTCAATCACTTCCTAAAGTCAAGTGACATATATTAATTCAAACTCTTTTGAATTTTAAATTCAATTAATTTGAAATAAACATAAGACATTTAATCAAAATAAATAACTTAATTTTAGGGATATAGTTGCCGAAATTCCTATTGAATTTATCCTTGGATTTTCGCTTATCTTATCTCCATTTAATTAATTTATTTTGATTTAAATGCCATTAGGATTTAATTCTCAATTAACTTAATTAATCCAAGATAATTAATTAATTGAAATTAATCCTATTGGGCCAAATTTATCTCTCTCATGGACCAAGGTCCATCGCAATTTTAATGACCCATTACATATATTAATTTGACTTTAATTAAAAGCCCAAATTAATGCCCAATCTTCAATTTAAATATTTTAAGCCCAATGCTTTGTGTGCGATCCTATAGGTCCATTTAATATTGGCAATGAATTAATGAATTAATTCAAAGGCTATATATATTCTCTAGCAGATATTATAGCATTCCAAATTAAATGAAAATGCAAATGGCATTTATTGACCTAATGCAATTTTGCATAGTCCCTTACTCTTAAATATCAGAATTAATATAAGGCATGGAACTAGTCATCCTTATATATATTAATTCCTCTCTTGATATTCCAGTGACACTGAACTCTCAGATAAATAATGATTTCTCATTATTTCATCTCGGTATGGCCATACACTTCTCAGTTCACTGATCAAGTGGCCAACGATATTTTCTCTCTTATTGAGAGGGGTAATCCATTCACTTCTCTCATGCTCTCTAACATGGATTAGTGCATACCCATACTTGTCACCCTGTTACGAGCACGTTAGTTGTATATCAAAGTAAACAGTAATTCATAAAGAGTTTCATAGAGATTTTAGGTCTAAGAACTCTGATGCAAAACTTGCACATGAGAAACACTTATGAGTTGTACCATGTAGTGTTCTCATGAACGGATCGAATCCAGGATACCATGTTCTAAACATGTATCTATGATCTCTAATTGATACTCTTGTCCTTATGATCCGTAAGATAGAACTCATCTTATCAGAGAGAGCATACTAGTCTTAATTCATTTGCTACTCCCATAACAATGACTGACTAGGGATATTTAGAATGAAGTCTCATTTGTTTCAAGGTCTTACAACCATATGCCTCACACATGATAACTTAAATTGAAACAACATTCTTGGATAGTTCTATCAATTGATATGCACAGGAATACAATAGATAAAACAAATGCCTCATTTATTAACTAAAGTGTTTATAATAATGCATTAAGGCTAGGGCTTACACTAACAGCATATACTACAACATCTCTGTTGATCCCAGGCATATCTTCATATGTCCATGCAAATACCTTTTAATATTTTTTTCAATATTCTCTTGAATTTTATTCTCTCTTCAAGAGTTACGTTGAATGCAATCAAGATCTCTTTAAGGCTATCTTGAGTTACGAGATTAAATGGAGTAGTGTTTGTTGAATTAATGTCAAATATCCATGAATCATGATTATGATCATGCATGATGCAATCAGATGAGACATCGCACAAATAAGCAAAGTTATTCATCTTATTAACTTAAGCAGGAAAGGGTACATCATTACAAAATAATTCAGGAACACAAATTACATCAGCAGAAGAATCATTCTCTAATACAGGGATGGCTAATGCAGCAGTAGATGCCTCTCCGTCTTCTGGTGGTGCCTTCTTTTAAAGAATTGTAGCCTCACATTCAATCTTTTCTTACCTTTAGCCTTGATGGTTAGTGACTCTGGTGTTAGTACCTCCTCGAGGTAAGCCAAATCCAAATCTGCTTGATCCTAGAATCCCAATACCGGCTTGATGGTTCTAGCCAACTAGTCAAAGACATCATCAAATATCTCAAATCTAGGAACAACCTTCCCTTAAACTATGATGGGTTCAGCCATCCCATAATATTTGGACTCCTCGGATGCTAGCACAAAGCTTTCCAATATATGAGGAAATTTTTCCAGTGGCATCTCATGTCAGTTCTTGGCATCTCCCTTACAATAAACCAAACCCTTTCTATCTTTCTGACCAATGGGAGTAATAGGCATAGAGATCCCCTCAGAATTCTTCCTTAATACGGCACCCAACAAGTAATTCATCTTTTTCATCATGTAAACGGCTTGTGAGCCTATAAAATCCATTCCTTCCCCCTGAATAACAATTTTGGCCATATGGAACCCGTTGAAAGGTTGATTAGCTATGCTCAAAGAAGAAACTGAGTTTTCTTTTGTCGTCCTAATAGTAACCATACCTTCCTCGTATGGGATTCGAACCATTTGGTGTAAGGTGGAAGGGAACCCTCCCAACTTGTGAAACTAGGGTTGCCCTAACAACAAAGAGAAATTGGTCGGTATTTGTAACACTACAAACTTTGCCTCAGTCATAATAGGTCCCATCTTTACTACTGCCCTAAAGGTGATAGAAGCTTACCTCTTTGAGTTTTCATAAGCCGTTATAGTAAGTCGGGACTTAATGACCAAAGTCTCATCAATACCATAGGCCACCATTATTGTAAAAGGACACATGCTGATAAAAGAACCATCATCACCATCACACATGCAGTGTGTTTTCCATTTACCTCAGCCCCTAATGTATAAAGGGCAGTTATACTCACATCCTTCAATAGGAGGTCTGCATTAGTGAACACAATCTTTTCTTTATAATCCCCTTTTACTATTTCTAATAGCTCGGAAGGAGATATGGTGGTAGCAATAGTGGACTCACATAAAGCCTTTACCACTTTTGGAGTTGAAAGGCGACTACCTAAACAAATCCTAGATAGAAATCTGAGCAGGAGTTTTCTTAAATTACTTGAGGATTAAGTTATCCTTCGTGGTTCTTTCCTCAATGGGATCAGTGGGTTCCTGTGGCCTCTTAACTTCTAGCATGATTCTCTTGCTTTTGGTGATTGCCTGAACTATCTTTCCATCTGTCACTTCCTTCTCATCTTCATCAGTTTTCCCACAGGTCTTTTGACTCCTCTTCAACCTTGACGAAGCCCTTTTTCACTATTTGTATCCCAGATATCCACTAGCTGAATGGATTTCCCTCATTTTTACCGACCTTTTTGCTCTTGTGTTTGGGACCATTATTGCTTCCTTGGGCCTTGCGCATGATAGCCAAATACTCATTTCCATACAAATCCTTTAGAACATACCACTCCAGCAATTGGACCCAACCATGAATACTGGTGGCAGCACAACACTATAAACTTCTTTCTTCTTGGCTATTTTCTCTAGATCAGGAATCTATCAAGAATTAATCAAGTCTTGGATATGGTTCCTTAAGGTATTACAATAATCGGTCTCATGCTCTGTATGTTGGTGAAAGGCACAATACCAATCAGACCTATGTCCTGGCTGGCCCTGACTCCTTGTAGGCTTAGAGGGCATTGGCTGTAACTTTCCTTCTTTTATAAAATGACTAAGGCACCAGGATACTAACTTGCCTAATTTTGAGAAATGACGCTGATTGACTCCCATCACGGATACCTCAGCATTCCTTCCGCCGCTACCTCTATTACCACTATTGCTTCCAGTATTTGATGGAATATGACATGGTATATATATGATGATCATGTAGCGGAAAAATAATAAAATTGATTATACATACCATGCAATCCATAAACAAGAATCGAAAACATGCAATTTTAGGATTTTTAAAAAACTTACAACCTAAGATGCCTTTTCAAACTTGATTTTGATAATGACCAGCAATTAAGATGGATTTATTCGCCTTAGATCTTGATCACCAATGCCAAAGGAGCTGCCTTTATGCCACTCCTCTCTATTTCACACACAAGGAAGGCTTAAAATCAAGAGTGCTAGCTCTATGTTTAAATATTTTGCAATGGTAATGGATTAAAGCAACAAGATTTGATCTTGTTCTTTCTTTAGGTTGCTATTGCTGCCCGAGAACAAGAAAGAATCCTTTTCCCTTGAGTATTTTGGCCAAGAGTGTGAGAGAGAGAAAATCACGCCTAGGGTTTCTTTTTCTTTAGTTAACAAATATATATCACTTGTTTAGGTTAAATTTAAATGCTGAAATTCACTCTCTTTAGGTAGTGATTTCAGCCTCCATCACTTCCTAATTAAGTGACATATTTTAGCTCAAATTCCTTTAAATTTTAAATTCAAATTAATTTAAAATAAACATGAGACATTTAATCAAAACAAATCACTTAATTTATGGATATAGTTTCCAAAATTCATTAGTATTTTATCTTGAATTTTCGGTCACTCTCTCTCCTATTTTAAGTGTTTTATTTTGATTCAAATGCTATAAGGATTTAATACTCAATTAACTTAATTAATCCAAGATAATTAATTAATTGAAATCAATCCTATTTGGGCTGAATTTATCTCTCTCATGGACCAAGGTCCAATAGCAGTTTTAATACCCATTACATATATTAATTTGACTTTAAATAAAAGCCCAAAATAATGCTTAATACTCTATTTAAATGTTTTAAGCCCAATGCTTTGTGTGCAATCCTATAGGTCCATTTAATATTGGCAATGAATTAATAAATCAATTCAAAGGCTAAATATACTCTCTAGCAAGATATTATAGCATTCCAAATTAAATGAAAATGCAAATGGCATTTAGTGACCTAATGCAATTTTGCATAGTCTCTTACCCTTAAATATTAGAATTAATATAAGGCATGGAACCAGTCATCCTTTTATATACTAATTCTTTTCTTGATATTCCAGTGACATCAAACTCTCAGATAAATAATGATTACTCATTATTTCATCTCGGTATGGCCATACACTTCTCAGTTCACTGATCAAGTGGCCGGTGATATTTTCTCTCTTATTGAGAAAGGTAATCCCTTCATTTCTCTCATGCTCTCTAACATGGATTAGTGCATACCCAATCATACCCATACTTGTCACCCTATTACAAGCACATTAGGTGTATATCAAAGTACACAGTAATTCATAAAGAGTTTCATAGAAATTTTAGGTCTAAGAACTCTGATGCAAAACTTACACATGAGAAACACTTATGACTTGTACCATGTAGTGTTCTCATGAATGTATCGAATCCAGATACCATGTTCTAAACATGTATCTACGATCTTTGATTGACACTATTGTCCTTATGATCCGTAAGACATAACTCATCTTATCAGAGAGAGCATACTAGTTTTAATTCATTTTCTATTCCCATAACAATGACTGACAAGGGATATTTAGAATGAAGTCTCGATTGTTTCAAGGTCTTACAAACATGTGCCTCACACATGATAACTTAAATTGAAACAGCATTCTTGGACAGTTTTATCAATTGATATGCACAGGAATACAATAGATAAAACAAATGCCTCATTTATTAAATTAAATACTTTATAACAATGTATTAGGGCTAGAGCTTACACTAATAGTATTCTTATTAAATCTCGAGTTCCCAAAACCTCTCTTGTTACTGTTATAACCTTCATTATTTGAACTAGCAGTGCTAGTCTTCTTCACCAAATATTCCCCCTTGGCTTCAATCGCTATGTCTTTCAAAGATTCCCAATCCTTTAACCTCTTCATTTTGAGACCTTCCTTTAGATAAGGACTAGTGTTTCAAATGAACAAATGGATCTATCCTATGTGTTAGGTGTTTTTTTTATCTCCATCACTTTATTCCTCCATCGAGTGAGGTACTCGTGAAAGGACTCTCCAAGTTTTTATTGTAACAAGTCCAAATCCTTCAGGGTAACTTCCATGTGCATGCTATAATCATACTGCCTGAAGAATTCCTTCATTAACCTCTCCCATACCTCTTTTTATCTAGACTATGATACTAGTCAACAATGGGCTCACTAGGCTGAGGCTAAAGAGATCCTCCTTTTGTCTCTTAGTAAGGCCGATCCTTTTCATGAGCAAGACATACTGCTTTATATAGGCCAAGGGATCAGATGTACCATCAAACTTCATCAAGCCAAGCATTTTAAATTGACTAGGTAAAGCATCCTCGCCATCCAAATCAATATCCTTGAGACTATATTCTTTCCCCATTTACTACATCCTAGTTAAAGCCTCCAACTTTTCTTCCATCCTCCTCACAATAGGATTTTCCTCCTTAGAGACGAGGTTTTTCAACACTTGAGGGACCCATAACTCATCCTCCTCATCAGTTATAAAATCACATTCGGGACCACCTCGGGTGACATCTTTTTTTACTCCTCATGAAGTAACTTTCCTGCCATTTACTGTAGGTGGGGGTATCATGATAGAAGTTGCTGGAGTCTCCCTAATAGGAGTTGGCTCAACTCGAGTAGCAGCTATCACAATAGGTTGAGCAGTTGAGATGGAAGCCAAACAAGCTATGAGATTGGCAGACATCGACATCTTTTTTCTCTCAAGATCATCCATCCTCTTATCAGCATCTTGGGAACCAGAGGAACCAACCAAGTGAGTAATCTCAGCAATAATTTCCCTTTTTAACTATTCTAAAAACCCATTTGAAAATTCTTTTGAAACACTATTTATTCCTGACTCAGACCATAATTCTAAACTATACCCTAATACCAATTCTTCTATTTGTTTAGCAAACCACTTTTTAACCAAACGACTATTTGAACCTCGAAACCACCTGGGAAATGACAGCTCTATTATGGCTATCAAAAAGGGGTTTGTCAGTGTGATGCATGAGCATATGCAGATGCATGCTCAGGGGATGCAGCATCGATAACCACACATAGGGATCCTCTCCACCTTATTCCTCCCACACATGTGGCCAAATTCCTCTTTCTTAGGTGGGCTTAATCCATGGGTCATCAAGGGACCCTGATGAATACATATGGTGCACGGTAAAAATTTGGTAGGATAACGTCTCTTGCAAAAGGCATATGAAAAAGGTTTCGATTGGTGCATATTTGAGTGACCTAAGCAAATTAGAACGGGTTTATCGGGGCATGGCAACCTTTGATAAGTGAACATCCGGGTTTGTCTAGGTATACCTAATATATAAGGATCTATGCCACAAGCAATGCAACGGACGTCCAAATGGAGATTTCTATGTCATTACATGGGCTTTTGGTCCAAATACTCAATTACAACGCTACCCAAGCATGGTCCCTACCAATGGATCTAGCTTATCAAAAGCATAATGATCGATCGGATCATCGTTTAACATACCATAAGATATTAGACTTGGGCTGATGATTATCCTTAATACTACCCTCGATTGAGTGAACGACAAGGGAGTGCTTCAAGAAAGTATCAGGGTCAGAAAATTAGGACGCCTAACTTATTCTAAGGCTCTAGCATGATTTTATTGCAATTTCGGAAAGAGATAAAATTTCTTAACCAAAAGCCTTTTATATCACATGAATCAAAAGTAGTTTCAAAGAAAAATCTTGAATCTTCCCTAACAGAGTCGCCACTATGATATGCGCTCTTCCGTTTTTACCCTTTTGGGACACCGACACCCGATTTCACCCCCGAAACCAAGGGATCATCGAGTTTGAGTACGAAAACCTCTGACCTTTAGTGATTTGGTCCCACTTTTAGGGTTAGAAATAGAAAGATCTTTGCCCAGACCGACGGTCGCTTCGCGATAGGAAAAAGACTCAACTTGACTTGCCAAATCATAAACCTCGAAAGGTGTGATGTGGTACACCCAGGTGTCCCTATCTTATCACTAACAATCGATAGTCAGGAAGCATCTGGTTAGGCACCACAAGGCTAATAGTAAGGACTCATTACCCAATAGAACATTGGGAAAAAAGGTGTTCCGACCTTGTGAGGCCATAAAACCCAAAGAGGGTTTGGAATTTCACATTTATTTTTACCCTTGATAAATGTGACATAACGGCTTTCAGATTAATCATGTTATCCCCTTTCTTACATATAAGATTAGAGTAAATATAGAATTTAAATGTGCACCTAATCATGTAGTAAAGTGGTAGGTCATTGTATAAAATAAAGCTATAAAGACATCCATAAATTGAGCAGTTCATTATGACCTTTTTAGGTGAGGACTTTGGTCCTCGCATGTGGATTATTGAAAAAGCATTTCATTGTGAGATTTTAAGGACTGAGACTTGCTAGTCCAAGTTTTATTTATGAATCATCCCATATTATTTAATTATATACAACATCATTTGGATTATTAAAAGCTAATTTTGTATTTGAATTTCCTAGGAAAAATGTGAACATTGGTTCGACTTTATTAATGGAATATCCCAATTAAATATTACAAATATTTTTGGCGCACATTTTTCATTTGCTGCCAAAAAAGTATTTTTTACAATAAAGAGAAAGGATAGTGGACTTACCTGGAGTGCTCTCCCGATTATATCCACAAAAAGGCTCATTTTGTAAGAGCAATGATAATAATAATAACAATGATAACCAAAAATAATAATGATAACAAACAAAAAAATGAAAAGAAGATACACACAAAATTGACATGAATCAAACAAACAAAAGAAAAGGATAAGATTTGGCGTGTATGTTGGAAAATGCATGGGAGTGCACTTTACGACATATGGTCAACTCTTTCACTTTAAAAAGCAAGAAAACATATTTAGGGTCGTGCATCGTTTAATGCCTGGATACTTATTAAACAATACACGGCCAAATCAACCTGACGATGGTGAGTTTTCTTCCTCTTTTTAAAATGAAGTCATTGTAGATAATAGATCCAAAAGGAAGCAAAAAGGAAAATTAAATACAAATATGAGTTTTTAAATCTGGTTTTACTTTTGATAAAAGAATGATTAAAAAATGGAAAAAATGAAGTTTAAAGAAGATAACCTAATAATTTTTACCACACGGCAATGTACCCTTTTAAAGGGTTTCACAACCTAGATATAACATATATTAATATATAATAAAAACTAATAGATGAAAAGAATGATAAGATTTATCATAATCATGAGAATACCAAGAGAGGCATTTTATATTACCTTAAGTGTACTTACTCGATTAAACTATTGAATGCCAGGTTTGTGGACCCTTTATAGCGGTTAAATAGTCAAGAAATAGTAGAGGAATTAAGATTTAGATGCCAAAAATCCCCTTTTGGCTTAAAAAAATTTAAACGCTTGTGGACTTTTTGAAGATTTTCTCTTTGAAAACAATACTAACTATTACTTTTGAGCATTTCCAAAAAGTGATCAACCAACACTTTGAAAGAATTTTTGCAAAGGTTATAAAGTAGGGAGTGTACAACTGTGCATTAGGTATGCATGACTGTACACACAAGTGATGCCTCCACTTGCCCACTTGCCTCATGGAGAAGTTCACCAACTTTTGAGTGTACAGTTGTACCACTGTAATGCATAGCTGTACACTGAAAAAGGAGGTTAACTTGCCTGAAAAGGCAAGATTCTTTGCAGTTCACGACTATACACTCCTTATGCAAGGCCATGCATTGCTAAAAATGGCAAAACCTGACTTTCTAGCCAAATGATGAGATTCTTTAGAGTGTACGTCCATATAAGCCATAAATACACATTGTGCAAGGCTTATAAATGCATGTAACTTAATTTTAAGTTCTTGGTTAAGGGTATTTTTCCTCATTTTCCCCTCTGTGCCACTCGACTGCTCGGGTCAAGCTTGAAAACATTTTAAAAAAATGCTTTTCAGAAAAATGATTTCAACACAACAAAGGGTTCACAGTCCTCGATTCGTTTTCTTTAAATGAGCAATTTTTCTCATTAGATAACCCTGACAAAAGCCTACTCAGGACCCAGTGCTTACACTATGGTTGTAAGAGGAATTAAGGTTGCTTGAGGAACCTTCTCCTAGAGTAATCAACACATATTCCCTAAGGCAATTCCTTCCTAAAAGATAGATTCATAATTTCAACTTATCTGAAGAATGCTTTGCATGGTTTGCAATAGTAGAAGACAACGATATCAACTTTATGAGCGTTTGGCTAGTACTTGACTATACAACCCAAGATGGATAGTCCGATTGCATTCCATTATCTGGCCTGCACAGAGCCACCTTTTGTGTAGTCTCTCGATGTGTTTGCCAGTTTGGGGAGTGATAGGACATCATAAGATGCCTGTTGTCATTTCAAGGAGGTACTTTATCTATCTTTTTTTTTTTTTGCTTACCATCAACTCTGGATGTAACTATATGCTAAGGCTAACATTTAAAGCTCCGCTGATTGTGACTTTACCACCTCTGCAGCATATAAAAGATGGATATCTAGTCCTGTCATTGACAATAGAGCGCATTGGCTAAGACATAGCTCTAGTGAAAGTAGTAGAGGATGAATTTTAGATCTATACATAAAGTGTAAAATAAATATGCACTACTTTTTATCATAAAACAAGACAACCTAGAGTATTTATAATAAACTACTCTTATTTATATTAATGTACGAGTTTGCGTTACATATGATAATATATCTACATAGTTTCATTAAACGTGATCATTTATGTAATAATAAGTTCCTAAGTACAAAATCCAACCCATTCATAGGACTAAACCTTGAAAGTATCTTTCCCCTATTATTAATTAGACCTCTAAGGTTTTCTTGATTGAACATTTTCACTATACCTCTAATTTTTGCCCAAGGTGCCTTTTTTTTAGTTTTCACCTTAACAAGGTGCTTAATTTTAGCAAAGCCACCGTTTACTGGTTTTTGACCCATAGGGCTATATTCTTTTCTTTTTTCTTCTGTTATATTTTCATTTTACTGAGTCTAGCCATGGAACCTTTTCAGTTTATTGATATTGACTGGCTGCTTAAACCCATTCTCATTACTACCGCTTAGTATGGTAGAACCTTTGGACAATAGCTTTTTCAAAACGAATGGGCCTTCTTATATCGGTCTAAACTTGCCTTTGATGTTAGGTAAGCCCGATCTTATTTGTTTGAACACCAGGTCTCTTTCTTTTAAGGGATGTTTTCTAATTTTCTTCCCAAAAAATCTCACCAACCTTTTCTGATAAATCTCATTATGATAATAAGCTCGCATTCTCTTTCCATCTAGCAAGTTAAGTTGCAACAATCTTTACGCAACCCATTCCATTTCAGGGGCTTAGCCTCCAGGACTACTAGGGATTGATGCTCAATCTCTATTGGCAAAGTGACCTCTGTTCTGTATACCAAAGAGAATGAGGTAGCTCTAGTTAAAGTTATAGCAGTAGTCCTATAATCCCATAACGTGAAGGGTAGCTTCTTAGCCTAGTCCTTGTAGGTTTTGACCATCTTGGCTAGAATCCTCTTGACATTCTTATTAGCTGCTTCCATCGCACCATCCTATGGTGAAGACTTATGATATTGAACCCCATACTTTTTAAGCATTTGCTCAGTTTCTCCTCCAAAGTGGGATCCATTATCAGATACAATATGATGCAGAAGCCCATATCTACATATTAAGCTCTTTTCAATAAACTTTGTCATCTCCATAGAACCCAAATTCTTGAAAGATTCTGCCTCTATCCATATTGAGAAGTAGTCGATAGCCACCTTGATGAACCTATACCCATTCAATACTGGTGGGTGGATCATTCCCATGATATCTAACCCCAAACAACAAATGGCCGAAATAAGATTTCACAATTTTGACATAGGTACATGTCTCAAATTAGCATACTGTTGACATAGCTAGCATTCTTTCACATACTTGGAATAATCCGTATCTATTACAGGCCAAAAGAATCCCTAACACAATAATTTTTTAGCCAGGGCTAAGCCATTCATATAAGCACTACAAACTCTAGCATGAACCTCTTTCATGATCTTCTTAACCTCTTTCTCATCTACACATCTAAGTTGTACCCCGTCATTGCCTTTTGTAGAGAACTCTATTGATAGTGATGAATTGAGCAGCCAACTTGTGCAACATCCTCTGATCTTTCTCTATGGCTTCTTCTAAAAATATAGACCTCTCAAGATAATTCTAGATGTCAAAATACCAGGGTTTCCCATCATTTGCTTCAATGTCCATCAGCTGTTGTGTTTTATAGCATGGCCTATCGGAACTAAAGACAAGTATGGTTTTCATACTTACTCCTTTTAGATTATCCCACATGGACACTAGGGTTTCCAAAGCATTAGCTAACTGGTTTTTTATCCCAGGGGACATGCTTAAAGATACAAACCTTAAACTGATTGCCTAACACCTTCAAATAGTTTACATAAGGCACCAACCATTCTTCTTTTATCGTCCATTCACCCTTTGACTAATAAACCACCAAGGATGAGTCACCATAGACTTCAACATTCCTTGCCCTCAGAGCCTTTAAAGCTTCGAGCCTAAAGATACACACTTCATATTCAGCTTCATTATTAGTAGCCTTGTATCTAAGCTTTTTAGCTAAAGGTAACTTTTCTCCCTCGGAGGTAACCAGAATTATACCTATCCCCGTGCCTTTATTGTTCACGACTCCATCAAAGAACATCTACCATTCATACATAACTATAGCTATGATATTCTAATCAGGGAACTCATAAAACATTTCTTCTCCTTCCAACGGCTGACCTATTAAAAACTTTGCCATAGCCCTTCCCTTGATGGTTTTCTAGGTTGTGTATTTAACATTAAACTCCTGTAGGAGAATCAGCCACCTCCCTATTTTCCCTAATAATAAAGGTGCTTCTTGCAGATAATTAAAGGGATTTTGCTTGGCCATAGCCTGCACCTTGTACGAATGAAAATAATGTATTAATTTCTTAGAAGCCCCGATAATTGACAAGCGAATCTTCTCTACCTCTACGTACTTAATCTCGTTTAGCGAGAATTTCTTACTGAGGTAATACACAATGTATTCTATTCTAAAATCATCCTCTTGAGCCATCATTGCCCCTACTGAACTATTTTTTATAGCCAGATACAAAATTAGTGGCTTCTTGGCTCTAGTCGATCTCAGCACCGGAGGATGTAAGAGGTAGCTCCTGATGGTATCAAAAGCCATCTGACAATCTTCATTCCATACCATTGGTTGATCTTTCTGAAGCAGCTTAAAGATAGGCTCACAGGTCAAAGTTAACTTAGCAATAAACCAACTGATGTACTACAGCCTACCCAAGAATCCTCGTAGTTAACTGACTTGACCATCATATCATCTACGTATACTTCCACCTCTTTGTGAATTAGATCATCCAAAATCTCTGTAGCCATTCTCTTATAAGTAACCCCTTCATTCTTCAACCCAAATGGCATAACTCGATAAGCATATGTACCCAATTTAGTGATGAATGTAGTTTTGATCCTATCCACCACTTTGTTGAAGATCTGATTGTACCCAGCATACCCATCTCTGAAACTATACATCTCGTAGGCAGCGACCGCTGTCTACCAGGAAATCTATGTGAGGAAGCAAAAAGTCATCATTTAGACAATCCTTATTTAAATCCCAGTAATCCACATAAACTCGGACTCTTTCATCTCTCTTAGCTATCAGAACCACATTTGCTAACTAGGTACGATACTGAATCTCCACTAAGAACACGCTTTTATCTACTTCTGTATATCTTCATTGACTTTTTCTACCCATTTTGGCCTAAGCCTCCTGAGCTTCTGCTTGATGGGTTTCTGGCCAGGATAAGTAGGAATGGCATGCTCAACAACTGCATAATTGACTCCTAGCATGTCTTCGTAGGTCTAGGCAAGGACTCTTTCATATTTTTTAATATTCTCTCAAATTCTTTTCTCTCTTCAGGGGTGATGTCAGATGTTATCAAGATTTCTCTTGGATTTTCAAGAGTATTAAGATTGAATGGAATTGTACTTATTGAATTAATGTTTTATATGGATGTTTTATGATCATCATCATGCAAAGCATCACATAAGTAAGCAAAGTTATTTATACAATTAATATAAGAGGAGCTAAATACATCATTGTAAAAAAGTTTAGGTACAAAAAGAGTATCTACAAAAGCATCCTTATCTACACCAAGTGAGTTTGATGCCTCAAATGAGCTCTTCTGCATGTCGCGGAGTCTCCTGATCAACTTGTGCAACATTCTTTTCAATATTCTCCTTTAACTTGGGTACAGGAACTTTGAATTTAACTTTTTCCTTCCCTTTGAGCCCAAAAGTCAACAACTCTGGAATCATAATTTTTTCTAGAGTATTATCCCATTTAGATAGCTTAATCATGATCTCTTTATCCCAAAATCCTCCAGCAAGCTTGATCATCCCACTAACCCAGTCAAAGACATCACTGAAGATTTCAAAACCAAGAATAACTTCCCTACTAACCATCACAGGCTTAGCCTCACCACAATACTGAAGCGGAGCTATTGCAGGAACAAAACTATCAAAAATATGTGGTATACTTTTCGACTTTATTGGTTTCTTTCCCCCATCATCAAATTCTCTATAACCCAGTCCTCTTTGGCTAGTTTGCCTTATATTGGTGATAAGCTCAAAGGAACCTTAGGAATCCTTCCCAAAACTAGCTCCTGGTAAGAAATTCATTTTTTTCATCATGTTCACCACTTACGAGGTATAATCCTATTCATCCTCATAACTAGCATTGACAAGCATTCTTTTCATCTCCATAACCTGGTTCCTCCACCTTGTAAGACATTTATGAAAAGATTCATTCAGCTTTTATTGTAATAGCTCAAGGTCTTTTAAGGTAACCTCCATCCTTGTACTACAATCGTACTACCTTAGAAATTCTTTTGTTAGCATGTCCCAGTCCTCCTTAGTATGCCTATTTAGGCCATGGTATCAATCAATTGTAGGGTAAGTAAGACTAAGGCTAAAATATTCAACCTTTTACCTTTTAACGAGATTAGTGTCGTTCATGACCAAGGTGTATTGTTTAATGTGGCCAGATGGATCATATATACCATTGAACTTAGGTAGATTGGACATTTTAAACTGCTAAGGAAGTACATCCTCACTTTTCATATCTCTATCTTCTAGGCTAACTCCCTCTCCATTGGTAAAAGCAGAGCCATTGCTTTTATTTTCTCCTCTATCTTTTTAAGGACTAGATCTTCCATCCTAGATGCTTTCCTTTATGAGTTTGTACCATAGGTGGTTCTTCCTCATCTAGAATGAAATCCTCTTTAGGTGCAATTCCCTTATCCTTCTGCTGCTTTACAAGCTAAACTCGTGACCCAACTCATCTTGACTCGACCGCTAAGGAAGGTCCTACTTGGGGAGTGATAAGAGTACCTCCCACAGCCCCAAGCTTAGCGGTGATCAAAGGTTATAGATCGATGTGTTGTGTCATAAAGTTCATAATGTTTGTCATCATGGATTTCATCCTCCTTTCAAACTCATCAAATTTTTTATCCAACTTTTAACTATCATC
Source organism: Excoecaria agallocha (assembly GCA_037975025.1). Taxonomy (NCBI): domain Eukaryota; kingdom Viridiplantae; phylum Streptophyta; class Magnoliopsida; order Malpighiales; family Euphorbiaceae; genus Excoecaria; species Excoecaria agallocha. Next base: position 19,628,638 of record CM075807.1, read on the forward strand.
GGCTTTGCCCTATGTTGGATCTATCATATCTGTTCTTTTAGATGCTATCTCAAAGATTTCAGTCAACCCCAAATCTAGCTCTGACGTTGATTCAAACTGACTTGACAAAGACTTTCTGGCTAAATGCCTGTTTGGACTTCTAAACCAACCTGTTGACTCTATGGTGACTATAACTACTAATTCTTTAATCAAGGCTCCAATCTTCCTATAGCTCAAAAAGAATCTCCATTTGCCAATATATTGAAAGGATATCACATGGCATATACATGATGATTATGCAGCAAAAAAATTAAAATTTAGATCATACATGCCACATAATATACAACAAAGAATCGAAACATGAATTTTAGGGTTTTGAAAAACTTACAATCTTTGATGCACTTCAAACTTGATTTTAAAGATGACCAGCATATAAGATGGACTTATATACCTTAGATCTTGATCACCAATGCCAAAAGAGCAGCCTTTGTGCCACACCACTCTATGCTCACACACACACTCACAAAAATGACTTAAAACCGAGAGTGCTAGCTCTATGTTTGTGTATTCAGCAATGGGAATGGTTTGAAGCCACAAGATTTGATCTTATTCTTCTTTTTGGTTGCTATTGCTGCCTAAGAACACAAGAGATGAAGAAAGAATTCTTTCTCTTGAGAGTGGCGGCACTAGAGAGATCAATTGTCTACAAGGTCAAAAATAGAATTAATTAATTTATATCATTCATTTAGGAAAGATGTGAATGCCGAAATTCCCTTGGAATAAGGAATATTTTTCAGCCTCCATCACTTCTTAATTAATTGATTTAAATTAATTCAAAATCTATTAGGATTCAAATTCAAATGGCATTAGTCATTTAATCAAAATGCATCACTTGTTTAGGATTTAACATGTGCCAAATTCAACTAGGAAACTAGCTTGAATTTCGGCCATAACAATCCCTATTTAAGTATTGCTAATTGATTCAAATACTATTTAGGATTTAAACTCAATTACCTTAATTATACATAGATAATTAATTAATTGAAATAAACCTAGCACATGCTAAATTCAAAGCATAGGCAAATGCAAAATTGATCTCTATACATTTTAGTCATTCGAATAAGCCCAAAATAGGCCCATCGGGACATGACAACTTTTGACAGCACCTACCTTGGTTTATTAGAATTTGACTGAGTGTATAGGTATCCAAATAGCAAGCAAATTATTACATGTTACCTAAAGGAAGTATCTATACCACTACATGAGGCATAAGTCTGGTAGTAGAACTTTAAGGCTACCCAAAAATGGTCCTTGCCAACAAGTTTAGCTCATCACGAGCATGACAACCAATTGGGTCACCATTTTATATACCCAATAGATACAAGGCTTGGGCTGGTGGTTCTCTCTGACATTCCCCTATATTGAGTGAACGTAGGTCATACTTTGAGATTACATCAGGGTTAAATAGGATGCCTAACTTAAGTCTAAGGCCGTAGCATACTTTAGTGCATCCTAAGTTAAAAAAGAACTGACACAATCAAACTATAAGCAAGTGTTTATACCATATCAACCAAGTTATTTTCAAGATGGGATCTTAAATAATCCCTAGCAGAGTTGCCACTATGATGCGCATCAAACCCCGTAAGGCATCCGGTGTGCTCTTAATAACCCCGCTTTTAGGGCTCAAGACCGAATAAGGTTTGTTTAACTCATGAAAGCCAGTCGCTTCACAATGGATAAGGCTTTGGTCTAACATGCAATGCACTTGGGCCTTTAAACGGCATAAGACAGTGCATTGGAGTAACCCTGTCCATTTATTAATGACTGACTTACGTGGCATTTGTTGAGCATCACAAGGCATACATTTAGGAGCTACCACCCAATAAAACATTGGGAAAGTGATTTCTTAATACCCTATGATATCAAAACCAAAGATAGTTCGAATATCATTTCTACTTACAACACTTGGTTGATAGCTGACATAAACATTCACTTATGATCTGTTATGTTGACTCTTCCCTTATGCATTGTAAGGAATATAATAAGGAAAATAAATAAACATATTAACACATAAAAAATGATAAAATTCATAGATAAATCATTGGTATTTAAGGAAACTAGTCCCGACATGCATAATATTTAATTACAATTATCTTACTCATTTTTATAGCTTTGAATAAAATAATATTTTTATACATGCTATAAATAAAATAAATAGAAAGAATAAACATGCATAAATTGGAGTATTTGTTTATTCTTGGGAACATTGGTTTCCCACATATGTTTATGAAATTCTTTTTAATGTATTTTTTGGGGCAAAAATAGGACACTGGTCCAATTTATAATTAAAAATTCAATTAATTTAATGAAAAATCTATATGTAATTTCTTTGATTTTGTTGCCAAAAATACCCCTTCTTTTACTACATTATTACAAACAGATAATAATTATACAGGCCAAAATATATGGATAATAATGGAATAAACTAATAAGCTATATTATCTAGGCCCAATCAAATTCATTTCTTCCTAGTAGGTTTGCATGTTCATGCAACCAAAAATAGTAGAGATTATTGATTAGACAACAGTAAAGAAATGGATAAGAATTATGACACAGGGGAAGTAAATATGCAGGTTATATGTACTACAAATAAATATAATAAGGGTATAAAAATTAATAGATAAAAGAGTTAAAGGAAAAACAAGGTCAAAAGGTCAAGCAACTCGAATGGGAGTGAGTCACGGGCTCACTCACGGACTCAATAAGTCACAGCCTAAAAGAGGATCGAGTTATGGGCTACTGGGGTGAGTTACACCCCTTTCAGCAAGTTGTTGTCTGCTTATGAGCGAGTCACGAACTCATCCCTATGAGCAAGTCACAGACTAGCTTCATGACCTATTCACAAACCATGTCCATGAGTTAGCCCAAAATGGATTAGTAACACTAGAACGTCACCATGGATAGGACTTGAAGGTTTGAAGCCAAATCTAAGGCCAAAAACTCATATAAAACACCTTTAAACTATATTAAAACAACATACAAGGATCAACAACTAAATTAAAAAAAAAACATCAAACAACTTCAATTTCATGAATTGATCAAATGAGAGAATATGAATTCTAGAGAGAGAAAGTAGTCATGGAAGATGCACTTCTTAACTCCATCTACCAAATAAGCATAAATTCATGTATAACTCATGAAAACACACATAATAACACCAATTACACAATATTAGGCACCAAACAATAAAAAAGTCAATATACATGCAACTATGTACAAAAAGAACATAACTTTGAAGCTCAAAATAAATAAAGAGAAATTACATAAATTTTAAAAAGTGGAAAAGCCTCTCACCTTACCTTCAGTGTGGCTGTAATCTAGAATCAATGAGAGTGCATTTGCTCCTCTTTTCCTCCTTTTTTATGTGATTCTTGCTGTTGATTTCTCAAAAACCCAGTTCTTCTTCTTCTTCTTTTTTCTTTAAAATAAGAGTTTTTCAAGTCTAAAAAAACACTTCCCTTTTCCTCTCTCATATTTGTTAAGAAAATGATAATTGCTCCCTTAATCCCAAGGAAACATCCCATCCTTCTTAATTGATCTTGGATTAAGATAAAGCAAAAGTACATATATTTTATGTTAGAATAATCCCTTATTTTCTGGGATAAAAACCTGAGATTTTGCTGGAAATCTTGAATCACGAACTTAAGCCGTAACTCATGAGTCACAAACCAAGTTTAGTGGGGCATAAAATATTTTAAGTTAGGAATGATGAATCAAGGACTAAGCACTGTGACTCACTTCATGAGTCACAAACTAGAGCTGTGACTCACTAGCAAGTAGCGAACTGAAGCAGAGAGCGACCAAGGCTCTAAAGGTGTGACTCAGGTAGTGAGTCACGAACCAGACTTGTGAGTCGAGTCCATGACTCACTTCCTGGGTCAATCCAGAAGTTCTTGTCATAGCCACTTTCTTGCCAAATATAAAATGATGAAAATATGCCTTTTAAAAGAACATTTTTTTCCTTTTAAAACTTGATAAAAATATTTTATGATGCCCAAAAAACACTAGTACAGGAGAAAATGAAGCATTTCTACTTCCTGATTATCTTCGAAACATCATTATCCTCATTAGACAACCCTGACAAAGGCTTATCTAGTCTCAGTGTCTACATATGTGTAATGAAATCAGATAGAAATTTCATATTTGTATTCAAATGTTTTATTAATATGCTTAAAGATATTCATCTAACATTCTCAAAATTGAGAAAATTCTAATAAAAGTAAAAATATAATGTCTTTATTGCATCTAACTTCCTATCTATCCTCAGCTATTGTCACTGAGCCTCAACCAGTATGCTCTGTTGTAAAGTACAGGGCTAGTAACCCATCTCTTATTCTCGATAGTATTGGTGAAGTCACAAATCATAATCTTTAGGAAGGTAGTCTTCACAAGTAGTTATGCTTAGAGCTGATGGTAGCGAGAGAGAAAATCGGTACAAAGAGGATCGCCACAGAAGGACAGAGGACATCTGACAATCTTATACCACTCTCCAAACTATCGAGCATAATGGGTAGCAATGCAAAAGATAGCTCGATGCAACCCACATAGAGGGATATACCAGAAAGTCCATCCTTAGTCACATAATAGAGGGGTATCATCGGGCGCCGAAAGGTAATCTCATCATCTGCCATAAAAAGCCAACCAAATAGCTCCTTCATCAGGAGAGAAGAAGTCATATAACTTTCGTTTGTATGAATAATGGCCTAAGTTATAGTGACCAATCACTCTAGAAGGAGGCTCTTTCAATAGCTTTAACATCTCCTATGACTATATCTATAAAAAAAAAGCCGTTGGGTGAGTTGGATTCATTATAAGCAAAAAAAAGGCAAAAGAATGTGTGAAAATCCATAAGGATGCATTTTTCATTAAGAAAAGCTAGTATAAAAACTCATAAAGGGCACACTACCTTTAAAATCATGACATACCTGGAGTAACAAGGGGTTGCCAGTGAGCAAAGTAATGGGATCAGCAGATATAGCATCCGAAACCACAATGGTCTACACCAAGATCAAAAGAAATGAGGTCATTTCATGGCATATCCCCTCTATAATGCTAAATAATCAATAATCTCTAGTTAAACTATTAGGAGTCACCGTTAGATATTAAGTAAAGCTACATAACAAGATGACACGGATCTGGTATATGCAGTGCTCGGATAAGTTAACCATAACATCAAGTAAGAACTCCAATGAAAAAGGACCTCTCTAAGGTACTAGTTTACTGGCAGTAGAGGGAAGGATACCCAAAGTATATGACACCTCTATTAGGTAATTGATCAAGCCATAAGGTAGGCAAGGTAAACTACCAAGAGAGTATTTTGGCCCAAAATCTCAACAAACTCCTTGCCCAGACAGCATAGCTCCTCATATGTGAAGTGGAAGATATGGAACTGAGGATCCCGATACCTATTGCAGATAAGATCAGAGTAGTATCAGGCTTCACCCATCTCAAAAATATCAAAAAGGAATAGGCAGGTAAGATAAGGTTTTCATGGCTTTTGGGTTATCTAAGAGTTGGTGAAGTCTATTTATAGCCCAATTTGACATGATGGGATATTTAAGTAGTCTTTGTCTAGGAAATAAAAATAATAATAAATAAAAGGCAAAAAATAAATAAAAAGAAGGAAAAGGATTAAAAAAAATGGGAAAGAAAGACAAAAAAAAAAAGGAAAGAGGAATACTTGGAAGAGAAGGTTGACTGGATAAGTGGAGAGTCAAGGCATAGAATCCAAAGAAAAGGATAAGTTATTTATAAGAAGTGCTTAATAGATGGCCCTCCCTCAAGAGCAACTCACAGCCTGGTCGTCTATCACTCCAGGATCACCTAAATGAGTCTCTTTACATTTTTGCGTGTCTTAGGCATTACATGTATATTTATTGCATCCATTTTGGATTTATTTTTATAGGTGATGTAGAAAATATGTTGGCACCACCAAAATTCATCAGATTTTCATAATTTCATGGAGTACATAATTTAGGAAGTATTTAGTCACATAAAAAAAAAGAGAGAAAAAGAAAAAGAAAAAAGCTTTAAATATATGTATATATGGAAATTAATGGGTTGTTAAGTAGTTTGTAAATATTGTAGACCTTAGAAGTGTTTTATTGATGTAAAATCAGGTAAAATAATAAAATAAGAGAAAAATAAATAATAAAAAATAAAGAAAAATTTTAAAAAGAGTGACAAATGGGATGTAAGTGGTGCCCATCTCCCACTATTGATAGTCACCCTACCCGTCTATCATGTCAAAATTTGAAAAAAAAAAAAAACATCATTTCTTTTTCTTTTCTTCTTCCTTTCTCCTCTAACCACCATTAATGTGTTTTTCAAGTTTCCCTTCTCAGTTTTTTTTCAATTTTTCCCTCAATTCTCAAAGATTTTGCAAGCCATCAATGCCAAAATTCACTCGGGGTTAGCGTGCACATTGGGGTTGCTTTTATTTTGAGTTTTCTCGTTTTTTTAAATACCCATTTCTCACCATTTTAAGTAAGTTTTTTTATATTTATTTTCTTCTTTTCTTAGTTATTTGTTGTTGTTTTCTTTTATTTTTATTACTTAAATGCTTATAGAATAACTAGAAATGCTAGATTTATATTTTTTAGTTCAGTTTAGCCTACTATCCTATAGAATTTGTTTGGCCTGTAATAGTGAATACTATTGACTCACATTCTCTTGATTCACTATCTTCTTTTGAAAATTTTTGTGGTGTAAATTTATTACCCTAGTCTCTAGGACTTAGATAAAGTGAGTAGGGTGTTGAACATAAGGAATTTTGGAGTGGCTTTGTATTAATTGAGTAAATACTTAGATGGATAAACAAATGTAAAGTAATAGAATTGGTTATACTAAAATCCTAAATTACTCAAACTATAGAATAGTAACTTTACTTCCAAATAACAATTACAATTCAATTATGCCATTGGAATTACAAAAAATAATTGGTTAAGTAAAAGATTCACCAATTAACACATATGAATGAAAATGATTGGAGAATATGGCCTACTCTCCCTAAGTGCAATTCTTATTGTCAAATAAGGGTATTCCTATCCCGTATCCATAAGAACTCTCATGATATTGTGAAGATAGATGAAAATCATTAAGTTTTATGCCTATACTTTTATCCCTTAAAGTGAAACCCTTGTCACTAAGTGATTCATATTCTTTAAGTAAATTAAATTGCTTTTCCACTAACATGCCCTAATTCTCATTGTGAACAAATTGATTAACAAGTTACATATGGTGATCAAGCATGTATAACACATTAAACAGCCAATTAAACTTAAATCATTCATGCATTAAATAAAATATAGTTAAGAGATCAATTCATACTTACAATGCTAATTAACAAACTTAGCCTAAATACATTGTGTTCAAAGAAAACAAAATACAAAGAAGAGCAATAACATCAAGCAAATAATCTAAAGAGAAAGAGAAGAAAATGGATGGATGATGACTCTTTTATGCTTCTTCAGAAAAGTACCTAGATGTTGAATAACCTATTTGAATTTTTTTCTTCCTTGGAGTATGCTTTTTCCTCTTAATCATTTTGAATTGAATTGGTAGTTAGTTTGGTAGTTTTTCCATGCCTAAAATATGGTTGATTTCATGTATTTATAGGCCTTAAAGTGTCTTACACTACAAGAAAATCAGCAAATAGCAACGGAAATTAGCAACCGAATTTGTTGAATTTCCGTTGCTAATAAAAATTAGCAACGAAAAATAGCAACGGAACATTCGGTTGCTAATTCGGCGGTTGGTATTTTTAGCAACGGAATGTTTATTCCGTTGCTAAATTTAGCAACGGAAATTAAATTTTAGCAACGGAAAATAAATTCCGTTGCTAAATCTAACCACTAACATTTGGTAAATTGGTCAAAATTAGCAACCGAATTCAAATTCCGTTGCTAAATTTAGCAACCGAATTCAAATTCCGTTGCTAGAATTTTTTTCCGTTGCTAAATTTAGCAACCAAGTTAAATTCCGTTGCTAAATTCAGCAACTAGTATAAAAAATTTGTGACATTTTTTTCGTCGCTATTCCATCACTACTACGATAGAAAACCAACATATTACATTAAAACAGCAAGCTGTTTGTGTAATTTGGAAAACCAACAAATTACACTAAAACAGCTTGCCAACAAATTACACTAAAACAGCAAACTGTTTTAGTGTAATTTGGAAAACCAACAAATTTCGCATTTAGATTAGCAAAAGAAATTAATTACTAATTCCGCATTTATATTAGCAAAAGAAATAATAATAATAATAATAATAATAATAATAATAATAATAATAATAATAATAATAATAATAATAATAATAATAATAATAATAATAATAATAATAGAACTATAAATTAGGTTTGGCTTATGAGACCGACTATAGGTGTGTCTGAAAGATATGTTGTTTGTGGACTAAAGCTGGCAATTTTAACACGCAATAGGCAATTTAGGGCCATCAAAATTTGAATTAGTGGCCCTCACTGTTAAGAATATAACTATTGAGATTAAATAGCTGGAATTGTTCATAAAGGATATTATCCATCATTTTTCTTTTCTTTTTTATATATAAAAAATAATATAATATGTAAAAAAAATCTTAATATTACCTAATACATAAGCTATGCATCTTGTGATGTTCATGAAAAGTTGAATTTAGATGCAAATTTCCATAATATTATCTATCTATTGATACTTGGAAGTTAATAAATTTCGATTCATTTAATTCAAAAAAAAATCTATTTATTAACTAAATACTATTAAATTTTAAGAAAATATTTTGTGCAGTCAGAAATCAATAAATGCTAATCAGTACGAAGAAAATAATTGGTGTCAGATGCTATTGCATCACATGTCAACAGTAAATTTTCTAAGTATAAAGCTGATGTCATTTGGACACTAACAAATATAACAATAAATATTAATTAATATAGCCCTGAATTTTGACTCTCAACCTCGTCATCTTTATTGATGATAAGGAATATATTATATGATATATTACTATATCAGGGGAAATTAAAAAATTAATCCAATATAAATCAAAATGTTGGATGAGACTTTTCATTCTCTGTACTCCTCTTCTGTTCTCTTTTAAAGTTGCTTAAAAGTAATTTTTATTTATAATATATTTTTGGGTAGAGCAGGTGAAATTCCAATCCTACTGAATAATATTTTTTAATTACATAAGTGTGCATTTGTTGATTATGAAAGGTTTATTTATTCACTGAGCATAAGTAGCAGCTGCCATTAATATATTCTATTTTTTAAGTCTAATTTACATATTTCAATTTACACTACTTAAGAAATTAGCGAGTAGAAACATACCAGAATGAACCTTGGTTGGTTGTTCTCTTCAGCATAAAAACACTGCACATTTAACAAAAATAAATTATTGAAAATAAAAGAATAAAATCATGTGATATGCATTATACAAGGGTATAACTCCTTCAACTAATTCATGAACAAATACAGCACTCCCGTGGCTAATGCCTAAAAGTAGCAGTCTCAAGCTCAAAAATGAATGAGCCACATTTGAGAATGGGTGGCAGAGCAAGTAAAAACCTCACTTCTGCATTTCAGCTTGTAAATTGCTTCTCTAAATAAAGATACAAAGCTGTTGTTTATCCTAATCTGCAGAATAAATCCATAATATCATGAACTGAGAGATCTAATCTTGCTATTAAATTTAGGACATGTAAATTTTTAAACAATTAAGCTAGAGAATGATCCATCAATGGAAAAATTAAAGGGAAAACAAGGAAGAACATAATGACAAGAGAAAGAAAACCACATATATTTATATATAAGCAAGAAGATAAAAATAAGCAAGTCAGCAACATATATTTTCTTATTGACTGCCAATCAAACAACTACCAATTCATAAAAATAAGCAAGTCAACAAATCATTGATTATTTCTCTTTTATATATATATATATATATATATATATATATATATATATATATAAAAGCTAGCCTCGTATCAAAATTGTATCACACCCATGTGGTCAACAAAACAATCCCTCCAATTCAGGGTATGTGAAGTTAGATTAAAGCTTCTAGTACAAGGAAAAAACAAACTAATACTCGAAAATAAGTTCTGCAGCTACCATACAAGGGAAGTGAAATAATATAAACTTGCCTACAAATGCCAAAATCTTCTTGGGTCAAAAGCTTCATGACCACTTTCATTTCTTGAGGATGGGAGCTGAAAACTATAATGAAACAAAGTCCAGTCAAAGCCTCACTGTTAAAATAAAGTTGCATTATGCAAAGCATACACGATTTCAGCAAAATTCCTAACCAAATAGAGCTGAATGACCCAGCAATAGACATCTAAAACCACAGCAATTACAACACCTATTACCTCAGCAATAGACATCCAAAACTAATAATTCCAAGAAAGACCCAAGTTTTTTTTTTTTTGATAGGCTGAAATTTATTGATGATTTAAAGGAACAAGAGTACAGTAATAGCTCTAAGAAATAGATGTGAAAAATGACAGACAAAATCAAAGAAGAAGCAGCACCGAATATATATTGCCTTTAAGCATATGATTTCTTCCCTTGAAACCTTGATTTGGTAAATACTCTAACCAACTAGAACATTATTCACAAATAATCACATGACAACATGCTTGTAGTGAAATTCGCTTCATCAAATATGAATTCAGTTCAGAAAAGAAAAATTAGCAACAACAATAGCGCATATCGATAACATCTCTTTTTCATATACCAGATTTGAAACCCAAAAAAGCATGGACATCTAGAACTAGATTTTAATTGAAAATTGACAAATATATTAAACAAAATAAACCACACAGGAACAGCCATTTGATTCCCAGAATAAAATTAGTATGCTTATTATGTGAATCGGTATGTTGTATTTAACAAAATCGGAATGTGATTCTTATAGGCCTTATTATTTTTCTTTTTCTTTTTAAATCTATCTTGAAAACATTAAAATTAAAGCATAATCTGATTAAAAGGATGGATTTAGAAACGCTGATGTCTTTTCTTTGAGAATTAATCTTTTGAAGCACTGATATATTTACACAATAAATGCTTATATGCTCTAATAAATTTTGATGCAGTTGATATATATATATATATATATATATATATATATATATATATATATATGCAATTAAAGCATCAGGGAATTTTGTATCAATATATATTCTTTTTCAAACATAGCACTTCCTTTTATATTAAACAACAGCAAATATGAATATATTGACTGGAAAAAAAACCCACGTTGAGCCTGAATTATATAATTATATAAAATATTCATTTCTTTGATCGAATAAAAAAGTTAAAGTTGGTTTCAGATCAATAAAGTTATGCATGATAATGTAGTTCCAGATTTATCATAATCCGACACTCTAATCTATCATTTCATTCTATTAATACTCTTAGGCAAGTATTCATTTAGTGTTATATATTCCATCAACATAAAAAAGACAAAAATCAATGGCGATTATTTATTGATAATTAATGATCAATAGTTAGAATTTTGATTGCAACCTTGTTTATTGTGATAATTAATGATCAATAGTTAGCAGTTTATGTAATTATACTTTCTGGTACACTTTTTTCATATACTTTACTATCAAGTCAAATTTTCTTAATTATCTCCTTTCTTTCTCCCTTGATTGCTTTTTGCAGATGAGTAAATAGTTAGAATTTTGATTGCAACCTTGTTTATTGTGATAATAAGATCAAGCTAGCTATGGAATAATTGAATTATTTATTACTCATTAACCTCTTTCAAAACCAAATTTATTAAAAAAAAAAAAAACCACAAACTCATAGTTTGCACGAGGAAAAACTAGCTAGTGTGCGTTAGCCCATAGTTTTTATTTTTATTTTTTTATTTTATAAATATATTTTTTATTCGAGTGTTCAAAAACCTTGTAAGTTGTAACCTCTAGTCTAGAATGATAAATTATTCAATCCATGGGATATGACCGTAGCAACTACTGCTTCTTTCAGCTTGTAGAAAATTTAATATCTTATTTATTTCAAAAAATAAAATTCCCAACAATTGTTTGATATTCTCACTAATGTCATTCAAAACTTTTTTAAATGTTAATAATATATCATACTTTTCTAAAGAAAACAACTTGATATATTATGCTAAAAACAACTCAATTGAGACTAATAAAATCTAATATGGCAAATTATTATTTTGATGAAAACGGCATGATTTGGTTGTTTATTTTGATTTTTAATCAGAAATTAGCTAGCTTGTATAGATTTAGATTTAGATTGCGACATTCTTAAGACAACTAAACAAATTTAGGTGATATTCAGCTAATCATCGTACCAACCCACCAAACCCTTTATTTCCTTCACACTCTACATGCTTAATTGCTTGCTCCAGAAAGAAAACGGCTTTTAATTATTTTCGATTAATAATTGAATAAGCACAATATGTAAAGCTATAGCCTTTTAGTTATTAATTGCCTACAATCTATTAAAAAACAGCTAAAATTGTGAAAAGAGATTTACAAATAACAAGTTTGTGGCATGATCATCAACCAAGTTCTGATACCAATAAATCAAGTGAAATAAGTTAGTACTCTCTTGCACCATGCACAGATGGTCAATCAGTGGATAAAAGGACAACATTTGCCACTCGCTTGAATGGCATTCACAACAATCAAATAAGCTTTACTGCCCTCTCAACTGGATACATTTTCTTAATAAATCAACAGTCTGCTTCCAACAATATATCAAAAAAAAAAGAAGAAGCAAGAACACAAGGAACAAACCTGTATTACGCCAATTCATAACGATAAACTGAAATCGAGGCTGCGTATTCCTAAATCAATCAATTGTAGGTTAGCTAATTAAAGTCCATTCATAATTTCTACCCTTTTTGAAAAAATAAACTCACCTCTTAACAACGAACAAGGATCCTTCCACGTCATTGTGAGACTGCCCACAAATCAATGAGAATGAGAAACAGAAACGACAATACATAAGTAAATATTTAAGAGAGAGAAACCAACCCATTGGCTGAGCTCGATATTAAACTCGTAGAAGGTGACATGAGCAGCGGTAATGAGAATTTCCTCAACGAAAGGGTCAATTCGTTGAAGAACTGTTAAATTAAGCAGCTTTGTGCTCTGTTGGTCTAGATTGGGCATCAATTTCCCATTTTGAGACATTATTTTCGTTTCCATTTTAGAGAGAGAGGGGCAGCTGTTATGTGAGGGAGGAGAAGAGGCAAATGTGCAGGCTTAGGGTTTTTCCATTTTATAGTTCTAACAAACATGAAAAATACTTAAATGCCCCTCATTTACCAACGGAATTTATATTCCGTTGCTATTTTTGCAACCGAAAACAAATTCGGTTGCTATTTAGCAATAAAAATTATTTCGGTTGCTATTTTTCATTGAAAATGAAAATTAGCAACGGAATTCTATTTTGGTTGCTATTTAGCAATGGAAATATTTTTCAGTTGCTATTTTAGCAACCGAAAATAAATTTTGTTGCTATTTAGCAACCGAAAATAAATTTCGTTGCTATTTAGCAACGGAATTATCTTCCGTTGCTGAATTATCTTCCGTTGCTAAAATAGCAACGGAAACTACATTCCGTTGCTATTTTTCGTCCCAAATTTTATCCGCCATTTATTGCCGCCTTATTTAGCAACGGAATACTAATTCCGTTGCTAAATTATGGCACCAAAAATTTCCTCCACTTTTAGCAACGGAAGATAACCAAATATTTTTCCGTTGCTAAATCTATAAAGTTTAACCAATTTATTTCCGTTGCTAAATAGCAACGGAATTGCTTTTCTGTTGCTAATTTAGCAATGGAATCATTTCCGTTGCTATTTTTTCGTTGCTATTTCCAGATTTTCTTGTAGTGACATGTAACACTAAGCATACAAATATTCATGTTCATTTATATTCATTAATTGTATAGGTTTATACTCTTATACATATTCATGTCACATTTTATCCCTATTTTTATGTCAAAAATACTTTAAAAATATTAGGGGAAGTTTGAGTAAGTTTCGATGATAATTTGGGGCTTGAAAACCAAGTGTAAGAAGAAATAAGGCAGGCACAAGGTAGGGACTAATTAGTTCCAGTCATGAGCAAGGTCCAATTTTGGTTCTAGAAGGTGCACGTGGTGGGGGCTAATTTGTTCCAACTGTGAGCTCCATTCTGCTGTAAGAATTTAGTAGATAAATTATTGAGTCTAACTTGTATATCATTTTAGACCTAGTAGATGACATTTTCATGCAAAGTGTTCTTCTACAAAGTTGTTCTCTTATATCTCTAATTTTAAAATCATTAAAAATGACTCCATTTGAGTTTCTCAATCTCATGATATTAATAAAACAATACATCTTATTCCTAGTGATAGGGCAGCAGACATCACTCAATTTCAAACTATATTATGAAGACTTTAGAGGAAGAATTAAGTCTCGGTTTCTTCTACAAAGTTGTAAATCTATGTCTTATCTTTATTTTAAAATTGGAATAACTTCATTTAGATATCCACAAAAAGAGTTATGCCCTCTAAACTAAAACTTGCTTAAGTGAACCTTTCACTATATCACGTTTGAAGACACAAATCATCATTTCCATGCACTATAACATCACTTTTTAACTCTAACATCAATTATAGTTCACGTACAATACATTTATCAACTTTAATCAATTTAAACATATCATAAAGAAAATATGAACTCCTATACATCTTTATGCCACAAAATCACTCTTTTTAATCACTCTTTATTTCTTTCTCTTTCCTTTTATTTCTTTCTTCTTCAAAACATAGAAATTATGAATTTAAACATCTATTTAATTCAAAAATTTCAGTCCCTAACATATGGGATAAAATAGAGGAAAGAAAAAAGCTAGTTTAACTTGAAATTGCCTAATTATTCCATCTTTTTCTTCACAAACCCCATAGCTGAAATTAAGGGTCATTTCTATGGTGGAGTTGGTTTATTTGGGAAGAAGAGTGGCTAAAATGGGTTCTTTTAGAGTGGCTGGCCATCATGGGTTTTAAACTCATGATTTCTCTTCATTTCCCATGAATTTTCTAGAGTAAAGACTAAGAATTGGACCTCACCCCATGGGCCTACTGTCGCCAACCAGAAGAATAACTTAACTCGTTGAGGCACTCTTAACTTCCAAATTTTATTCCAAAGGGGATCTATTTCATCTGTATTGGGTTCGACCAAGCTGGAGTAGGCCGATTTGATTGTGAAGTCACCAGATGAGGAGATGTCCCAAACAACTAGGTCTTCATCAGCAAGGGACAGTGGAGGGCAAGTTGCTGCAATCTTTAAGAGGATGTGTGGGGAGAAAAACTCCTCAAATCGATTCCAACACCAACCAGCAGTATCGTCAGCAAAAAAATCAACTGTTCTGTTAATTAAATATTCAGGAATAGGCATAGAAGTCTGATGCAATAAAGGAGAATCAATCCCAGGGACCCATCTGTCAAACCAAAAATGAGTTTTTCTTCCATTTCCAACAATCCAACGAACATGGTTCGACATCTTATACCAAACAGAGCAAATTCCTTTCCATACCGGAGTGCTATTGTGCTGCTCAAGAGGACAGGCACTATGGCCATGAGTGAATTTGTATTTGGAAGCAAGTATTGTAACCCACAATTGATGCGGTTGAGTGAGCAAAATCCATGCGATCTTCATCAAAAAGGCCATGTTGAGAGTGTGGGTGTCCCTGAAATAGAGGCCTCCTCTATCTCTTGGTTTAATCAAAGTACTCCAAGGAACCAAAGCTAGTTTGTGAGAGTCCGCCTTTCCTCCCCAAACAAATTGCCGAGAGAGTTTATCAAAATCTGCACTGAGGGTTGAGGGAATTCTAGAAGCTTGAATGACGTAGGAAGGCATGTTAGACAAAACATTCTTAGCAAGAGTAACTCGACCTGCCATGGATATGCTAGAATTTTCCCAGCTAGCCAATCTATTCTTCATCCGGTCAAGTATGTAAGAATAGTGTTTCTTGGACACTCGAGAATGCAAGAGGGGCATGCCAAGATACTTACCCAAATCCGTGACCTCTCTGAAACCTAGCTTGCAATTCAGCTCGCGCCGAAGATGAATATTAACATTTTTGGAATAGAATACGCCAGTTTTATCAATGCTGATCTTCTGACCAGAACACTCACAGTACTCATTGAGAGTTTTTTTAATAACCAGAGATTGTTGCACATCTGCCTCGCTGAAAAGGATCAAATCGTCCGCAAAGAACAGGTGGCTAATGGGGGGACCTCCTCTGTTCAACTGAATCGGATGCCAATGACCATTTTTAACTGCGTCATTAATGCCTTGACTAAGTCTCTCCATACAGAGGACAAAAAGATAAGGGGATAAGGGACACCCTTGTCTGAGACCCCGAGAAGGAGAAAAGGCTTCCGTCATGTTACCATTCCAAAGCAAGTGAGTGGAAGAGGCTGAAACACAGTCCATAATGACATTAATTAGAGCAACAGGAATTCTAGCATCCAGAAGGGTATCCTTGAGAAAGTCCCAACTAACCCGATCGTAGGCTTTTTCCAAATCCACTTTGATGGCCATAAATCCCTTTTTACCTTTCTTCAATCTCATAGAGTGGATAACTTCCTGGGTAATAATGATATTTTCTGTTATATGTCTTCCTGGAATAAAGCTAGTCTGAGTCGGTCCGATTAAGGAAGGCATGAGATGTTTGAGACGGTTAGCAATGGTTTTGGTCACAATCTTATAAAGCACTGTGCATAAAGCAATAGGCCGAAATTGAGAGAAATTCTTCGGAGCATCTACCTTCGGAATGAGGCAAAGGAGAGACTTATTCATAGCATCATTCATCTTGCCACCTTTTAGGATTCTCAAAACTTCCTTGCAGACATCATTACCCACTACATTCCACTGAGACTGAAAAAAACCAGCTTGAATACCATCTATACCGGGGGCTTTCCAAGGCTTCATGTCAAACAAGGCTTTCCGAACCTCCATATGAGTAAATTCCTCCGAGAGCACCGTCATCTTCTCGCCAATTTGAGGGAACAAGCCTTTGATCTTGTAGGGAGAGCGGTTACAGCGATCCTCAGAGTAAAGACTTGAGAAGTAGCTAAATGCCATAGAACTCAGCTTCAATGCATCATCAACCCACACACCTGCAGAATCCTGGAGATATTCAATGCGATTTCTCTTCCTTCTGCGGATAGTTCTGTGGTAAAAAAAAGATGTGTTTTTATCCCCACTTTGGATCCAGTCGCTTCTAGATTTCTGTAGCCAGAGGAGTTCTTCCCGATGAAGAACTTGATGGAGATTCTCTTTTAACTCTAGTTCAAGGTCTTCAAGCTGCTGGGAGTGTCTCCTGGTAAGTTTTTCCTGAATTCCAGCAATACGGGCCAAAAGCTCCTTTTTCTGATGGAAGATATTCCCAAATGTGACACTGTTCCATTGATTCAACTTTCCAGCAAAGGTGCTAATTGAGTCCATCATACTCCCCTCTACTTTCCAGTTACTTCGAACAAAGTCCTGAAAATTTGGGTGAGTTAACCAAGCCTGGAGAAACCGAAAAGGACGGTTGAAGTTGGCACTCCGAGTGCTGTAAAGTTTCAATAAGAGAGGTCTATGGTCGGAGGAGATTCTTGCCAAATGCATAATAGCCGCGTCAGTAAACTGAGTATACCAAGCATTGTTACACAAACCCCGATCTAGCCTTTCGTAGAGATGACCCCTTTTCCAAGTAAAATCTGGACCCCGATATCCCAAGTCAATCAATTTAGATTCAATAAACCAGTCCAAAAAAGGCTTGCTGATCCCTGTTCTGTTGGAAGACCCACCTTGTCTCTCTTTGGCAAATAAGAGGGAATTGAAGTCGCCCATTAAAACCCAAGGATCTTCAGTACACCGATTAATCTGTTGTAAGATAGGCCAAAGCTTGCTCCGTTGAGAGGTTGCTGGATGTGCATAAATTGCCGTAAAATAAAAACCACTTTGATTCTCAGGTCTGACATACAGATGAACAAATTGCATGTTGTTAATCAAAATTTCCACTCGCCAGTTCTCCTTCCAAAGGATCCAGATACCACCACTAAACCCCGTGGCCTCCACTCTATGAGACCGAGGAAAACCAATCTTTTTAATACAATTATCAGCAGTAAGACCACTAATCCGAGGTTCAAGAAGAATCACTAACTTCGGGTTATGGTTCTGAATAAAACACTTCAAAGTTCTCACGAACGATGGGCTTTTAGCGCCCTGACAATTCCAAGAAAGAATAGACATAAGTAAAAGGAAAGGTCAAAGAAAAAACCTTTGGGGCTGAGCTCAGTCTTCACGCAGGTAGGGATCGAGGGGTCCCTCTTCGTCACAAATGTCATCATTGTCCTCTTCATTTGCCATTTGAAGAAACCCATCCGACTCCATTGTATCAGTAGACATAGAGGTGATGCCTGTGTCTGCAGGTTGAAGTTTAGGATCGGGGGGTCTATTTTCTAGCTGTCCCAAACGACTTGAATCTCCTGGAGGGATTTTCAAATTGTCAGAAAATAACATTGTAGAGGGAACTGGTATTTCCATATGCGATTTCCCTACTACTGTGTGATTTTCTGAGTTTAGCGTAGATGGCCTGACCACTAATTCTTCTTCATTTTGTATCTTACTTTTAAAAGCAAAAAAGTCTCCCAATACAACTTTACTTTTGTTTTTATTGATTTCTTTCAAAGGTTGTTGGGCGCGTAAGTAACTCTTTTTGTTGGATCCTTTTTTCCATGTGATAAAGTACCATTAGTTCCATGTGCTTTCCAACTCATGATGCTTTCCTTATTTTGTCCGCCTGGTGACATATTTTTCAAAAAAGGCATGTTTTCTTTGTCTTTTTCAACGAAATATCCTCCTGTTTTCACGCCATCATCCCCGTCCAGCGCCGCAAATCTAGATCCATTCACATTGAAGTCGGAGCTCTTTCCTGGGTTGTCGGTCAGAGATCGAGGATGTCGTCGGCGCTTCTCCACCTTCATCCATTCGCCAAACTGGCCGGAGTGAGTTGCGGCAGCCTCTTTCGACGTATTCTCTTTGTTTTGTCCATTGGAGTCGGTGCTCTGTTTATGGGGACAGAGTATGTCGTTGTGACCAATCCTGCCGCAGTGGAAGCAGATCTCCGGTAGGTTTTCGTATTCAACTCTCTGTGTTTCGCCTTCGATGTTGATCATGGAAACCAGTGGTTGGTCTAGGTCGATAGTCACTGCAACTCTTGCAAATCGACCCCGGTGGAACTCGCTTGTATTGTAGTCGATCTTGGCTACTGGTCCTATAGCTGCTGCTATGGCTGTCAAGATGTTACACGAGTAGTATTGTAAGGGAAGCTCCGGGAGACGAACCCAAACCGTGGTAGAGTTCACAGCCCCGTTGGAAACTCTGAACTGAGGCTCCCATTTCTGCACAAGGAGATATGCTCCATTGATGACCCATGGGCCTTCAAAGAGAGCCTTTGTATAATCTCTCTCAGTAGCAAACTGCACTAGAAAGTATCCTCTACCAATGTCCAGGAGTTTTGCGTTAGTGAGGTTCCATAAAGAGTGGATTCTGGCACTCAGCGCTATGTAGCCGATTGTCTTCCCCAGCAAACTAACAACTACTGCTTTCCCAAGGGTGGCAGAAAGCTTGGAACGAAGGTTAGCAGAGAAGCTCACCACCGGAATGGAGCCAGTTCTGTCGATGTTTACGTCCCCTTCGTCCACCTTGATGTCTACTGCTTCAACGACGTCCTCCATGGAGGATTCCATCATGGATCCGTTCAGAACGCTGTCTCTGTAACCAGAAGCATTGGAGAAGTCTGCTCTTCGTTTAACTTTTTTGGTTGCTCGGTCGACGTCGGGAGGGAGAGCAGGCCGATCTCCGTCAGAAGGGAGAGTGGGACTTGGATGGAGAGAAGATGAGCTCATGGTCTAACTCGCAGTTGAATACAGAACTTAGCTTGTATAGATTTAGATTTAGATTGCGACATTCTTAAGACAACTAAACAAATTTAGGTGATATTCAGCTAATCATCGTACCAACCCACCAAACCCTTTATTTCCTTCACACTCTACATGCTTAATTGCTTGCTCCAGAAAGAAAACGGCTTTTAATTATTTTCGATTAATAATTGAATAAGCACAATATGTAAAGCTATAGCCTTTTAGTTATTAATTGCCTACAATCTATTAAAAAACAGCTAAAATTGTGAAAAGAGATTTACAAATAACAAGTTTGTGGCATGATCATCAACCAAGTTCTGATACCAATAAATCAAGTGAAATAAGTTAGTACTCTCTTGCACCATGCACAGATGGTCAATCAGTGGATAAAAGGACAACATTTGCCACTCGCTTGAATGGCATTCACAACAATCAAATAAGCTTTACTGCCCTCTCAACTGGATACATTTTCTTAATAAATCAACAGTCTGCTTCCAACAATATATCAAAAAAAAAAAGAAGAAGCAAGAACACAAGGAACAAACCTGTATTACGCCAATTCATAACGATAAACTGAAATCGAGGCTGCGTATTCCTAAATCAATCAATTGTAGGTTAGCTAATTAAAGTCCATTCATAATTTCTACCCTTTTTGAAAAAATAAACTCACCTCTTAACAACGAACAAGGATCCTTCCACGTCATTGTGAGACTGCCCACAAATCAATGAGAATGAGAAACAGAAACGACAATACATAAGTAAATATTTAAGAGAGAGAAACCAACCCATTGGCTGAGCTCGATATTAAACTCGTAGAAGGTGACATGAGCAGCGGTAATGAGAATTTCCTCAACGAAAGGGTCAATTCGTTGAAGAACTGTTAAATTAAGCAGCTTTGTGCTCTGTTGGTCTAGATTGGGCATCAATTTCCCATTTTGAGACATTATTTTCGTTTCCATTTTAGAGAGAGAGGGGCAGCTGTTATGTGAGGGAGGAGAAGAGGCAAATGTGCAGGCTTAGGGTTTTTCCATTTTATAGTTCTAACAAACATGAAAAATACTTAAATGCCCCTCATTTACCAACGGAATTTATATTCCGTTGCTATTTTTGCAACCGAAAACAAATTCGGTTGCTATTTAGCAATAAAAATTATTTCGGTTGCTATTTTTCATTGAAAATGAAAATTAGCAACGGAATTCTATTTTGGTTGCTATTTAGCAATGGAAATATTTTTCAGTTGCTATTTTAGCAACCGAAAATAAATTTTGTTGCTATTTAGCAACCGAAAATAAATTTCGTTGCTATTTAGCAACGGAATTATCTTCCGTTGCTGAATTATCTTCCGTTGCTAAAATAGCAACGGAAACTACATTCCGTTGCTATTTTTCGTCCCAAATTTTATCCGCCATTTATTGCCGCCTTATTTAGCAACGGAATACTAATTCCGTTGCTAAATTATGGCACCAAAAATTTCCTCCACTTTTAGCAACGGAAGATAACCAAATATTTTTCCGTTGCTAAATCTATAAAGTTTAACCAATTTATTTCCGTTGCTAAATAGCAACGGAATTGCTTTTCTGTTGCTAATTTAGCAATGGAATCATTTCCGTTGCTATTTTTTCGTTGCTATTTCCAGATTTTCTTGTAGTGACATGTAACACTAAGCATACAAATATTCATGTTCATTTATATTCATTAATTGTATAGGTTTATACTCTTATACATATTCATGTCACATTTTATCCCTATTTTTATGTCAAAAATACTTTAAAAATATTAGGGGAAGTTTGAGTAAGTTTCGATGATAATTTGGGGCTTGAAAACCAAGTGTAAGAAGAAATAAGGCAGGCACAAGGTAGGGACTAATTAGTTCCAGTCATGAGCAAGGTCCAATTTTGGTTCTAGAAGGTGCACGTGGTGGGGGCTAATTTGTTCCAACTGTGAGCTCCATTCTGCTGTAAGAATTTAGTAGATAAATTATTGAGTCTAACTTGTATATCATTTTAGACCTAGTAGATGACATTTTCATGCAAAGTGTTCTTCTACAAAGTTGTTCTCTTATATCTCTAATTTTAAAATCATTAAAAATGACTCCATTTGAGTTTCTCAATCTCATGATATTAATAAAACAATACATCTTATTCCTAGTGATAGGGCAGCAGACATCACTCAATTTCAAACTATATTATGAAGACTTTAGAGGAAGAATTAAGTCTCGGTTTCTTCTACAAAGTTGTAAATCTATGTCTTATCTTTATTTTAAAATTGGAATAACTTCATTTAGATATCCACAAAAAGAGTTATGCCCTCTAAACTAAAACTTGCTTAAGTGAACCTTTCACTATATCACGTTTGAAGACACAAATCATCATTTCCATGCACTATAACATCACTTTTTAACTCTAACATCAATTATAGTTCACGTACAATACATTTATCAACTTTAATCAATTTAAACATATCATAAAGAAAATATGAACTCCTATACATCTTTATGCCACAAAATCACTCTTTTTAATCACTCTTTATTTCTTTCTCTTTCCTTTTATTTCTTTCTTCTTCAAAACATAGAAATTATGAATTTAAACATCTATTTAATTCAAAAATTTCAGTCCCTAACATATGGGATAAAATAGAGGAAAGAAAAAAGCTAGTTTAACTTGAAATTGCCTAATTATTCCATCTTTTTCTTCACAAACCCCATAGCTGAAATTAAGGGTCATTTCTATGGTGGAGTTGGTTTATTTGGGAAGAAGAGTGGCTAAAATGGGTTCTTTTAGAGTGGCTGGCCATCATGGGTTTTAAACTCATGATTTCTCTTCATTTCCCATGAATTTTCTAGAGTAAAGACTAAGAATTGGACCTCACCCCATGGGCCTACTTTTGGGCCTTAAGTAAGCCTTACTAACTTTCCTTCGTCCTTAGTTTCTCCCTTTGTTTTTCTTTTCCATTTTATTTCTTTTCTTTTAATTTTTAAATCCTTTAGATTACACTTCCTTCTAGTTATATATGCGCATGCTTATACAAAATGACCATATTGCCCCTACTCTTTTAAGACAATTACTTTTATGTCCCAAACAATACTTCATTAGTTAACCAGGCACATATTGATCACATTATCACTTAAGCATACATATATTCTTCTAGGGTATAAATAGAGGCATCAAATTTCTATCCCCCTTAAAAGAATTTCGTCCTCGAAATTCTTCTTATCACTGAACATATCATTACACCAATTCTAAATAACATCATATAAAAATAGCACTAGATAGAACATACCAGGTAGACATCCTAGGCCATCCTTATCCTCTTCAATCATCGCATACACTCAAGCTGAAGTGTTAAAAGCAGCAGGTTTCTCTACAGTCTCAGATGGTGCTCGACCTCTTCTACCTCGACCTCCATTGGTATTCCCAGAAACATTAACATTTCCTCCACTTACTTGTGAGGATAAACTCTCTTGGGCTTGAGGAAAATTGGCTAGCATGTGTTCCATGATGCCACAATTAAAGCAAGCTCCAGTGAGCTTCCTACACATACCCCAATGCTTATTTTAATAATGCTCACATATTGGTGGAGTGCTACCTCTACTAGATGGTGTTGTAGCACTAACCACTAAAGTTGGCTTCTGAACTGAACTCTGGGTAACCTACTTACCTTGAGCCTTATGAGCCTTCTTACTACCAATCACTTCAGTATCTTGTACTTTTCTCTTTTGTTCTTTCTTTTGCTTCACTTGTTCAATTTTTTTCACTTGTAAGGTAGCCTCAATCAATTAATAATAATTCACTTTTTGTATGGCAGTTACTAGTATCAAACGTCCTCAAATGATCTTATTTAAACCATCCTCAAATTGCCTACATCGTAAGTCTTCTGTGATCAATGTGTCAGGCACATACTTACTCGGTTGATTAAGCTTTTTCTCATATTTGACTACTGTTTATTCTTTTGCTTTAAGCTCACAAATTCCTTCCATTTAGTCTCTTTGTAAGCTTTGGTAATATATCTCTTCTCAAACTCTTAGATTCAAAAGTCCCATATCAATTCAATAGGCTACTGAGGATTTCAAAGCACTAATTTCCACCAGTCATAGGTTAGACCTTGCAATAAAGACACCGCATAATTTACCCGTTGATTCGATAGACAATATGCTCTTTAATTTCTCCAACCAAAATTCAGCTACATTGGACTCATCTACAAATGTACCTATAAACTCTTCTACCTTATTTTCCTAATAAGATCAGTAAAAGCCTTTGGAGCAGTTAATCTATCTATTATCTGCATTAATCCTTGCACTAGCATTAGGTTACCTTGAGCAGGATTTTAATCCTTTATTGGTGGTGGTTGCTCAGGTACAAAAGGATTAATATGTGCTGGATTTACACTTTCAATAATCCCTCTTACATCTTCATTGAAGCTCGATTCCATCTTTATCCTACACAAGCCAACATCTATATTAAGGCTACAACATTGTATAGACACACGTATGTCTAATCTAGTCTTTAGCATCCTATAGTCCAAAACTACCTAAACCTAGGCTCTGATACCAATTAAATTAAGACTCTTTTATACCCCCTTATAAGGAATACAAGAGCATGACAAGCCCTAATAAATTCATCTTGTTACATTATTTTCACTTCTCTTAAATTATGTCTTTTTATTGTTAATAGTTACCTTACTTAATTTCATTCAATCTATAGATCACAACATATATAATTACATATATTATATCAAAATGCTTATAAATATTTACATAACTTGTTCGTTACTTACATTAAACGTTTTTTACATCATACAATACAAAAATAACTATATAATAAAATTACCCTTCAAACTTTACTCTTAGTGGCCTATAGATGTTGACTTGAGAACCGGCACTTTAATTAACACTGTATACCTACACGGGAAGAACACCCTTGCTGAGCAATGGCTCAATGAGGAGTAAAATAATCCAATAGACTTCTAGCCGAAGTCTTAAATATAAAAATACAATATGCCAATATACATTACATGATGACATTTAACAAGTAACCTAACCTATCCGGATGCTCACATCATTATATACATACTTTTAAAGTAGTAACATCATGCATTTGATAATACCTCAGTACTATTATGATTATTATAGTAAAAAAAACTCACAATATCATTGAGAAACACTAGCTTTACAATGAGGCACTAAAATGTTTATGCCATTAATCACTAATATCACTTCATTCGCCTGAATTTTCATTAATGGTCAATAACGGGAACAAACACTAGATACTGATGAACAATATCAATCACTAGAGATGCAATGGTCTCAAATCACTGGATACCAATAGGAATCGAAAGACTAGATACCTTTCGGTGCCAACATTAGCAGCTGCAATCACCATCCCTTATAGGCATGCCTATCTATCTACTACTATGTGAAATTCAGGCTTACACTAAGACTTTGATCACTCAAGAGTATCACATTTAATAAATTTAGTATTGTAGAATCAATACATATAATAAAGCGTACAATAATATCACTAAATTATTCATATTCAATCACAATTAAGATACACTTCAACTATTTATCACTTATTGTTTAACATGCAACACTAAGCATACAAATATTCTTGTTTATTCATACTTATTAATTGTACATATTTATACACGTATACATATTCATGTCACATCTTCTCCCTATTATTATGTCTAAAATGCTTTAAAAGTATTATAAGAAGTCTGAGTAAGTTCTAGTGACAATTTGGGGTCTAAAAACCAAGTGTAAGAAGAAATGGAGGAGGCACACGGTGGGGACTAATTAGTTCCAGTCGTGAGCAAGGTCCAAATTTGGTTCTAGAAGGTGCACACGGTGGGAACTAATTAGCTCCAACCGTGAGCACTATTCTTCTGTAAGAATTCAATAGACAGATTCTTGAGTCCAACTTTTATATCATTTTAGATCTAGTAGATGATATTTGTATGCAAAGTGTTCTGCTACAAAGTTGTTCTCCTATATATCTAGTTTCTAAATAATTAAAAATTACTCCATTTGAGTTTTGCAATCTTAAGATATTAATAAAATAGTGCATCCTGCTTCCAGTGACAAGGAAGCAAACATCACTCAATTTCAAGCAACATTATGAAGGCTTTAGAGGTAAAATTAGTATCAGTTTCTTCTATAAAGTTTTAGATCTATGTCTTATATTTATTTTGAAACTAGAATAACTTCATTAAAACATCCACTGAAAGAGTTATATCCTCTAAATTTAAACTGGTTCAAGTGAACCTTAAGCAGATTTTCACTATATCACTTTCTAAGACACAAATCATCATTTCCATGCACTATAACATCATTCCTTAACTATAACATCAATTATAGATCATATACAATACATTTATCAACTTAAATCAATTTAAACACATTGTAAAGAAAATATGAAGTCCCATACCTCTTTATGCCACAAGAGCACTCATTTTAATCTCTCTTTATTTCTTTCTCTTTCCTTTTGCTTCCTTCTTCTTTTACATACAAAAATTATGAATTTAAACATCTATTTATTTCTCAAATTTTAGTACCTAACATGTGGGACAAAATAGGGGAAAGAAAGAAGCTAGTTTACCTTGAAATTGCCTAACTACTCTCTCTTTCTCTTCACAAACCCTAGAGCTGAAATCAGGGTTATTTCTACGGTAAAGTTGGTTTATTTGGGAAGAAGAATGACTGAAATGGGTTCTTCTAGAGTGGCCAGCCATCATGGGTTTTAAACTCATGCTCTCTCTTCATTTCTCATGAATTTTCTAGAGAAAAGACTAAGAATTAAGCATCAACCCATCTGACTTAAGTAAGCCTTACTAACTTTCTTTCATCCTTGGTTTCTCCCATTGTGTTTCTTTCCCGTTTTATTTCTTTTCTTTCAATTTTTAAATCCCCTACATTACACTTCCTTTTCGTTTTGTATATGCATGCTTATATGAAATATCCATATTGCCCCTACTCTTTTAAGATAATTACTTTTATGTCCCAAACTATACTTCACTAGCTAACCAAGCACATATTGATCACATTATCACTTAAGCTTACATACATTCTCCTAGGGTATAAATAGGGGTCTCACACTTCTTATTTCATATGATGCCCAATGATAATTGTTCTGGTTATGAGAATAAAAGTCTGAAAAAACCAGGAACAGTTTGATCCACTATAGAGTTTTAATAAAGAAATGATTAAGAAAACATAGGTCAAAATAAACCACGACCTTGAATCACCATTTCACGGCCGTCAATTGGGTGTTTTGTTGAACGTGGTCTTAAAGTTCTAATTCATTAAAGTTCTAATTCATAGCATAGCTATGAACTAGAACTTCACAACTCACGACCATGAAGTAAATGTCACGACTGTAACTTGTGAATTTCCAATTCATATATGGAATAGGAGTCTTTTTTCTAATTGGTTTTAATTATTTTCCTAATTAAGAATTAATTATGAATCTCATTCCAATTTTATCTTGGAATCATTTTCTAACTTAATTAAGATTGATCCTCTATATAAAAGGGTCTCTTTAAGTGTTTTAAGGGTTGAACTTAGTTGGATTTTCTACACCAAAAATCATACATATTTTACTCTCTCTAATTTTAATTAATCATTTAATTAGGATTAGAGATTTATTCAAGGTTCAATCAAATAAGTTTTTTTACAAAATTAATTGGTAAAAATCTTCACCAAAAAAACCAAACTAAGGAGTTGGTGAATTTGATTGATTCTTGTAACCCGAAGGCTTCCTACTATGACACTTAAGCTGTGAGATTCTTGAAGGTAAATTATCAAGGAAGCAATACCGGTCTCTATAGTTAATTAATTTATTCTTCTTCTTTGTTATTCATTGTACAATAATTAAACATGTAATTTTTACTTGTAATCAACTTAGGAATTATTATAATTAATTAACTTGCATTGGACATGAAATCAAGTTAAATCCAATGATTATAAGTATATTTTGGTTAATTCTACACCTAGATACGCATATGTTTATATCTTATTAGTATATGTTTGTGTGGATTTATACAGCTGAATTCGGATTTAAAAAACAAAAAAAATTGTTTCGATAAAAAAGGTTTTAAATATTCTGTTAAAGAATGATTTCATTCTTCCAATTTTAGAATTATAGAACCTCACAGGTGTGAACATACCTTCATGGCCATAATCCTAGAACTATTTGGTTCCACTTTGTTTTTTAATTTAATATATTTTTAATTCTTTCTTTGCTTTATTTACTTTATTTTTTTAAGTAGATTTTGAAGATGCATGAATTAAGGTTTTCTTTTTTTACTATTTATTTTATTTTTATTGTTTTAACTCCAATTATGCAATATTCTTTTTTTTTATCCTTATAAAAAGCATATTTGTTTGTTTATCACCTTCATTTATTTTATTCTATTAAAAGCTCATGCACTTAATTAATTAACATGGTGTTTTGTTAATCAAAACAATTTTGTTTTCTTAACCAAAACTCACAATAAAAACTTTTTTCATAATAGATCAATGTTTTAGCCCAAATTGACATTTGAGGACTAATGTCCTCAAAATTAATGAATTGGTCCATTTTAATGTTTTTAATATTGTATCAAGTGCTTTATTTATATGTGCAAAAGCTTTCATGCCTCATGTATGTTAACTTTATGTATTTTACTGCTTTTATATATATTTGTCATGAATATATATTTGTCATAAGTATCATATAAGAGAGAAGATAAATCTAATAACTTAAATCAATTCAATCTAATTTATTATTAACTTGGGGCATAAATAAGAGTAGAGTTTTGAACTTATTGTTGGTTTGGCTCTATGAGATTTTTCCCAATTTGATTGGGTGATGGCTCTTAATAAACCTACCTCAGTTTCCTAACAAATTGCAAAATTCTTTTTATCTTATGAGATATATGATGAGATTCCTTAAGATGCATTATTTTGAGGATGGGCTATTAGTTGAGTCTTTGACTGTTTTGGAGTAAGGTGGACTGAGTATTAGTGGCACAAACAATGGTGACTCTACTAGGGATTGTGAGTCTTTACTCTAAAAGTTCTCCAAATTAATATTGGATCAAATCCTTAAGTTATTAGCTTTATCTTTTCTTGAAAAAATTACATTATATGCTCTAGCCTTATAATAAGTTAAGCGTGCCTTTTATCTTGGTGGCATCTCAAAGCATGAACCTACATTCACTCATTATGGGGACTTGTTAAAGATGATAATCACCATTTGAACTATGTGCCTTGATGGCATATAAAGTGATGGGCCAATTGGTAATTATTCTCATGATGAGATGATTCTTACAGAGGAATCATTCTTGGATGACCATAATTTGTGAGACTATACCACAACCTTTGTAATGGCAATAGGCATCTCCGCTAGGTACCATAATAATTTGCATTGTGTTTTATTTGGGCCTTAATTTATCAAGTATATTTAATCACTCCAAAATGCTCTCCACATTCATTTGATGAATTCAACATTTATTTCAAAACTCATATTGTAACACCCTCAGTTCATTCATGATTTTCATATATTGTACATGGTTACTAACGATGTTACATGATTACTATTCATTTAATGAAAATTTCAGCAATATAACGGCTTGTAAACCGTGTTACCCTAACCTGCAAATTAACAAAAAACCACTCCCAAAATGCAATCTCCACCTCCAATACTCCAAATATTCATAGCACTTCTAAGTCATTCATCAATTCACATCACAACACAACAGCAAATTTCATAAACATGTGCTTAAAAATGTATACATATAATTAGCTTTTACAATTCATTTACATTCAACATACAACAGAAATCACTAAAAAAAAACTACTAATTAGCGCCGGACAATTTTGTCGCTAATTACTAGAATTCCCTCGCTAAATTAAATTAGCGACGCCGCAACGAATAGTCGCTAAAAACCCAGTCGCGAAAGTACTAGCAACGAAAATCAAAATTAGTCGCTAATTTAGCGATGAAAAATTTCGTCGCTAATTTATTTTCATAATTAGTCGTCGAATTATAATAATAATATTTAGCGACGAAATTTTTCGTTGCTTATTATTTGTTAAATTCTAATGTTTACACAGTAGCGACAGTTTCTGTCACGAATCCGTCGCTAAATTATTGCATAATTTAAATTTTTCTTTTAATCTATTTTTAAATTTTCATCCTGTATACTGTAAATAATAATCTTATATTATAAAATTCAAATATAATAGATGCAAATATAAATAATAATCTTATATTTTCATATATATAATTTGTAATGAATTCATTACAAATATACAGTTAACATAAAAAATAATATATGAAACGAAGTATTGTTTATACAATCAATTTCCCTAAAATTAATAACAAATTAAATCTTTACAATTTTCTATCAAATATAGAATTAGCTCATAACTAATATTATTATAGTAATATGCCCTAAGCCTAAATATAGTCCCTCTCCTCGTCTTCTTGCTGCAATAATGGACACCAATAATTATGTCGACAAGAAACTAACCGAATCCATGGATGCAATAATGGACACCACACACATAACAAGAGCCATTTTCCATTTGAAGATACTGCACAAAGTATAGAATAGTATTTTAGATGTTTTGGCAAATAAGTAAATTATAATAAATACATTCTGTTAGAGAGCAAAAACCAAAGCAAATACTTGAAAGTAAATCCAAGCTCAGGTTATGAAGCTTACAAGAGAAAACACAATAACCAGTAATATTTGCACTACTAAATCAAGACTAGAAAAATTGTCATGTAAATATCAGCAATTTATTTCATGAACATCTCATACACAGTAAAACAAAACACCAAGTCATGAACTTTAAGCTTCTAAAGGACAATACAATGGATGTACGTATACAAATACAACTAGTGGACAGCAATATTTAGGACAATGACACATATACTGAAATGTAACAACACAGTAAAACTAAACTCCAAGTCAGCCAAAATTTTATAGAGAAAAAAATCAATTAAATCTCCGTTAATCTAAGACACATTTGCTTACATGAACCATAGCAACAATCAATCTCGGAACTAAAAAAAGAAAACTGTCAACTTTCATTCTCAAAATTGGTTGTTAAGGAACAAACTCTAAGATGTGACCATCAAGATTAAGGATATTATAACATGTCTACTCCAGACCAAGTAAAATTATTATATACAATTTGGAGAATTCTAATAAAGAAGATTTGAAATAACCTTATTACCTTAAATGAATCGTAAATCTCTCAAATCAAACTTTTGACATAAGTTGAGTTCAACTTTTTAGCTCTACTAACATATGGTCCCCTCTCCTAAGAAAGACAAAAACAAAAAAGAATATTAAACCACGACAAGTAGATTGAAGTAAAAAAAAAAAACATTTTCATGATCAACACATCACTACCTTGATTGACATCTTCCAAGTTTCAAACACATCACTACCTTGATTGACATCTTCCAAGTTCCATACTCCACAAGGATGATGCCAATCAACTGTTAAAATGAAAAAACATATAAGAGATACATCGAAAGAAGAAATCAATGTTTTGCTCTTATAGTATCAACCGAAGAAATTGCCCTCGATCGATTCATCACCAGCATATAATACATAGCAAATCTGATGACAACTGAATTATTAATGAACAGCTTAGTGATCACTGAAAGCAACATTATCTGCAAAATTAGCTAACCTTCTCGGCATTCTTTATAGCTACATAAGCTTTGGCATGATCTCCGGCATTGAGAGCACTTAAATCGAATTTTTCTGGAGAAACTTTAGTAGACCATAAGCGAAGATTTATTGTGGTCTTGGTTTTATATGTATATGTATAAATTGGGTGCCAAAAATTTGATCTGCCTACCATTATTCAGAATAAAGTGTCCTCAAAACAAATAAGATGTGTGTGGTTATGGATATAGTAAGCCAAAGATGGAAAGAGATTCACATCAGAGATGGGAAGGAAGACCAAAAGTTAATAGTGATTTTACTTTAACAGTAATCTTAATTAGGAGGTTTATTTATTTAGCATGTATTTTATTATGGTAGGAATTTTTAATTTTAGGTTTGCCTATTTCAACAATTCTTCCTATTTCATTTCAGTTTTCCTATTTTGCTTGATAAAAGAGAAAGAAAACTAAGAAATAAGAGAAGCAAAAAAATTTATACTCCTGATAAATAAGAGAAGCAAATGACACACACAAATTCTCTTCGGAGCTGAAACCAGTAGTTACAGAACCTTAGTTGTAATAGATACCTAGACCACTTGAGTATTACAGATGAATTAAGGCAGTAGAATTGTATTCCTAATTAGTATTTATGTTAGCAGTATTTAGTAAATGAGTTATATTCTAAGCAGTATTCCTCCCATTAGCTTATAGTTCCCATTTTCCTCCTATTAGCTTATAGTTCCAATTTTCCTCCTATTAGCTTATAGTTATATTCTAAGCAGTATTCCTCCTATTAGCTTATATTCTAAGCAGTATCTCTCTTTTCTAACGAGTCTAAGGTTTTGAAGCTCCCCTTAACGAGTTATGCATTACCCTAATCATAAGTTACTTTCATGGAAGAAATTGTAATAAAGGGGCGGCGTCTTTGACGAAGCAGAGTTTCCAGTTCATCCTAGTGACTTAATCAGTATTTCATAACATAAAATTGAGATTCTAGTTTTACTTGAGGCAAACATGGACCTTATAAAGCTAGTTTAAGCCAAAGTCTACTTACAGTTTATCTAGAATGATATCCATAATAGTACAACCACAGATGAAATCACATATCAATTTTATAACCAGCAGGCTCAACAAACTCCTGGAAGCATTCAAATTATGATCATCTTGGAATAAACACGTACATAATTTGAACAATAGAAATATACTTAGCAATAAACCAAATTGACAGCATGAAATAATAATGCAAAGGCATTAGCCTACCCAAAATATGCAAGGAACTGTGATCGGAACTTCGTCGGACCGGTGACCGGATCTTCTCCGGAGCTCTGTCAATGATGGTTTGACACTGCTACTCTATAGATCGAGATCCCTTAATTTCGTTTCCGATGGTCACGCGCTCCAACACTGCTATGATCGGCCAAAATTTCGCAAAAATCATCGGTGGCTTCTCCTCTCCGGTCTACCAATCACCGATGAGTGAGGATCGACGGAAGGAACCGAAAGATACACCTTGCCATTGGGAGTCATCCAATGGTGGTCATGACATTGACCGCCGTCGTGGCTCGCCGGAACGGAGGGGAGGAAGTGGTGGCTTGAGATGAGAAAATGAGGAAGAAGGAAAAGAAGAACGACAATCATTAAACACTGTGATCGGTGTGGGGTGGATGTCCAGGGAGCGACATCGATGAGGCGATCGTCGGTGACACACCGCACCTCTAAACGGTGGGGTCCAACTCCTTCCTGCTCTCCCCGATTCTCCTCTCTTCTCTTTTTTTTTTATTTAAAACTACTTTGTTTTGATTTCTATCCACACACCAACACTCAACTTTTTAATCTAGATCCCCCCCCCCCTTGTTTTTATTTGTGGCCTCGAAATGCCACTATCATTAAAGCTTTTACGTTGTTGTTAATAATAATAATAATAATAATAATAATAATAATAATAATAATAATAATAATAATAATAATAATTATTATTATTATTATTATTATTATTATTATTATTATTATTATTATTATTATTATTATTATTATTATATACTTAATTTAAGTTAATTGTGGTTTTGGAAATAAAATATATTTTAATTTAACACCACTAATTCAAAATTCATAAATAATTACTTATTTGACCTAAATTCTCATTAAAATTATACATTTGTTCACCTAAATCAAATATTATTCATAAGTTAGAAATATTTCTGGTCGACTCAGAGTCGGGACGTTACAATATAAACCCGGGAAAATAAAACATAACCTTTATGTACACCGCTACCGAATTAACAGACCCAACCACAAATGTGCCCAAAAGCTAAACACTTATAAACCTACTGCATAATTATAAGATCCAGCAAAAATAAAAAGAAAAAATGAAACAAACTACAAAAAATCCAGCTAATTACAACAATGCTTAAACTAAACAAAATAAACCTAGATGCTATCTTTTGTTGATCGAGTGGGAAGAAATTGACGAATCCAAACCCTAGATCACCATCTTCTCGGTGGAAGGAAGATTTGTGACAGCCATCGCACTTAGAGAAGGGACGAATTTGAGAATGAAAACGGTGGAGAAAGATGAGGGAAGAGAAAATATTGTTTTTATATCTAGGGTAAATTTATGAAATAACTAAAATACCCCTACCAAATTTCATCATTTTATCCTTGCATTCAAGGATAATTTTAGAAATATATATAACTAAAATTTTAAATATTTTAAAATTTGCTCAAAATTTTAACAAAATAAAAATAAATTATAAATTTTTATAATCATTTTAAATGAAATAATAAATTTTATATTATTATTTTATAAATATTTATTTTTATTTTTTTCATAATATGACTATATAATAATTATAACTATTACTTTATTATTATTATTAAAAATGTAAAATTTTTAGATTAATAAGTTTATATTTGAGGATAATTGATAAAGAAACCATTGGAATTTCTAATAATTTAACATTTGATTTAAATTTTATAAAATAAAAATAAATTACAAATTTTTTATTATTATTTTATATGAAATAATAAATTTTATATTACTATTTTAAAAATATTTATTTTTATTAATCTTGCACACGCAAATATATAATAATCGTAACAATTAGTTTATTATTATTATTATTAAAAATGTAAATTTTCTAAATAAATAATTTTAAATTTTGGTATAATTGATAAAAAAATTATCATCAATTTATAAAATAATTTATCATTTTCTATTACAAAATAAAATATTCATTTCATATGGTTTATATTAAAATTACTTGAAATTATACATAAATCAAGTGACTGAAAATAAAAAAAATATTTTTTAATTTATTTGCGACGGATTAGCGACTATAACTTTCCGTCGCTAAATGTTTTACGGTAATAAATTGCTATTCACGACAGTTAATTTCTGTTGCTAAATCGTCGCAAAAAAGGCACAATATTTTCCCTCCAAAATTAGCAACTAATTTATTCATCACTAAATTTTCTGAAACTAATTTTATGAATAAAAAATTATAAAAATTAGCAACGGAAATATTTGTTGCTAATTTCATCGCAAATCATGGCGCTTATACTTCCTGGCAATAATTGGCGATTGATTATCTAGTTCCATCGCTATTTCGTCGCAAAAAATAGAAAATATCCTCCCCACGATGGAATTGAAAAACAGTCGCGAATTCGTCGCGAAATTTGTGACTAAAATATTGTCGTCGCTAATTTTAATCGCTAATTTGCAGTTTTTTTTGTAGTAAATTACTACTTGCCATAATCTAATATCTAGCACATGGGTTGTGTAGTTTTTGTATCCATAAGCGCATCGCATGTACATGTCATTTCGATCCTTCCTTATCTTGTCTTTAATTTTCTGTCCCTACCATAGTCAACAAATAATGTGCTAAGTAACAGTATTGCTCAGTGATCGATAAAACTATATAGAATTTCATTTAAATAAATTTATTATTATTATAATCTTGTTTTGTTATTTTTGTTTATCTGTCTGTATGTATGTAATTTTCCAAATTATTGTTTAGTCTTTGTTGGTTTTATGCCTTTACATGTTCACCTTCTTGTTGTCTGACCTTTGTTACTGATATTTTCGACATTAAATTACCTTAATGCCCTTGCATTTTTATTTAATTACTTACTAGTTCTGATCCTTCACCTAATTTAATTATTTTATTTATCTCACTTTGTTTGAACTTTATTCCGATTTTTTCATGATTTATAAACTTAACCTTACTAAGCATATTGTTTATGTAATTCAATTACCATCTTATTATAATTTCTTTTCCTGCTGACTGAATTATATTTTATTGTACTTGATTTCTTAATTGATTACTCTTAAAATTTTTCATCTTTTCTGGCATTTTCATTTAGGTCCTTACTTTTACCAAATGACATTTATATCTCCTTTGTTTTCTCAGTGCAACGTCTGAGTTCTGTTTTTTACTAAATTAACATTCAAATTTCTTCCCTAACTTGACTAGCCTTTTTGCGGTCTCTTTGTTTATAATTACTATTCTAATCTTTATTTCTCCTTTTTGACATTTTTTGCCATAAAATTATATTTTCTTTCACTCTAGTCCTTAAATTTGCTTCCTCTGCCAAAATTACTTTTTCATCCTTATTTTTCCAACTTTTGACTAAATTACAATTTTACCCTTAATTTACTAAATTTGCTCAAATTTCTTTTGCACCCTTCTTGTTTGTGGATTTTATTGCCTATTGATCAATTTACCCTCATTTACTCTATTGTATCTTTATTTCATTTTTACTCCTCAACTATATTTTAGTCTTCATCATTCTTCATGTCATGGCAAATTACCATTTTACCCTTTTATGTTACTTTTTGTTGCTTTAAATCAATTTAATCCTCTTATTGTCTAAATTTTACTATTTAGTCCTTTTATACTTATTTTCGTATTAATTTCCACATAATTCGTACTCAAATGTAAAAGTACAATTTGGTCCTCAATGCTTTCTTATGTCTCTGGATTGTGTTAAATTACTCTAATGTCATCCCTTTTGGTTTCTTTGTGCTTTTATTCCTTTCTAAGTTCAATTTTACATTTTAGCCCCTATGCTTTTTAATGTGATGGTAAATTATAGTTTGGTCCCTAAACTTTATATCCTTCATGTTTGACCTCGTTTGACTTTTATTTTGACTCTTTTAACTTTTATTTTCTTTCAAATGTAAAATTTGCATTTTGATCGTTATACTTCTCCACAAAGTGGTAAATTATCTTTTAGTCCCTAAAATTTTTATGATTTATGATTTTGCCCCTTTCACTTGTTTGACCATTTTAACTTCTTTAATCACCTTATTAAGGTTAAATTACGATTGTGCCCCTAATTTATCGCATAATTATATTTTTTCCCTTTTCGAGTCTATTAATCATATTTTTCACTTCATATTTCATTATATTTATGATCTCTTTTATGCCTAATCTACCTTTTGGTCCCTATATTTCTCGTGTAATTATAATTTTGTCCTCTTTGAACTACTAACTTCATTTCTCACTTTATTTCTTATTTAATTAATCTTATGGCTTCCTACATGCATATTTTACCATTTTTATCCTTGTTTTGTCTTATATTTACAGTATTGTCCTTCTTGGAATTAATTAATCTAATTTTTCACATTATTTCTTACTTTATTAACGTTATGACATACTTTATGCATGATTTATTCTTGAATTTTTGTTTCCATGTATATTTACTATTTTGCCCCTAGTGATGACCAGTGAAAATCCTCAAACCGAATATGCAAGACGAGGACTCTATGACTGTATGAATGTACTGTATGACTGTATGTGAGGTGACTACTTAAGTGTAGCCAACCTTTAATAAAAATTTACTGTATGATACAATTGCGGTATATAAGTCCTTATGGCTAGCCATTATATCCTAATGTACTGAATTACCTATTGTGCACTAAGGGCAACTAATTAATTTACTTTATGCTACGTTGTTGTTTTACACATTATGTCATTGTCATTATGTATCATGTTATACATGCCCATTCTTTTTGCATTCATCCATATCACATGTAAATCCATAATATACATGATGAATGACATCCATACTTGATGAGAATATGGCATTTCCAAAACGTATACTATTCAGCCTCTTTGATTACTCATACATGACATGTGTTTTCTCATTCTTTATCATGTCATATGCATTCCTTGTATCATTTTATATACTTATATGTTACTATACATCTTTTACACATTAATGAACATTAGTTACAACATGGTATACCATTATGTTCACATGTCAAACATTATGTCCACATGTTATCTTAGACTCAATTTATTCTCACTATGTTCATTCATCATGGTATTATACAATTTAGCCTTCACATTTGTAAAACATTAAACTAACATATTATACCATATGAAACATAAATCGGTCAAGACATGTTTCTTACTTATATGCTTAATTTCTTTTTAGCTTCATGCTTATTTCATGTTTAATCATCATTTTTCAAAGTTATCCTAAATTATTTCCCATTATTCCTTAAGTTCACATAGTTACATAATGTTATATCATTTTATTCACATAAAAAATATTATGTCTATATATTATTTTGAAATCAAATTTATAAAATTATGTTTATTCAATCTAATATTACACATTTTATGCTTAATATACCAAATAGTATCAAATTCACACATTATACCACATTATGTACATTTAGGCCCCATCATGATCCTTCATTCTAAGCTTGATTTCTTTCTTATTTCTTATTTATTTTATGTTAAAACATCATGCTATAATGTTATCTTGAATTAATTTACATTTTCCTTAAACTTTATATAGTTACATAATATGATTTTTAAGTAAAATTCAAAGAATTAAATGAAATAGACACTACAAGAAAACTGGCCTTTAACGACCAAAAATTTGATCCTTAAAAGTTAAAAATTGGTCCTTAAAGGTCAATAGGGACCAAAAATCTGATCCTTAACTGGTCCCTAAAGGCTCCACCACTAATGACTAACAGGGACCAAATATTACAGCTGGACCTTAAAGGTTTTTAAGGACTAGAAATAATCTGGTCCGTAAAAAGTATTAAGAACCAAATTTCTTGTCCTTAAAGGTTATGCTCACGTGACTAGCTCGGTTTTTAGAGGCCAAAAATATGGTCCTTAAAACATTTTAAGAATCAAAGTAATTGATCCCTAAAAAATATTAAGGAACAAAATTTTGGTCCCAAATAATTAGGCCATGCAACTAATCAAACTTTTTAAGGACCAAAAATTTAGCCCCTAAAATTCAAAAAGGACAAAATTTTATCCAACTTTTAAGGATCATATGTAAATTCGATCACTAAAAGGTCAATAAAAACTAGAATTTTGGTATTTAATCTGGTCACTAAAAGGTAAATAATTTCTATTGATTCCAAAATAAATAAAATTTTTAATCCTGTAAATTCAATTCAATTATATAATTCATAAATAATAGATACATACATAAATAATAATTCCAACATTTCATATATATATAACTTGTAATGAATTACAAATGTAGAGTTAACATCAAAAAAAAAAACAATCATATGAACAAAAATATTATTTATACAACCCCTTTCCAAAAAATTAATTCCTAGCAAAATAAGATGATTTCCTAACAAATATAAAGTTAACTCCTAGCTAATGTTGCTGCAATAATATACTCCGAGCCTAAATACAATCCCTCTTTGCCGATAGTCTTCAGCCAGTACATTAGTAGCTTGCAAGGCTTCCTGCATATACCAATGGCTTTATTACAATTTAAAACCCAAGATAGTCATAAAAATAGCACTAGCTTGCAAGGCTTCCTGCATATACCAATGGCTTTATTACAATTTAAAATCCAAGATAGTCATAAAAATAGCACTAGCTTGCAAGGCTTCTTGCATATACCAATGGCTTTATTACAATTTAAAACCCAAGCCAGTCAAAAAATAACACCAAGTCAGTCAATCATGGGTGCAACAATAGGAAAAATAAGGTTTCTACTACTGCTTTTCCTAAAATAGAAGAAGGTTCAAGCCATGGTGGACGACCATGGAGTGTGCGGCCAAGGTATGACGATAGAGGTCCATGGGCAGCTGATCCTTGCATCAAAGATAAAATCTCAGCTTTTATTTCTTGCATCAAAGCAACTCATGTCATAGAATCCTGATGTTCCATGCTTCATAGCCCTTTCATGTGTGTGTTTTTGTGTGCTGTAAAATTCTGCATCTCTAAAATGTTGTACAAAGTTTGTTTCGCAGCATGCAGATTAGAGTAGTATATGGATTAGCTAATATGTTTATATTCTAATATAGTCTCTTCCTTTCTTTCAAAGACTGATTACTTCCTTTGCATAACTCAAAACTCAAAGGCCTTTGTATAAGTCAAACGGGCCCAATTTTTATCATTGAGCTAAAGCCCTTTCAAAAGAAAATGGAGTTAAGAGCACTAAAAAATTAAAAACACTTGCGTGCATAGTAACAATATCAAATATACTTGATAAATGCAATAAACATTGTCAAGTGTTTTCTACCAAATAAAATGATCAATTTACACCAGTAAGATAGAACATAGCAATACAAGTCTGCAGTGAAGACTCGAGTTCAACCCTATTCAGAAACCTTGCAACAAAAAAAAAATAAAAAATAAAAAATTGATGATTAATTTGCACAAAGATAATAATTTTTAAAAGATAGTAGTAGTTTTACCACCGTGAATAATGCTGGGCTGAGATTGGATTACCACCATTGAGGATATGCTTCCATGTATGCATAAATAACAGCAAAACTGTTGAAGACCAGGAAAATGCTTTCGTTCGAAATCTAATATTTAGATTCACCTGCAAAATTGCAAAATTGTTAGATCCAGAAATTCACTTGTTCTAAAATACGCACCAACAGACCAATGTGAAACTGCACTCAAGCTAGTTAAAATTCCAAGCCAGCAGCATGCTGTGGAGCTCATGAATTGAAGGTGCATATCATTATTTCCATCGTCCATGTCATTATAGTCGTCGTCGTCGTCGTCATCAAAACAAAATAATCAATGTTCTGCAATAACAAAACCAATTTTGACTAAAATAATGCGTCAAGTAAAGAAGACTTATAAATCTTCTTTATTATAAACATAAAATTATAACAAAATGTAAAGACCCTGCATTAAACATTGAGAAACCCTTCTTGCTGGAGGACAGAATCTATTAGAATAGAGACTATAGAATGATTTCACATTTAAATGAGAAGAGATTTTAATAAATCAGATTCAATGAAAAAATTAGGCCATCAAGTTAATGTCTTGGCCACAGCTACCCAAAAAATACCAAATATGCTGCTAAGAGGAACTCCAGCAGGGAACTTATATCCTAGATGTCATAAATATGATTGTCAATCATTAAATATAGAGATTCTTCAAGAACTTTGATATGCCTCAATAGAATATATCTGCTGGTAATACAACGAATTAACAAATCTTAAGTTCAAGAAGCTGGTTGTCTGCCAGACAGCCCTGACTACAGAAATGGAAACTAAATCCTATGGTTGTTCTGCTCCCTATAAAATACTGTGTGAGTTAGCTAGGGAAACTATCATTAAGCATCACATGAAGTGATGCTTTACATTTGTTAGTCAGTTATCATAAGAAATATGCTAATGATAGACATCATGCTTATAGGCTTAAAGAATGCATTGTCGATGAAAATCTGTTCACTCCCATAGACGAATCATTTAGTATGACAATTTCCTTCAACTTAAATTATCGTCTTTACATTATTATCCATTTCTATCTATCATTCTTGCTGACAAGAAAACACTTTCTCCCATACAACATAAATTTGAAATGTCTTTGCAATGAAAGAAATGGAGGTATCATGTGCAAAAATCTTAATAATTTAAGCACAGAATCTTAAGATTTCTGTAAGAACCTGATTATAGTCATCATCACTGAATTCTTCCTCCGCTTCTTCGGCTTCTTCATCCTCACCTTCTTCATTGTCTTCGTATAATGTAGTCAGAATATTAGGGTCCCAAATGTTTTACCTGATATTTCTCTTCAAGCTCCTCAAATAGATCCAATTTTTGCAGGTCTGTCATGCATAATCCAAATCAGCTTGATTTAGTGTTAGAAAATATCAAGTGACATAATTGCTATCCAAAAAAGCACGGGCATTCTATTGAACATGTGTTCATTGAGAAGATAGTAGATCATTACAAACGACCAAAACTATATAAAGCACAAGCAACAACGGGAGTCTCAACAAAAAAATAATGCAGAAGTGCTAAATAAAGTAACAGGGAAGGTGATATTATCATAAGAGAAAAATACAGTCCATTATGTCCAGACCCACTCTAACATGTCTGCTAATTTACTCCCAAAGGGTGGGCACCTATAGAAGACCTTCAATCAGAGCAAAAATATAAAATTAAATAATCTAACAGTTTAAAACAACCTAGAGAGAGACAGAAAAAATATCATAGCAATTTAAGATCAAATTAAATCATCAAGTGGAGCTTACAATTCCAACAGTGTTGTTCACAAGATTATTAATTATTTCTGCCTCTGCCCTATGCAGTATCTGCTTAACAACTAGGCCTCCCATGCTGCAAACAATAAAAAAACATCAAAATTCGATCATCTACCGAAGCTTCTTTATCACAGGAAATGATGGTAGAATTGCAATCAGAGCATCACATCCATGGTTCCTTTGACAGTAACCACTTCCTTGTCTTTGCCAAATGCCATATTTAACACACCTGTGATGAATGCTCTTAATATTTGAACTTCCATCGGCAGAATAAACTTGGTGAGACAGTGAGATACAAGAACATTACCTTTTGTGTCCAAGATTATCTTGACAATCTTCAAGCTACATTTATTGCAGTAGTGTTCCAGCTTCAACTTAACTATTGCTATCACAGAGGCCTGTACCATTATTCCGATAAATACACTATGCCATTTTAACATAAATCAGCAGCAATAGAACCGATTTGATTTGTAAAACTTCAAAATTAAGAACAAACTAACAATTTAATCAATTTTCTTCTCCAATCCCATAAGGCTAATACCCACAATTTCAAGTTGAAAAGATGCTTAAAGAAATTAGGTTCAAAGAACTTCTCTTGAAGCAAAACCAGAAAATTTTTTGGTGATGCCACTTCACAGCGATAAACTAACAATTTACAAAAACCACATTTTTAATTGAAAATCATCATTGGCTCTGTGAATTCAAGCAAAATCTTGAAATCAGAATGGTTAAAAAGCCTACCTCTTTCATTTTCTTATTAATGTCTGGAACATTTGCATCTGATTTCTCAACTTCTTATTGATGTCCTGCCTTCTGTCGTTAGAGTTCTTGTCATCTTCTCCGTCGATAGAGGCAGTGCCACCACTCCTGGGCGGAGGATAAACAAGGTCGATCTTCTTCGTGGTTGCTTTCATTATTTAACTGCTTCCATTATCTGAGAGGGCGAGAACTCAGCTCAGGTAGGTCGCACTCGAGAGCGATATGACCATGGTTTGGATGGAGACTTCAAGGAGGAGAAGCTTAGTGGACAGGCAGCTGTTTTGGACGGAGAACCAAACATGGGCTTGCTGATTTTCGAAGATAGTGCCAAAGAAGATGCAATTGTTGATTCGGAGAAGAAGATGGATTCTTGATCTTGATTTTGATTTTGGGATTGTTAGGTTTTCAAAGGGACTGGAAGGTTTATTTTAGAGAAGGGTCTGGAGGTTTTTAATTTTTTTTCCATTAGAAAAGCTTTTTTTTAATGAGTGTAGTAACACATTATTAGTTTCTTTAAGGACCAAAAATTGATTTTTCAAGGACCAGATAAATTATGTTCATTGATAGGATGAGAATTAGGACCAGTTAAAAACCTGGTCCCTAAAATGATTTTTTAAGGACTAGATTTGTCGTAGTCCCTAAAAAGTCATCCCTGAAAGTCTATTTTCTTGTAGTGAGAGTATAGTTTGTATCCACTTGCCTTAAATCTTATCGTTCTCACTTAATTCTCTATTTCCATCACCTTAAATCCATGAAATTCCACAATTTCCATCCTTCTCCAATTTGAACATAAACTTCAATCCTTGATTTCTCTCACTTCTACTACTCAAATTGAAGGTTGAAAATTGCTATAATGTTGTAAATAAGCTAAAATTAATCTAAAATACTTGATTTTGGAGAGAGATTGGAAGAAATATGAAAAAAAATTGTTGAAAGAGGAAAAATGAACATTTGGTTTTGGAGAGGAATGAAGAGAGAAGCAAAAATATGGAGTTATCTCCCAAAAATTATGATATATTGGCCTTATATACCCTGATTTTTTGGGCTGAGCTGGTTCAACCAAGGTGGTTGAACCTAATTTAAGCCCAAAATTGATTTTAAGCCCATTTAATGCTTTCTAAATTATTTTTCTCTCTTCCCAAGCTAAATTTCACTCAAAATAAATTCTATAATTCTTAAAATAATAACTTAACTCTCCACAAAA
Source organism: Excoecaria agallocha (assembly GCA_037975025.1). Classification (NCBI taxonomy): domain Eukaryota; kingdom Viridiplantae; phylum Streptophyta; class Magnoliopsida; order Malpighiales; family Euphorbiaceae; genus Excoecaria; species Excoecaria agallocha. Next base: position 19,672,754 of record CM075807.1, read on the forward strand.
AATTTTACCTTAATCAAAGCCTATTTTTAGTTCAATTCACTCAAATCAGTCTGATTAGCAAATTTCCAATGTTACTATAAAATTTCCTTTTTTACTGCAAAATGATCCTACCTACAATTTAGGGTAGATCTGAAAATTTTAATAATTTTTAGAAGTCGTTTGCTATTTTTAAAGTTCTTATCAAACTTTTAGTTAACCTTTTTACAGTATCTAGTAAAAATTTCACTATTTGATTTGAGAGTCCATTTGAGCTCAATTTCATCTCAAATTGTACCACCAGATTTCATTTAATACTTATTTTCATAATTAACTCAAAATACCTGCCAGGTCACCCAATTTCAAATTTTTCTAGTTTGAGCACGTTTATCACTTATGTACTTTCAAATTTTTCTATACTGTAATGTTGGAATTACTCTGAAAACTACCCCCGGATTACTACTATTTATGCTCTAAAATATGTCATGCATGTTATATGTAAATTTTGGGATGTTACACATATGTTAGGTTAGACATATGTGTTTTGATTTGATTAGATAAAACCCATAAATATAGGCCAAAACCTTGAATATGTTTTATAAACGAGTATTATAATGGCAATTTTGTACCGTCCATTATAAGAATCCATTGGATTCCCTATTGGCCAATAGGTAAACCCACCTAGGGAAGAATGCACTTACTAGGTGGGGGGAAAAATAAGGTTAGAAAGAGATATGTATGTAGGGGAGAGCAACGGTCGGTCCCATTCAATAACCGAATCGAAATAACCGAAAATCGAAGTTTCATTATTTTTTATCAACCAAATCGAAATTTTAGAATAACCGAATTTAAATCAAACCAAAATTTTCAGTCGGTTTGGTTCGGTTAACCGAAAAACCGAAATTTAAAATTATTTTTTAAAAAAATAAAAAATATTGTGTCTAAAAATTATAAAAAATTATAAATGATAATATACTAAATTAAAAATATCTAAATTGTACAAATAAAAGTTCAAATTAAATAAATAATCCCAAAATATATAATAAATAATACAACAAAACCATTAAATAAGTTTTTTATTTAATCAATTTTCAATTTAATCGTCAAAATTTTAAATTATCACTTAAAAAATAGATATTAATAATTGATAAATATACTCATATAATTTACAACTAAAAATAAAATAATTTACATGTCTAAAATAATTATTCAATAAAAAATAAAAAAATTATATAGTTATATAAATTTCGGTTCGATTTCTATGCGATTTTCTCCTTCAAAAACGAACCGAACCAAACCAAAAAACCGAAGTTTCTTAAAATTGAAAACCAAAAACCGAACCAAATTAAAAAAAATTAGTCGGTTCGATTCGATTTGATTCGATTTTTGCTCACTCCTATATGTATGTGTTTGTCTATGTTGCATCACACATCATCCAGGCATATATGTACATCCATTTTATATTGTACCACAAATTTACATCATGTACATATTCTCATGCCATGTACCGTATACCATAAACATATATTATGAACATATATATAATACATCACTACAAGAAAATATCAAAATAGCAACAGAAAAATAGCAACGAAAATATTTTCGTTGCTAATTTAGCAATGGAATATAAAATTTGTTGCTAATTAGTAAAGAAAATTGTATTAAGTCGATGAAAAATATTTGAACTAAATTTAGCAACGAAAATTAATTTCGTTGCTAAAATAGCAACCGAATGTATTTTTCGTTGCTATTTAGCAACAGAATTTAATTTCCGGTGCTATTTTTACTTTTACCCTAGTATAAATAGTTTCATTTTTTTTCCTTCTCCCCCAACCTCGCCGTCTTGCCTCTTCCTCCCTGTCCCTTTCCCTCTTCCTACCTCGCCTGTTGTTCTCTTCCTGGCATCACCCTCTCCCTCTCTCTCTCCTCTGGATCTACCTCCATTAGGCGCTGACAAAAGGAGTGAAGCCGAATAAAACTGAATTTGGTCTCCTTCAGAGCTACCTCCGTTAGTCTCCTCCAGATCTGCCTCCGTTAGTCTCTTACAGGTAAAATCTAATCCTTGTTTCTTCATTTATTATTTGATAATTGCCTTCTTGTTTCTGGGTTTTAGAATTTGGAAATATGCATTTCTCGGCATTAATTAGGAAAAAAATTAGCTAAAAATCTGGTTTAAATCTGAGCTTCCATTACATATCTAGCATTAATTTGTGTTTCAATTTTTCTAGGTCCGATAGCCTTCGTCTTTTCCTCTTCACTTTCCATAGGAAACCCATAAAAAATCTGCTGTCTCTGCTTCTGTATCAGAAATTTGATCTGCCCAATCATATTTTCATGTAACTAATTTATCTTTCAATGGTTCTAATATAATTGGTCTTTTTCTTACTTGTGCCTGTGATATATGTGTGTATTTATTTCTTTCTGAATCGCAGGAAGATGAATCATTTTTCAAGAGTGTATTGGCCGGCATGAAGAGGGTTTATTTGAATTGCAATCCAACAGCCAAAGCTGTGTTGGAGCTGGTTCGGTTTGTTGATGGTGAACGAATCTGCTATGGTCATCTTGCTTTGCTTCAAAAGGTTTGGAAGCTGCTAATTCTCCTTCTTCTTCAACTACGTCATCATCGAAGCAATTTTTGGAAACATCTATAGACGGTCAGAGCTCTCCTGCATCTTCTTCTGCTAGCAGTAAACCACAGTATTTTAACTCAGAAAGTGTTGCTTTGGATGTTGAGAGATCCAAAGAAAATGTTACAGTTATGATTCGCTTTCATCCATTGAGGTATGCATTTCACTTCTCTTTCCTGTGTTCTCTCTCGGTCTGTATGATTACTATCAAATTCTTTAGCGGGTACTTTTGTTTATTTAATGGTTGCTGATGTAGTCCTAGGGAAATTTGTGAAGGAGAAGAGATTTTATTGTTAACGGCACAGTTGGTTGGATCTTTGACCTGAATTATGGTAAGTTTTTACATTTCAGCCCCAAAATTCTAATATGATTTATCAGTGATTAAAAATGATTTATCAGTGTTATTGCATTAATTTGTTACCATTTTCTAATTAGCATCGCTTATTCTTCCTATGTGTATTCAATAATGATCAATTCAGTGAGTAACATGCTCTAGTTTAATAAGTTTATCTTGTCATTTATCAATAAGAACTGATTGTGAATGCATGATTGTCTTGTCTCCACAAATCATTCAGTTTGGTGTATGGATGAGTCGAGGTGTATGGCATATAGTGTTATAATTTGTTCATTATTGTTTATCTTTGATGTGGTTTTAGTGATTATCTTTCTTTTTAAGAGAAGCTTTCTATTCAGCAGACATGTGAGGATGTGCCTCAATATCTTTTGAACTTTCTGCCCTACATTGTTTGTCCGCAATCAAGTGAATTAAACTAGCCATCATTGCAGAAATTTTTGCTGAGCTATGGTTATTGATATCTGATGCTAATTGTTTACAATAACATCAAACTGAATTAATTTTTACATTAGTTATATTTTTATGTGATTTTGTGTTTTAGTTTACAAGCTGCTATCCTTTTTCAGCGTTTTGGTAGTGATTCTGTTCCAACACATCTCATTGGAGCTGCATTACTCCGAGGAGAGTGGCAAAGTGCTGTAAGTATGATTCTGGATCCAAGAGAAGGGGATATCCTTGCACGGGATGCAAGATGTTTTTGTATACTATTTCCAATTCAATTGTTTGTTGCTTCCAACTCTAGAGCATTATTAGTAGAACTATCAGTTGTAGTTTGCCTTGACTTAAATCTTCAAATACAAAGAGATGTAGTGAGGAAGGTACGAGAATATTATAAGGAAAGTGATGATATTGATGGAACCCTGAGGCAATTACCTCGCTATCTGGTTGCTGAAAAAGCCATAGTAAGTTGTATACCTTATAGTTGCTCTTATCTTTGTTGTCCTGCTAAAACTGGCTTATTGATTTCATAATGGAGTTTGGAAATAGTGAATGCTGATATATTCTCACACTGTTTAATCTGTTGCTTCATTACTTTTGCATGTGGAAAAATGTTGTTCATGTTGCTAAGTTAGTGATGGAATTCATATTTTGCCATGAGATCGTCTCTTTTTTAACTTTTAATTTTTCTCTATTTTACAGCTTCAGTGTCTGAAGAAATGTCCTGGGAACTACTTACAGGCCCTGAAAGCTATACCTAGAACTTTGAGAATGATGTAAGTGATCATTCAGAAGTATTGGAAGATAATAGTTTTCTATTGAATTGTACATGTTTGACTTTCATAAGAGAAATAGTAAAGTTCGTGTACATTTTTTATTTTTTTATTATTTTTTGATGTACCGTTTGAAAGCATCAGCAGCTTTTGTAGGGTTTTAGGTTGTAGGGTTTATGGTTTTTGGCATATATATAGGCATTCATCATCATGAAATGTTAACAATATAAACTTGAGCATGTGAAATTGTGTTTAGAAGAAGCAATGTTTTCACGTGAATGCACATGGCTAAAATTGGTTCATGTACATAAATGCTCTAGTTAAATTTATTTAATTCTTCTTTTCTAAATTTTCTTAATAAATTTTCAGATGGCAGTTTACTTATTTAACAGGGTAGAAATGTAGCAACTGGGATGACTAAAGGCTTGGCATATATGCTTGATGAGGATGATACCCCGATGCCCAAGGGTTGTTTTGATTCAACCCCATGCTTTAATTTTCAGTCTGCAGTAGATTTTCCACTGCAGCAGGCATAGCCATGAAATAGTTCTACTTCCTCTGTTCATGATATTTTTCTTTTGAGAAATTCCATTTGTGCTTCATGTTTCTGAGAAAATGCTATGCATTCAATGATTCCTACCAGCCAAGGAGCTATCATAACGGCAAAAATTGGCAATTAAATAATAATATGTACATAATGGAAATTACATCAATAACCCAATGCAAGAAAATAAGATAAAAATAACAATTTGATATTGCAAATGAAAAAATCAATCAATCAAAAAGAAAAATATGGGAATGATGCTGAAATGAATAAGAGTGGTAATTTGGTAGAAAATCAATAAAAATAAATAAGACACCAAAGATGTAAGTAAGATTTAACAAGAGTTCAAGGGAAGTTGAGCTGGTATGGGAACTAACTGAGGCCTATAGTAATGTGGAAATAAGGAACAAAGAAGATCAATGGAGAGAAATTAAGACAATAGGTGTAAGTTAATTAGAACAAAGATTTTAATTATATGTGTATATATGTAAAATTTATTAGTTGGATATCCACCACTAAGTATTTTATACTCAGTGTGTAGTTATTTGCTACATGTAGGTACTTGAACGAATAGACAGAAGTTTGAAGGGACAAGCACTAGATACTAAAGAAGTCGCGCATTGAAAGAGAGAGTTTTGTTTATATATGTAAATGTAACATGTATATATATGATGAGTAAGTTTATGGATATTAGGTTAGCAGTAATTATTATTATTATTTTTCATGAAATTTTAGATTTTCTATGTGTATTTTAATAGAATAATATTTGATTTATGTTGCAATAATTATTGTACAAGGTTGATGTTTATTGACATTAAAAAGTGATAACACTTGAAAAAAACAAAGCTAATGACCCAAAGGCTCCAAAAGAAGCCCAAGAAAAAGGCCATTAGACTCCTACCAGCCAAGGAGCTAAACACATTGATCGAGGCAAGATTCGACATCTCATTGACATATTGGAATCTTGTAATACATGTCACTAGCCAATCGTCGTTGTCTATAGGAATAGGCCATACCTGTTGCAGAGTAGGACACTGTAGTACACATTGCTCCAAGCTCCCCCAGCGTAACATTTGTTCTTTCTCTCTCCACAAGTAAATTACTCTCTCTCTCTCTCCCTCTAATTTTCTCCCTATGCCAATAGCTAACTTGAGCATCGGAATGCTGAAGCCCGAGACAGTCGGGCTAAGCACCTTTTGTAGATTCCTTCTAAGACGATCCGATTAGGACCAACCCCTCTATTCTCAGCCCATCCTTTCATCTACCGCAAGATAGAAATACCCTATCTCTACGAAAATTTGTGATTTATCAAATGGTGCTTTCGTTGAGAGTCAATGGCTGACCAGAAAAGTCTAGCCCACGAACTTACAACCATACAGCAAAAATACACAATCTCCATGGAAGTCTTAGAGACTACACGAGAAATCAAAACAAGCAACGTGTATAATTTCCATGAAAGTCCCCGAGAATACATGAGAGATCATCAAATGGCAAGCATGGAGCACTGCAAAGGGAAAAAAAAGAAGCATTGACTCTGTGAAAATCCCTTAGACTACGTAGAAAGTCAAAAAAGCAAGGGCAAAAGTTTAAGACTGAAAGAAAGTGGAAAACCAAGCGCTAAGACCAAAAGGAAGCGAAATATGCTCCATTCGGTCTAATGCGCAAAGGGTGCATGAGACTCTCCAAAGTAGCCTACTAGAAAACATTTTGGGGAGATAGAAACAGTTACCCCCCCCCACACACTTTATGTCCCTAGGCGAATTAGGTTGAGCCCGACGCCAGAGCCAAAAGACTGCACTGGGAATACCTCCCTTCCACAAGCCCAGTCAGTACAAAGGATACTGAGGAGAGGAAGTCGGATTGGGAAAGGAAGATCCCAAAAGAGAAGCAGTGCAGGTATCGCACCCTATGGATGAAGACAACTGGAGGGACGCTAGCCGAGGAAAGGAAAAAAAAGATGTGACAAGCATGCTCCACTCTCCCGATGATTTAGAAAGAAGAAGAATAAAACCCAAATGAACCATACGAGAAAAGTGGCTAAGGTGAAGAAGGCTCTAAAAGCATGTCTCTTTTCCAAGAAAAGAATGCAAAAATGGTAGAATTATGCTCATCATCCTGGTTAGAGGAGTGAAGAAAACCATAACTTATCCTGATCGAAAGATCGACGAAAATAATTATTATCCCGATCAAAAGATCGATGAGAGCGGCCATTATCCCAATCGAAAGATCGACGAAAACGATCATCGTCTCGGTCGAAAAGATCAATGAAAATTATTGTTATCCTGAGTGAACGATTGATGAAAATTGCCATTATATATTAATGTAACATGTCAAAACACTACAAGAAAAATTCATTTTACCGATGGAATTGAGTGAATTTCCGTAGGGAAACCAAATAACCGATGGAATTTAGCGACAGAAAATGGCGAAGGGGATCTGGTTGTAGGCATGTTTCCCGACGGAAAAATTTCCGTTGGTAAAATTACCGAACGGAAATTATTGACTATTGCTAATTCCGTCGGGTGATGCAGACCAAAAACTGTCGTCATTTGCTATATTTATAATTCCGTCGACAATTTTACCTACGGAAATAATTTTTCCGTAGGCAAATATAACGACGGTATTATATATCCGTCGGTAAATTTGCATTCTACTAAAAAAATATGCGACGGAATTATCCATCACTATTCCGTCACTAAAAATATTATATATATATATATATTTACAACTATTTAATAATTAGAGGGTGCGTGTTGGGGGGGGGGGGGGGGGGGGGGGGGGCAATGGTTTACAATCATCAATTTTGACCTATTTGTTGCATAGCTATTGGGAAGGCCAAGAAAAAATATAAAATGATCAAAAGATAACAGCATAGATAGTTCAATTGCAAATGCAAAGTACTGTGCTATACCCTTTACTAATTAAAGATATCTAAGAATCAGAAAAAGATATTCTTCCATCTCAAAATTAATGCCTCACAGATTCTCATGCCGTACTATTATCTATGTACTTACAGGCAAATATATATAATTATCAGCCCAAATTCAAATATACTCAAATCAAAAAATCAAAATGTCATTGCTTTACTATTCAATCAAGGTAAAAGCAGCAATGCTTATTTTTCACAATAATCCCTTTGTTATTTGGGTTACTATCTATTGATTGTGTTCAGCTAATTTCTCAAGAATGATAGTAAAAAAAAATTTCCAACATCCAAAGCAGTGAAGTATTATATGTGACATCAGATGTTGCATTCCTAATCATCTATCTATACCAAAACACCATGTTATTTTAAGTTTACTTGAAAATGGTTTAAAAAATTAAATGTAAATTTGTTGATCATTGAGAAATCAGAATAAAAATGAAAGTACTAGTTTGGGACGGAGGGTGTATGTTTTTTGACAATAGATGCAACTGAATTAGGTTTATATGCATCCATATCAGTTTTATCTTACTATTAATTGGCCAAACTTTCTACCAATCCTTAACAATTCCAGAAATTAAAAGACTAGAATATGATTGAAAAATGAAATGACAAAGCTTTTATTCATTATTAATATTATTATTGGGTGTGGTTATCAGGCATTCACAAAAGGGTAATGAAGCGACCAACAAAAAGGAAAAACAATATAATCATACAGATAAACAGTTAAAAAAAGGCAAAAAACTGTACAAGCTCCAAGCACCTATTGATTAAGGTAAACAAGCAGCCTCAGCAAAATTAAATTATGCGTAGAAGCAGAGATAGTCAATTAGTGATTTTCAAAATAAATAAATAAACAAGGAAGATGTACTTACACAATTTTCATCTCTGCAATTTTAAAAAGGTTGAGAGAATTTGCTTTGGCGAGGTAACTAGAGTGGAGAGAGTACTCTTCAGCGACAGACAGTGAAGGACCACCAAGATCCCCAAAACCTAGCAGTTTAGCACAATTCCATCCACTCTGCAAAAATCAACAAATTCATGAGAACACATGCATTCCATTGAGTAGAGGAAAGTCAATCTTGTTTTGTCATCTAACTTTCGGCACATGCATCCACGTATCTATACCGCACAAGAAGTTGCATTCCTAATCATTTATAATCATCAATTTCAAAGGAAAATTATGCAAAAATATTATCTGTGACATTGAAAAGTAATCCAAGGTTCAAGCAATCAACAAATAAAGAAAAACAAAAACCAGTAAAGTATTGTGGAGAACAGGAAAATTAACTATATAATTATTCAAATACAGCAATTGCCCATAAGGTACTCAAACATATACTTTAAACTTCAGAACCAGTAAAGCAAACAATACCTGCCAAGATTCGAAATTTGAATTATCTTTGCATCTCCTCTGCCCAATGCCCTCACACCAAAATCTAAAGCAAACAAAATAATAATAATATAGAAGAATAAATAAATTAATGAAATAATCTGCTTTGCACTTGCTGATGAAAAAAAAATCAATTACACTGATTTATCAGCTGATGAGATACAAGGGGAAACGACAATGATTTAAAAAGAAACTGAATAGAGTCAATCAAATTTACTTATCCTCGACTTTCTCGGTAACTAAACAAGGAGCCAGTCATGTTTGACAAAAACAAGACAGATTAACCCAAATCTTAACAACAAACAAACTCTCACTAAGCAACAGTCAAAAAATAAGAAGTCATTCAGTTGTGACAAAAGAAGTCATAATATAATGAAAAGACTCCTAATAAGAACAATAAAAAAATATATATATAAATTAATTACCATAAATTACCAATATATATACACTCACAATCTATGTTCATAATGCACACATCTAACACATTATATTTGTTGAAACTAAGCTGTTAACATGTGTTTGAACATGAGTTTATGACTAAAATTAAACATATATATATATATATATATATATATATATATATATATATATATATATTAAAATGTTCTGCATCAGATGCAGAAACCTCTTGATCATGAATTAGTGGCCTCGCATATTAAAAATTGATTAAAATAACAAATCAATGTCAAATTTTTAGCTTTCTTGTCTCAAAGGAAAAGGAGGTAACATAATGCTGTTTTAAGGCTATAAAAACCAAATTGGATCAAATAATATAAATCAATAAGACAAAAATTACAGCACTAACACAAATCACATCAATCTATTATATACAGAATTGGCGAACATTACAGTCTAAAGTGAAAGTTAATTCTTCATATTATAAGTTAAAATATTCAAGATATTATAAATTGACATATTCAAGAACCAACACGTCCAAAACCTCTTGATCATGAATAAGTGGCCTCACATTTTGAAAATTGATTAAAATAACAAATCAATGTCAACTTTTTAGCTTTCTTGTCTCAAAGGAAAAGGAGGCAACATAAAGCTATTTTAAGGCTATAAAAACTAGATTAGATCAAATAATATAAATCAATAAGACAAAAGTTACAGCACTAACAAAAATCACATCAATCTATTATAAATGAAATTGATGAACATCACTGTCTAAAGTGAAAGTTAATTCTTCATATTATAAATTAAATTATTCAAGATATTATAAGTTGACATATTTAAGAACTAACGCGTCCAAAAAAGAAAAAATAAAATAAAATAAAGCTATACTAAAATGAATTCAATACATCAAAAGAAAAAGCATGCTTAGTAGACCGTATCACCACACTCAATGCCAAAATACAGAGCACATAGACAGAGAAAATAAAGCTTAAAAAAGAAAGAACTAAAATACAAATATAAATACAAATACAAAAAATATAATCTTAATAAACGAAGAAGAAGTCTTATTTATCTTAAATGTAGTCAAAGTGATTTAAAGGAAAACACAGCACACTATTTATTGAATTCTGGTGTTGATTATCAAGGTTATTTCTATCAATATTTAAGATGTGCCTATATGCACATATATAATTGGTATAACTATCCTTTAGAAAAGCTAATTTTTTTTAAAAAAAATGAGAATTAGGATATTCACTTACAATTGGCTGGCTCAGTAAAGTTATAAGTTTTTTGACAGAAGCTAACAAAATGACCCTGCTGATCCGGACTTTGTCTCAACTAGTTGCTCCTTTCTATATTGGCGGAGTGCTGGTGACCTGTTTGAGCTCAAACAAATAAATTTGAAGTAAAAGCCAACAAAACACCCTATTAAAATCACAACGAAAAACAGCAACTATTGTAAAAATCTAACTCCAAAAATTGCAACAAGAACAACCTAAATACTATAAAAACGAAATAGAAAAAGAAAAAACAAAGATCTATTGGGTACTTACTTGATAGTGTCCCTCGAACAGAGATCTACAACAACAAAACAAAGAAAACAACAAACAAAAAGAAAAAAAAAAACAAGAGAAAGAAAAAGAAAGGTAGAAGCAAAGAAAGATAAAGAAAGAAAATGAGAGATAAGAAAATGAAAAGAAGAGAGAACGACAGAAAGAGACCCATACCTGCGGCGGAGAGAAGAGAGAACGAGAGAGAGAGAAATCAAAGTGAAAGTGAAACCCTAAAAAGAAAAGAAGAAAAAAAAAAACCAAACAATGAGTAGGAGCAATTTCTTCCTTGTTCTGAGCTCGTGGAGTTGAAGGATCTATAAGCTCAATTTGAATCCCATTAAACCCACATTCATAATTAAATTTTTAACTCCCTCTAAAATTTCACAATAAAAAAATTTCCCTCTTAAAAAATTTTAAATTTAATTTTTAATTTTAAATTCAATTTTTAACCATTAAAAAATAATTTATATTTACCATTATTTATAAAGATAAGAGTAAATATAAAGTATTTTTTTTAAATAACTATTAAATTAATAGTATTAATTAAATAATTATAAGATGAAGAAATTTTTATGTCTTTTTTATTTATTTCTTAGTATTTAAGTTGTTTATCAAATATTTTAAATTGGTATAATAATTGTATATAATTATATTATTAATTTAAATATTTAATTGCACATATAAATATTGTGCAAAAATAATTGAATATTAATTGATGCTAAAGGAAAATGAAATTAGTTGCTAAGTTGATTATATACATATATAATTACATTAATTGGTAAAATTTCATTAATAAAATAATTATATACAATTACATTTATTAATTTAAATACTCAATTACTTATAAACCACGTTTTTGAAAATAAATGAGAAAGAAAATTGGATTATAGTTAATAGAAAAAATAATTAAATTTTTAACTATATAAATTATAAATAATTAAATCTAAAAACATAACTTTTATTTTATTGATACCGGTTGATAAGGCTTCGGATATAAATCTAAGCCCATCTGAAGTTCGGGCATACATGAACCAAAACTCTTAAAAAATAATCGATAGAAATCCAAAAATCAAATTATTTAATTTACAGTAGTTATTCACTTGATTTTTTAATATAATTAAAGGGTTGGATTTTGCACTTGTTTTTTTGTTTCCTTACAAGGACATACCTTACGTGTTTGACATAAATACAATCAATTTTGATTTTTAAAATTTTCATTGAATTTTGAAAATAAGCTGCAAATATATTGACTGAGGCCCCGAGGGATATAATTTAAAATAAGCAACACAACCTCTAATGTTAAAAAAAGCCCTAAAGAATCAACATAAACTAATTACATACTTTATTTTCTTTATACGACAAAAAATAAATTATAATATAGTCATATCCTGGCAAGTTGAAGATAATTAAGTACAAATTAGATTTTCTTGAGGATAAGATATAACCTCTAATGTCTTCGACCTAAAATCATGTCAAGAACATTGACATACCTCAAGAGCTTAAAATGATAATAATCAGAAAAATCTTCACTTCTTGAAACTTTACAATGGAGAAGTCTATTTTTTTTAAACCTCAAATTTAGTTAGTTAAGTAATTTTCATTTGTATTAAAAATTGATGAACGCCATAAATAAATACATTTTTTTGTACAAATGTTACAAAAGCATTAAATATCTTTGGGTTCAATGTTGTTCCATTGCATAGATCTAATCACGAATAAATAAAATGCAGATATAAAAAGATATCTTCTAAAATAAACTAAATTACATGTAATTAACGAAATAATCAAATTTACACATAGTACTATTTATAAATCATTATTAACTTAATCATATTATGAAATAATCAAAATTTATATATTATTTTTTTAAAAAAATAAAATTGTTAAAAGAAAATAAAAAAAATATAACAATTATAATTTATAACAATAATTGACTTTTATGAAAATTACCGATGGAATCATATTTCCGTAGGTAAATATCGACGGAACATTATTTCCGTAGGTAAATACCGACCGAATATATTCTGTAGGTAAATACCGACGGAATATTATTTTCATAGGTAAATACCGACGGAATATTATTTTCGTAGGTAATTTACCGACGGAATTATATTTCCGTAGGTAAATACCGACGGAAATAACGTTCTTTCCGTCGGTATTTACCTACGAAATATTTTTTTCGTAGATAAATTTGCCGACGGAACGTTATTTCCGTCGGTAAATTACCTACGGAAATAATATTCCGTCGGTAAATTTTGTGGCCTATTTCAGGCACGAATTTAACGACGGAATTTTTTATTTCCGTCGGTAGATTTTGGCGTGATAATTTCCCTCCTTTTATTTACGATGGATTATTTATTCCGTCGCAATACGCATTTTGTCTACAATTTTCCCTACAGAACAAATTTTTTCCGTCGGTAAATAGCGACGGAAAATGTTCCGTCGGTAATTTTCCATCGGGAATAAGAATTTTTCTTGTAGTGAAAATAGCTATAAAAATGGAGAATAGCTTATTCCTCAAAAAGAGTCGCATTTACTCAAGGTGTTACAGATGTCTCTCACTTACAATGTGTTGAGATATGGAAAGCAAAAACCAACCTTAGCCCAAAAAGAAGAGGAAACAATCAAGAAACCCTATGAAAAAATAAAGCAAGTAACTTTATGCGTTGAGGTATAAGACATACATGGAAATTACAAAATGACCGAGACCTATTAGCAGTCACAACACAAACAACAATGAAAATTGAAGAAACTAAAAGATAAGTTGATGCAGTTGCTCATTGGAAGGGCTGACCAAAGAGCAATAGATTGCCTCCAATCCCGAGCAAGCCTTGATCTAACTAAAAGAATTTCCCAAAGAAGGTATGATAGCCGATGAGACAGACATCGTCCAATCGGTTCAACTAACTTTCTGGCCTCAAAAACACCCTAAAAAGGCCATACATCTCATCCGCGACGTGTTATACTACCAAAGTGACAAGCAAAACCTGGGATCAACTACTCAAAAGAACAGACCACTCGGGACAATGCAACATCTCTATAAAGATAAGTGCTATTCGATCACTATTATCTTGGTGCAAGTTATCACTTTTTTACAAGTTTTAGCAATGCCTTTTTATTATTCAAGATCATCACAAAATACTAAAACACATAATGGAAAAAGAGAAAGGCTAGATATGTAACATTTAAGAAATCATATTCATTCAAAAGTACAAAGTACATAGATAACGTTTTTGCTATGATTTATATAGATAATATTCTTGTTGTATAATAGCATTCTTCTTGTCCGAAAAGGCACATAGCTGAAGCCTCATACTTCCCCTCCCACAAAATAAAAAATAAAAAAAAAGGAAGAGAAAAAGGCCATCGCCTTAACCACTACTTCCATAATGAGACCACCTTTCAACATAGCCCTCTGGTGATAAAGCAGCACCAAGACGAGTGGAGAGAAAAGTATAGATATGTATCCTCAATTATGATCAATTAAAAGCCCTGGGCTGAGAGAGAAGAACCATCGAGGCAGTAGATCGCATGACTCGCTAACGCAAGCCACATCCAGACATGACAAGGGGTCCTTGCTTCATTCATCTTCCTAAAATAGAAAAATTGATGATAAAGCATAGAAATTCTAGAGGCCTCATAGTTAAGCTCAATAGCCAAGAAGCAACAGACATTGAAAGAAGTAGCAAAAATGGGAACTATAAGAGGAAACAGAAGGAGATAACACGAAAAGAAAACGAAAATAAACCCTTTTTATAGGCAACTCCAAACTTCTCTAAAGGTATTAATGAGGATGTCATGCATCAGAAACTCATTAATACACATTCAAAAATCGAAGCGTCACAAGGAAAAACCAACAGTCAAAATGTAAAAAATAAAGCGATCACTATTAAGTCAGGAGAAACCAAATGATTCCTAACAAATGGCTTTGGATGACTAATCGATCACATGAGACTAGTTTGAATGGGGCAAAATAGGGCATGAATTGGTCGGACTACGCAATCAAAATTCTACTCACCACAATTACACTCCTTGAAAAAACATGTACCAAGTAAGCGCAAGACAGGTAATGACCCCATCAGGTAAGTTTGCTCCTTCCCTAAACCATTGTCATTTAAAATCTTTGACCGTAGCAAATATGAAAAGAGCAGCAAAGAGTTGACCAAAGAAGCTACAACTCTTGACCTTTGCAAAAACCACCAAATTCCAAAAGAAGGAAAAGCGTATTGACTGAAGCCCTATCGACCGTTAGAAAAAAAGAAACGAATAGAGCTGGAAGAGATCGGTAATACCTTGCCCTTACGGCCCTCTGGAAGACAAGTTAGAAAGCAAAACCTGAATAATAATTTGTGATTATATAAATGAAAAAGTGCTTTGCAAGACAATTCCAGCCACCAAGGTTGATGTTTCTTTAATTTCGATCGATGAATCATCCCGATTGATGTCTCAAATATCGCCTCTCAAGGCTGATTAATTCCAGCTATCAAGGCTAATGTTTCTTTAATTCTGATCGATGAATTATCCTGATCGATGTCTCCAATACTACCTCTTAAGGCTGATTAATTCCAGCCACCAAGGCTGATGTTTCTTTAATTTCGGTCAATGAATCATCTTAATCGATGTCTCAAATACTGCCTTTGAAGGCTGATTAATTCCACCCACTAAAGCTGATGTTTCTTTAATTCCAATTGATGAATCATCTCGATCGATGTCTCAAATACTGCCTCTTAAGGCTAATTAATTCCAACCTCCAAAGCTAATGTTTCTTTAACATCGATCGATGGTCCACCTCAATCGATGTCTTAATTACGGTCCTTCAAGGCTTATATCCCATTAGTTTTAAGGATAAACATAGCCTCTTATGATTGATGACCTATCTCGATTGGCTCACTTGGCATCCAAACTCGAAACTGAGGGAATATCTTCAATAGCGATATTGCATAGGTAGCCTAGCTGCGAGACCGCAACTTCAATTTCTCATCAAACTGATCGATGGGGGACAAGCGATAACACCTAAAAAATAAAGCCAACAACCCAAAGGCTCCAAAAGAAGCCTAAGAAAAAGGCCTATTAGACTCCCACCAGCCAAGGAGGTAAACATGTTGATTGAGGCTATCTGATTCGAATTCGACATCTAATTGACAGATTAGAATCTTATAATACATGCCACTGGCCAGTCATCATTGCCTATAAGAATATGCCATACTTATTGCAGAGTAAGACACTGTTGTACACACTGCTCCAAGCTCCCCTAATGCTATAAATAACAGGTTCCCCTCTAAAGAAGAAACATTTGTTCTTTCTCTCTCCATAAGTAACTTACTCTTTCTCTATAATTTTCTCTTCCTATCCTGATAGCTAACTTAAGCATCGGAGTGCCGACCCCCTATTTTCAACCTATCCTTTCATCTACCACAAGACAAAGATACCCTATCTCTAAGAAAATTTGTGATTTATCAAAAAGGATAATAAAGAGAGTTGATTGGTAATATAGTTGAGTAGATGTTAATTGTGACATCCCGATGCTCGATCCAATATTTAGATATAGGGCGTTACAAATGTCTTTCTCATCAGGCAACTTTAACAAAAGATGCCTCAAAACCCATTATTTACGATATGAAATTCTTAGAGTTATTTTTTACCATGTATGCTACTAGTGTAATTTCTTATATTGCATGTAAATCAAAATCAATCATTATATTTTTATATGCTTTAATCATATCTATTTCCAATAATACACTTGCTATCAAAAAATATTATTCTATTGCAACAATATGATAGTTGTTTTGAAAAAAAGAAAAAAAAAAGAAAGCAATCAAGTATTATGCCTATTTTGGAGAATTTTAATAGGTATTCAATGTGGAATTTCATCAAACTCGACTAGCAATCTCTTCATATTATCATGGATTGAAAAAAGCAATTGTAGAATGTTGGCAAATTTTGAGATTGAAAAATTCAACGGGAGTAATTTCTCACAGTGAAAATTGAAAATGAAGGCTATCTTAAGAAAAGATAGTTGCTTAGCAATTATAAGTGAAATGCTAGTTGAATTCATAGATGATAATAAGTGGAACGAGATGGATGGGAATACTATTGCAAATCTTCATCTGGCATTAGCAGATAGGGTATTATCAAGTATAGAAGAAAAAAAGACAGCAAAGGAGATCTGGGATCACCTTACAAATTTGTATGAGGCCAAATCACTCCACAACAAAAGTTTCCTTAAAAGAAAACTCTATACTCTTCGTATGGTGGAATCTACTTCAGTGACAGAGCATATTAATACCTTGAATACTCTATTCTCTTAACTCACTTCGTAGGGTCATAAAATAAAGCCAAAGGAGCGTGTTGAGCTTTTACTTCAAAGTTTACTAGATTCATATGATTAACTCATCATCAACTTAACAAATAATATCCTTACAGATGTTTTAATCTTCGATGATGTTGCAACTGCTGTTTTAGAGGAGGAAAATTGGCACAAGAACAAGGAAAACAGGCAGGCAAGTTCATAGCATGTGGAAGCCTTAACGGTGATGAGAGAGAGATCAATAGAACGTGGTCTAAGTGGGAGCCACAATCATGGTAAATCAAAATCAAGAAGTAAAAAGAATTTAAAATGCTATAATTATGGCAAAAAGAGTCACCTGAAGAAGGAATTGGAGTTTAAAAAAATTTTCGATTCTCAAGGAAATGTGGCAAGTTTTTCCGATGGTGGAGATGCTCTATGTTGTGAAGCAGTAACAACTAATGAATGCAGAAAAAGATTTGCTGAAGTATGGCTTCTTGACTCAGGAGCTACATTTCACATGACCTCTCGAAGAGAATGGTTCCATCATTATGAACCTATCTTTGGAGGATTTGTGTATAGTTGTAGTGATCATACCTTAAAGATCATTAGCATTGGAACTATCAAGTTGAAGATGTATGATGGTACAATTTATACTATTCAAAAAGTACGGTATGTGGAGGGCCTAAAGAAGAATTTGTTGTCTTTAGAATAATTGGATGATTTGGGATGTAAGTTAAATAATGAGAATGGGATTATGAAGATAACAAGAGGAGCACTTGTACTTATGAAGGGAGAAAAGATAGCTATAAATTTATACATGATAAAGGGAAAGACTCTGTAAGAAGGTGAGACATCTGTCGCCACGAGCAATCCAAGTGAAAAATGTGCAATGACTTAGCACATGAAACTTAGGCATATGTTTAAACAAGGAATGAAGATTCTTGAATAAAGAAATCTACTTCGAAGTCTCACAAATGTATCACTTCCTTTTTGTGAGCAAGCAACATCTTTTAAAGTTCAACACATCAAATTTTAGAAGTAAAGTTGTTCTGGAATTAGTTGCATTCTGATGTATGGCAAGCATCGGGGTCATCCCTAGGAGGAGCAAATTACTTTGTGTCGTTCATCGATGATTACTCCAGGAGGTGTTAGGTGTTTCCTATCAAGAAGAAAACATATGTGTTTCCGGTCTTCAAAGCTTACAAAGCACGAGTTGAACTTGAATCTAGCCCAAAGATCAAGTGTTTGAGGACATATAATGGAGAAGAATACACTAGTAAAGAATTTGATAAATTCTGTAAACAAGAAGGCATCAAAAGACAGTTCACTACGGCATACACTCCTCAAAACAATAAAGTGATGGAGCGGATGAATAGAACTTCGTTGGAAAGAACAAGAGAAATGATGAGAATTGTAGGCTTAGATAAGAAATTCTGGGCGAAAGCAATCAACACTGCCTGTTATATGGTGAATCAAGCTCCATCAACTATAATTGAGTGTAAAACACCAATGGAGATGTGGGCTGAAAAATCGGTGGATTATTCAAACCTCCATGTATTCGGAAGTCCTACTTATGTGATGTACAATGCCTAAAAAACTACAAAGCTAGATTCAAAATCTAGAAAATCATATTCTTGGGGTATGTTAATGGAGTCAAAGGGTATCGCCTGTGGGATCCCACTACCCACAAGATTGTTTTCAGTAGGGATGTTATCTTTATAGAAGATAAAGGTCAAAAGCAAGAAAATTGTGAAGAAAACTCAAAAGAAAAGTTAGAGACTACAATAGTATGTGTAGAAAGAGAATCAGAAACTAATGATTCTTTTGAAGCTGCACCAGAGCACGAAGAACAAGAGCCAGTCGAATCTGAAGTTCTAAACAATCGATAATCAACTCGCACAAGAAGGTTGCCCAATTGGCACTCAAATTACATTATAGAGGGTAACATTGCATATTATCTTCTAACTAAGGATGGGAAGCCATCAACTCTTTAAGAGGTAATGGATAGTTCAAATGCATCTCAGTAGATGGCAACAATGCAAGAGAAATTTGAAGCTTTTTATAAGAATAAGACATGGGAATTGGTGTCATTACCGCAAGGAAGAAAACCTATAGGCAACAAATGGGTCTACAAAATTAAGCAAAATGGTGATAATTAAGTTGAGAGATATAATGCTAGATTAGTGCTAAAAGGATATGCTCAGAAAGAAGGGGTTGACTTTAATGAAATATTCTCACTTATGTTCGTCTCACTACAATTTGAGCAGTCCTGGAAATGTGTGCAACTTTTGACTTGTATCTTAAGTAGTTAGATGTGAAAACTGCATTTCTTCATGGAGATCTTGAAGAAAAAATTTATATGCTCCAACCAAAAGGTTTGAAGAAAAAGGAAAGGAGAACTTGGTTTGCAAGTTGAACAAATCTCTATGCGGTCTAAAATAGACACCAAGGTATTGGTCCAAGAGATTTGATTCCTGCATCATGAGCCTTGGATATAGCAGACTAAATGCAGACCATTGTGTATATTTCAAGAGCTTTGGTAAAAGTGATTTCATTATCTCGCTGTTGTATGTAGATGACATGTTGGTAGCAGACCCCAACAAAGATTGTATCAAAGAGTTAAAGGCTTAGTTGGCTAGGAAATTTGATATGAAGGACTTGGGACCAGTAAACAAGATTCTAGGGATGCAAATTCATCGAGACAGAAAATAATAGAAAGATTTGGCTTTCTTAAAAGAATTATTTAAAGAAAATCTTGCGATGTTTCAACATGCAAGATTGTAAGTCAATTTCTACCCTACTTCCTGTTAATTTCAAGTTATCCTCAAAGATAATTCCTAGCAATGATGAAGAAATGATGGAGATGTCTCGAGTACCGTATACATCAGCAGTGGGGAGTTTAATATTTGCTATGATATGTACAAGACCAGATGTTGCACATGCAGTGGGAGTGGTTAGTCAATACATGGTAAATCCTAGTAGAGAGCATTGGAATTCTATTAAGAGGATCCTGAGACATATTAAGGCAACCTCAAATGTTGCATTATGTTATGGGAGATCCGACTTTATTGTCAGTGGATATGTTAATTCAAATTATGCTGGTGATCATGATAAAAGCAAATCTACTACAGGTTGTGTGTTTAAACTTGCTGGCGAAATTGTAAGCTGGGTTTCAAAACTGCAATCAATTGTTGCTACGTCAACTACAGAAGTCTAATATGTAGTAGCTACAGAAGCCAATAAAGAAGTAGTATGGTTAAAAATACTATTGGAGGAACTCGAGCACAAACAAGATAAAATTTATTTGTTTTGTGACAGTTAGAGTGCTTTGTATCTTGCAAGGAATCCAGCATTTCACTCAAATACCAAACACATATGGGTACTGTACCACTTTTTTCATGAGAAAGTGGAAGAAAGAATTGTAGATATGAAGAAAATTCATACCAAAGATAACCTAGCAGATTTCATGACAAAGGCAATCAATACTAACAAGTTTATTTGGTGTCGATCCTTTTTCTGGCCTGATTAAGATGTGAGCAACATGTAAATAGCAAGGTAGAAAAAATGGTGTGAAGATGTGATTGATACTCAATCATATCTTCAAGCGGGAGATTGTTGGACAAAGAAAAGTCAACAAAAATGAGAAGAAAAAGAGATGAAGAATAAGTCAAAAAGAAAGGCTTAGAGGTGAAAGATTATGGCAACAATTTTTGAATCAAAATTTGATGCTACATGGATAGCTACAAATTAGTTGTCCATGCGCGTATAAGAATAGGCCTTCCCATTTCAGTTTCAATAAGTCTCATTCTCCAAATCTTCTAGCATAAATAGAGAGTATTTTCTCGTATTTTTCTTGTGTAAAATATAGATAGATTATAACTCTTATTTTTTTATAGTAAAACTTTGCTACTCTTACCCATGGTTTTTTTATCCCAATTCATTAAAAGGATTTTTATATAAAATCTGTGTGTTCAGTTATTTTAAATTTATTAGCTGCAGTCCTGCTCTAATCCGGTCCAAATTTTCACAACAAAATTTACGCAATAAATGCATATGGAACTTTTAATAATATTTTTTACCATGTATGCCACTTGTGTTATTTGATATAGTGCTCATAAATCAATATCAATCATTGTATTTTGGTTTACTTTAATTTTATCTATTTCATATAATACATTTGCTAAGGACAAAATAATAATAATAATAATAATAATAATAATAATAATAATAATAATAATAATAATAATAATAATAATAATAATAAAGAAAGAAAGAAAGAAATCAAGTATTATGCCTATTCTGGAGTATTAATTTCTACACGTATCCCATGTGAACTTTCATAGAGCTCGACTGGCAATTTCTTCATATTATCATGGATTCACAAAGGCAAAGGCAATTGCAGAATGATGATAGTGAATCTAAAATACATCTAAGAAGACTTAAAATAAAATATATTTTTGTGAATTATAAAGGAAAATACGCTTGGTTTGAAAATGTGTTTTCATTGTATACATTTACTTAAAAAAGGTTGTATACATGATTTCACTTGTTTTAGGATTATATATTTATATTATGAAATTTGCGCAACAAATATAAATGAAATTTTTAGAGTTATTTTTTTTTCCATGTATGCCACTAGGGTAATTTAATATATTGCACGCAAATCAAAATCAATCACTGTATTTTTTTTTATTTGCTTTACTTATATGTATTTGCAATAATACATTTGTAACTAAAAAAATAATTTATTCTATTGCAATAGTATGATAGTTGTTTTAGTAAAAAACGAAAACGGAAAGAAATAAATTATTATGCCTGTTTTTTTAGCATTTCTGCAGGTCTTCGGTGTAAAAATTCATTGAGCTAATGGCAATTCCTTCATATTATAATGGATTAACAAAAAGCAATTGCATAATGCTAATAGTGAATCTGAAGTACCCCAAATAGGACTTAAAATGATGGATATTTCTGCAAATTATAAAGGAAAACCTACTTTGATTTGAAATGTGTTTTCATAGTATACATTTACCTAAAAATAGTTGTAAACATTATTTCATTCGTTTTGAGAGGATATATTTATATTTTAAATTTTACGCAATGCATATGAAATTCTTAATATTAATTTTAACCATATATGCCACTAGTATAATTTCATATAGTGCATATAACATCATCAATCGTTGTATTTTTATTTGCTTTTGTTATATCTATTTCATATAATACATTTGCTACCGAAAATTTATTTTATTTTATTGCAATAGTATGATAGTTGTTTTGACAAAAAATTAAAAAAAAAAGAAAGAAATTAGGTATTATTCCTATTTTAGAGCATTTCTGCAAATATTCAATGCGGACTTTCATCGAGCTCGACTGGCAATCTTTTCATATTATTATGGATTGACAAAAGTAATTGCAAAATGCCAATAATGAATTTGAAATACCTTGAAGAAGACCGAAAATAAAAGATATTTTTATGAATTATAAAGGAAAACATGTTTTGGATTGAGAATGTATGTTGAGGTAGCAAAAGGACGGGTTTTGGTTGGGCCATAAATGGGCGGGTCCATTTTGAATGGGTTATAAATAAATAAAAAAATATGTATTATGATTAGACCAATGCCCAAATGAGTTTAGCGGATTCCGATGGACTCATGGATTTAATACATATTGGTCTAGATGGGTTGCATGTTTGGCCCAGATGGATTGTAGTGCGGTCCAGATGCGAATAAACTTAATTGACATATATTTTTTTTAATGAAATTAACATTTTTATACAATAACATGATAAAAAAATACTGCAATAAAAAACGTTGGTCTAAATGTATTGGATAGCTCAAATGAATTAGATGGACCAGATGGGTCACATGTAATCCAGATATGAATCAATTTATTTGATTTATTTTTTAATAAAATTAACACTTTTATATACACAACATAATACAAAAAATAGTGTAATAAAAAAAACGTTGCTCCAAATGTCGGATAGCCCAAATGGATCATTGTATAAATTTACCTAAAAAATGATGTAAACATGATTTTATTTGTTTTAAGAGGATATATTTATAGTATGAAATTGGTGCAACAAATATATCTATGAAATTTTTTTTTTTTTTTCATATATGCCACTAGTGTAATTTGATATAATGCAAGTAAATCAAAATCAATCGTTATATTTATTTAATTTGCTTTAGTTTTATATATTTCATATAATAAATTTGTTACCAAAAAAAATAATTTATTTATTTTAATAGTATGATAGCTGTTATGGCAAAAAAGGAAACGAAACAAATCAATTATAATGGCTATTTTTGAGCATTTATACATGTCTTCATTGTAAAATTTCATTGAGCTAGTGATAATTTCTTCAGATTATCATGGATCAACAAAGAGCAATAAAAATAATGTCTACAATGAATCTGAAGTACCCCAAAGGAGACCTAAAATCACGGATAGTTTTACAAATTATAAAGGAAAACTTGTTTTTGTTTGAAAATGTGTTTTCAATTCATTGTGTACATTTACGTAAAAATAATTGTAAACGTGATTTCATTTCTTTTGAGAGCATATATTTATATTGTGAAATTTTACGCAACAAATGTGTATTAAATTCTTAGAGTTATTTTTTTTTTCATTTTGCCATTAGTTTAATTTGATATCCTACACTTAAATAAAAATCAATCATTGTATTTTTATTTGCTTTAACTATATATATTTCATATAATACATATGCTACCGAAAAAATTAATTTATTATGTTGCAATTGTTTGATAGTTGTTTTAACAAAAAAAGAAAAATAAAAAGAAAAGAAAGAAATAAAGTATTATGCTTATTTTGAAGAAATTCTATAGGTCTTTAATGAGAAATTTCATCAAGCTAAACTAGCAATCCCTTCATATTATCATAAATTGATAAAAACAATTGCAGAATGTCAATAGTGAATCGGAAATATCTCCATGAAGAACTAAAATGAAGGATTTTTTTATGAATTACTAAGGAAAAATTGTTTTGGTTTGAAAATGTGTTTTCATTGTATAGATTTACCTAAAAATAGTTGTAACCAGGATTTCATTTCTTTTGGAAGAATATATTTATATTATGAGAATTTACATACCAAATGTATGTGAAATTCTTAAAGGGTTTTTTTTTTTTTTTTTTGCCACTAGTTTAATTTGGTATACTTGACGTAAATCAAAATCAATCGTTGTATTTTTATTTGCTTTAATTATATCTAATTCCAAGAATACATTTGTTACTAGAAAAAAATAATTTATTCTATTGCTGTAGCATGATCATTGTTTTAACAAAAAAGAAAAAGGAAAGAAATCAAGTATTATAAATGCCTATTTTAGAGCATTTTTGCAAGTTTTCAATTTGAAATTTCATAAAGGTAGACTAGCAATCTCTTCATATAATTAGGGATTGAGAAAAGCAACTGTAGAATGTCGACAATGAATCTGAAGTGCGTTCTAATAGGATCTAAAATAATGAATATTTTATGAATAATAAAGGAAAACATGTTTTGGTTCGAAAATATGTTTTCACTGTATACAATTAACTAAAAATAGTTGTAAATATAATTTCATTTGTTTTGAGAGGATATATTTATATTATGAAACTTGCGGAACTAATGTATATGAAATCATTATAGTTATTTTTACCATCTATGCCACTAATGCAAATTGACATACTGCATGCAAATCAAAATAAATCATTGTATTTTTATTTATTTTTTTAATTATATCTATTACCAGTAATATATTTGCTATAGGAAAAAAATCAATGTATTCTATTGCAATAAAATGATAGTTATTTTTAGAGGTGACAAATGGACATATTGGATAGATTTAGATTAGACTATAAATGGATAGATTATAAATGAACGGGTCATAAATAGATCAAAAAAATATAGATTATAAATGGACCAATGTCCAAATGAATTGGACGAATTTAAATCAACCTATGAGTTTAATGAATGTTTTTAACACATATAAAGAAAAATAAAACATTTCATTAATAATTTAATTTTACTCCAAAGATAAAACTATGTACAAATATTGAATATACAAATAGTAAAAATTAGTCTAACAAAATGACAATATATAATCTGCTATTCTATTTTGAAATTTTAATATATTTTTCCATGCTATCTTGAGACTCTTCCTCTTCAAATCCAAATAACCAACTATGAGTGATAATTAAAGCCTTCGCATTTTCAGGTAACATAGATGCCCGCCATTTTTTTGAGAATTCTTCCTCCCATACTAAATGTTGATTCTAAATCAGCTGTAGCAATGGAAATTATCAAAATATCTCTAGTCATTGATGAAAAAATGGGATATTTCGTCTCATTATCTTTCCACCAAAATAGAACATCAAATTGTCAAACTCTACTCAATCTTGCATCATTCAAATATATATCTAATTAGGATTTATCTCCAAAAGTGTTGGCAAGGCAATCAAATTCCTACATGAAAATTATCATAAAAGTTATTAAAAAAATGTTAATGCAAGAATATAAATATTTTATTATATAAGTAAAAATTAATGACGAGAGAGACGCATTTTCATAAGATCATCATCCACGCTTGGTCTCCTTTCTGTTAAGGCCTCTGAAGTAGGATTATTATTTGCATATGATGTAAAAATGTCATACAACTTATCCTTAATTTCTTTGCATTCCTATTTAACCACACTTTCATCTCTGAATAACTTTCTATAAGAAAATATTACAAAATCCAACTTATAACGAGAATCCACAATAACAGCAAAGGAAAAAATAACACTATAACATTTCCAATACTTCTCAAATTTATCCAACATCAAAGTAGTCAAATTCTGAATGCATTGATCTTTACTTCTTGTCCCATCTAACAACAAGAGATGAATTTTCAAGACATTATAAAAGTACAAATTTAAGGTTGGATAATGAATTCTTAAGAAAAGATTAGTAATATCTCGAAAAAGTTTCAAAATTCTACATATTTTTTTTAATTAAACTCCACTGATCATCAGTTAGATTTTAAATATACATGGAGTCAACAATGGCATCTTGGTTCATATACACGAGGCCTAGGAATCAGAATTTTCATCCTTTTCAGCATCCTATTATCAATGCAAGGCAAATCTCCTTTAAGTGGTTCTCCATAAATCGGATGCTCAACTGCAGAAGCTAAAACAGTAGCTATCCATCCTATGGAAATATTATCAATGTGTCCTGGCATTTTCTGCAAGTCCTTAATTCGAATAGCTATAATGCCCGCTCCATTTATTGCTATTCCATCCATCATGCATCGGAGAACCATTGCTTGAGATACACTAATAGTGCTTGCATTTTTCAAATTGTTGTACATACTCTTTGCAAGAAAACGATGAATGATTCTTAATGCATGAATCCTTAAAGCATGTACCTTGCATTGTCCTCCCACCCAAGGCTCATCTAATTCAAGATCCTTGATTCGTTCCCAATTCTCCACAGGAAAAGCATCTTCCAATTCAGTAGGGGCATTTGGCACAAAACCAAGAATTTCAGAAAACTGACTAAAAGTTAAGGAATATCCTTTCTTACCCAACTTAAAACCAACTGTGCTATCCTCCGTATCTTTCTTAAAGTAGCATTCAAAAGAATATAAGAAATCCTGTGCCATATCTGGATATACTTTTGGTTTCTTTTCAATAAACTTCCCCCAGCTAATATTTTAGATCAATGGTTCTATCTCATGATCCCATAGATTTTCAGCCGGGATATTGAGGAACAAATGACTTAAATAAGCGGGCTGGACATAGGTACACTTGCTGAAATAGTCAAATTTATTGATCTTGTCCCTGTCCACATACGATGGAATTCGTACACCGAATAAACTTGCTACATTAGGGTATTTAATCCTTCGAGGTGCCACTACAAAGAAAGAAAAACACATTGTAAGTGTTGACTTGTAATCCAAAACATACTAAGGTGTAAGCACAAGAAGCATGGATTAAATGTATTGAAGCACACATGGATGAAGTGCAAAATTGATAGCATAAATGTCCCATATAAATGTAGAGAACAAAATGAGAGGTATAAAATGCATCAATAGGTGGGGCACAACGAATATGTTCAAACAATGCCTACCATGTATGAATAAACCTATGAACTACATCATAATGTATTAATGCAAATCCTAAACATGCCAACCAAAGAATGAAAGTTAACAGTTTTTAAAGAAAACTCACTGAGGCATTTCATCAAACACGTTGTGGGCACAAGTTTGAGCATTAATTGAAAGAGCATAACAAGAATTGTTCACTACATAATTGCATACCAAGCATCTATAACATGCATATAATACTCATAATCATCCCAAGAAGAAAGAAGAATGTTTGTGCAAACAAAATGTTCATTTCAACATAACCTAAAAACTTAAACATTCATGAACAATAATAGCACAAATCACAATAATGGATGATAATAAAACAATAATTACAGAGTCAGGGGAGAGAATACTTACTTGGAAGTGCGAATAACACCAAAATTGCAGCACAAAGTGGAGATGGTGTGTGTGAGGTGTGTAAAACCCAAAATAATGAAGAAAGTGTGGAGAAACAAGAGATGAAAGGTGGGAGAGAGAGAAAAATGAAGGAGAAAGCAAATAGAGATGGTGATGATCGGTGATGAGTGAAAATTCCGTGGTCACGGGTTGATCTTTGTGTTGGTGAGGCATGGGCACGGGTTAGAGGAAATAAAATGAAGATGAAGAAGATAAGAAGTCGTGGAAGCTTTTATAAAAGGCAGAGGATTGGGGCGTGGCCACGTGAGGTTCATAAGGAGAACTACACGTGGTCACGTGTTATATAGGAACTGGGTCAGTAAACAAAGATGTGGCCACGTGATGGCCAAGGGAAAGCCACACGTGGTCACGTGTTCATGTATTTTTCTGCCTCTCTTGCCTCGTTTTTTTGAAACATATGCACACAAAACTCTTCCTTAAATGCAATTTTTCCATTTTAAGCTTTGAAAACACAAACTTTTTCCATTAAAAACAAGTCTTCTTTAAAAAAAAAACTTGATTTACTCTCTCTTTTCATGAATCGAAACACACAAAAATTCAAAAACACAAAAACTTAACTATAGAAAGAAAAGAGAGAAAAGAGAGAAAGATTAAAAGTTTTGAGTTTTTAAAGTCTCTAGCTAGACTTTCCAAACCATTTTTAAGTATCTTGAAGAACTATGGTTGCTTCAGCAACCTATTG
This sequence comes from Excoecaria agallocha, assembly GCA_037975025.1. Classification (NCBI taxonomy): domain Eukaryota; kingdom Viridiplantae; phylum Streptophyta; class Magnoliopsida; order Malpighiales; family Euphorbiaceae; genus Excoecaria; species Excoecaria agallocha. The sequence goes on from CM075807.1 coordinate 19,701,250, forward strand.
TTGTCCGATTTGGTATGGTTTAAGTTGATGACCATTGACTGTAAATTCACGTCCATCTTTTAAGTTTTTGATCGTCACTGCACCAAAATTACTGCTTGATATCACTTGATATGGTCCAAGCCACTTCGATTTCAGCTTTCCTGGAAACAAATGAAGACGACTATTATAAAGAAGTACTAACATTCCCAGAACAAAATCTTTTACCCTTAGATGCTTGTCATGCCATCGTTTGGTCTTTTCTTTATAAAGTGCAACATTGTTATATGACCATTGTCGAATATCATCGAGTTCATTGAGCTGCAATTTTCTCCATTCTCCTGCATTTCTCAAATCAAAGTTAAGAAATTTGGTAGCCCAATATGCTTTATGTTCTAATTCGACTGGAAGGTGACATGCTTTTTCAAAAATAATTCTAAAGGGAGACATACCTATAGGAGTTTTGAATGCAGTTTGATAAGCACATAAAGCCTTATCTAACCTAAGAGACCAATCTTTTCTAGAGTTATTTACTGTTTTTTCTAAGATTGATTTTAACTCCCTATTAGATACTTCCACTTGTCCATTGGCTTGAGGGTGGTATGGGGTTGTGATTTTGTGCTTAACACCAAATTTCTTAAGTAAGGTCTTAAATTGATGGTTGACAAAATGTTTGCCTCCATCACTTATAATAGCTCTAGGTGCTCCGAATCTAGTGAAAATATTCTTCCTAATGAATTCCAGCACAATTTTTGCATCACATGTCCTAGTAGCTATTGCCTCTACCCATTTACTCACATAATCCACAGCTACCAAAATATACTCAAACCCAAATGAATTTGAAAAAGGTCCCATAAAATCAATGCCCCAGACATCAAAGATTTCCACTTCTAGCACATTGTTCATAGGCATCTCATCTCTTTTGGATATATTCCCTACTTGTTGGCATCTATCACAAGTAGCTATCAAAGATCTTACGTCCTTGAATAAAGTAGGCCAGAAAAAACCTGATTGGAGTATCTTTTGAACTGTCCTATTTGGTCCGTGATGACCTCCAACTTCACCTCCATAACATTGGTTCATGATAGCTTTTTGCTCTGATTCCGGTACACATTTTCTTAGTATTTGATCCGGGCATATCTTGATAAAGTATGGATCATGCCAAAGGTAATGCTTGGCATCCGCTATGAGCTTTTTCTTTTGTTGCCAAGTAAATTCCTTAGGAAGATAGCCACCTGCAAGAAAATTAGCTATATTAGCGTTCCATGGAACTGAATTCTCATAAGTATAACAAGCACAAATATGTTCATCGGGAAATAAGTCAGAAATTTCTCCCTATTTGATACTAGCATGATCCAATCTAGATAGATGGTCGGCTACAAAATTTTCTGCGCTTTCTTATCTTTGATTTCAACATCAAATTCTTGAAGTAATAACACCCATCGGATAAGTCTTGGTTTAGAATCCTTCTTTGCAAAAAGATATCTCAATGCGGCATGGTCCAACCATACCATAACTTTAGATCCTAAAAGGTAAGACCTGAATTTCTCAAATGAAAAGACTATTGCCGAGAGTTCCTTCTTCGTAGTGGTGTAATTTACTTGGGCTCCGGTGAGTATATGGCTTGCATAATAGATGGTGTAGAAAATCTTCTCCTTCCGTTGTCCTAAGACTGCTCCAACTGCATAATCACTTGCATCACACATAATTTCAAATGGTAAGCTCCAATCGAGTGATGCAATGACCGGTGCACTAACTAATTTTTGCTTTAATAGGTTAAAAGCCTATAAACACTCAGTATTAAAATTAAATACAGCATCTTTAAGCAATAAATTAGAAAGTGGTTTGGCAATTTTAGGAAAATTCTTAATAAACCGACGATAAAACCCGACATGACCAAGGAAACTCCTAATGCCCTTTATACTAGTTGGTGGAGGTAATTTCTCTATTACATCAACTTTTGCTTTGTCAACCTCAATGCCTTTTTCAGAAATTTTATGCCCTAAAACAATGCCTTCTCTAACCATGAAATGACATTTTTCCCAATTTAGCATAAGATTTGTTTCTTGGCACCTTTTCAAAACCAATGCTAGATTATGCAAACAAGATTCAAAATCATGACCATAAATAGTGAAATCATCCATGAAAACTTTCATAAATTTTTCAATAAAGTCATGAAATATGGCCATCATGCATCGTTGAAATGTGGCAGGTGCATTACAAAGGCCAAAAGGCATTCTCCTATATGTAAATGTTCCAGATGGACATGTGAATGTGGTCTTTTCTTGGTCTTCCGGGGCTATAGGTATTTGCATATACCCTGAATAGCCATCTAAGAAATAATAAAATTTTTTTCCTGCTAATCTTTCTAACATTTGGTCAATAAAAGGCAATGGAAAATGGTCTTTTCTAGTGGCATTATTTAACCTTCTATAGTCAATACATACCCTCCATCCCGTTACCATGCGTGTAGGAATTAATTCATTATTTTCATTTATTACTACAGTCATTCCCTCCTTTTTAGGCACACATTGAACAGGACTTACCCAATTACTATCAGAGATAGGATAGATAATACCTGCATCAAGTAGTTTCAATACCTCTTTTTTCACTATCTCTTGTATAGTTGGGTTGAGCCTTTTTTGAGGTTGCACCACAGGTTTAAAGTTGTCCTCCATGGGTATACGATGTGTACAATAGCTTGGGCTAATCCCTTTTAAGTCGGATGTTGCCCAACCAATTGCTTCTTTATGCTTTTTGAGGACTCTAATGAGCATTTTTTCTTCCAAATATGTCAACAAAGATGAAATAATTACCGAATTAGCATTATCACTTAAAAATACATATTTCAAATGAGATGGAAGTGTTTTAAGTTCAGAATCTCCCTTAGGAGGGGATGGTTCATCCTCCATTTCATTATCTTCACTATGGTCTTATTTCAAAATTTGTATCCACTTTTTCTCTTTTGTATCCAACTCTTCCATTTTCCTTGGATGCATCAAGCAACTTTGAAGCTTATCTTTGAGAATGATTTCCTCTTGCTTTGTGTTGGCACATTCTTGAACCTCATCAACAAAGTAAATGGATTCTTCAAAATCATACGAGGGGTGTTTTAGAATTTTATTAACATTAAAAATCATTTCCTCCTCGTTAAATCTTAAAGTAACCATTTGTCCATGAACATCGATTAATGCTCTTGCTGTGTTCAAGAATGGCCTACCCACAATTAATGGCACTTTTCTATCTTCTTCCATGTCCATCACCACGAAATCAACTGAAAATATGAAATTTCCTACTTTTACTAATAGGTCCTTGATGATTCCTTTTGGCTTCTTTACCGATCTATCTTCCAATTAAAGCATCATTCGGGTTTTCTTTAAATCACCTAGATTCAATTTCTTGCAAATTGAATAAGGCATCAAATTAATGCTAGCACCCAAATCACATAAAGCATTTCCAACAAAATTACCTCCTAATTCACAAGGTAATGTAAAACTACCTGGATCTTCTAAATTTTTAGGAATTTTATTAGTTATTATGGTACTACAATTACTGGACAATTGAACCATTCCTATACCTTCTAGCTTTTTCTTATTAGTGCATAATTCTTTCATAAATTTAGCATATTTAGGCATGTGTAATAAAGCTTCAGCAAATGGTAAGTTTATATGTAGCTTCTTAAACATGTCCAAAAATCTACTCAATTATTCATTTTGTTTCTCTTTTCTAGCTAGAACAGGAAATGGTAATGGAGATTCATCAAGAACAATAGAAACAAGTTTGTCCTTACCTTTACCCTTCTCGAATGTAGGAGATACTTTTTCAGTGTTTTCTGAGTTAGAATTACTTACCCCCGTTGTCGGTTCCACCTTTGAGGAAGAATTCTTACCATGTTCATTATTCTCTAACTCTTTCCCACTCCTTAAAGTGATTGATTTGGCTTCCTCTTTTGGATTTCGGTCTATATTGGATGGAAATATCCCTTGAGCATGGTTTGATAAAGAACCAACAAGTTGCTCCATTTGGTTTTCTAGGTTTTTAATGGATGCCTCTTGGTTTCTCATTCAAATATCTTGCGATTTCCATCTAGCATCTTGACTAGCTAAAATTGAGTTTTGGGAAGCCATGAAATTTGTAATCATTTCTTCAATATTAGATTTCTTTTCTTGAGGAGGGGGAGGTTGAGGTTTTTGAAAACCGAGTGGTTGGTGGTATGCTTGTGATGGGTATTGATTTGGGTAGTGAGGTGGAGCTTGGTTTTGGTATTGAAGTTGACTATTGTGAGGTTGATTATGATTAAATTGGGGTCTAGGATTAGGATTAGAAGAAGAACATTGATTACCTTCCCTTCATGAAAAATTTGGATGGCTTCTCCATCCTGCATTGTAAGTGTTGCTATATGGGTTCAAGGCATTGACTTCTTCTACCATATTTTCAGCATTCTTCATTCCCAAAGGTCCTTGACTTCCTGCATAAGAATCAACTTCATTAGATAACATAGAAACATTTTTAGCTTTAAGCTCATTTATTTCTTTTAAGTGCCTTTTTTTCATTAATTCTAATTGAGCTTTTAGCATGGCTATTTCATCAATATTATGAACTCCCTGTTTCTTTTGAGTTGCTCTAGAGGTTGCCCATTGAGCATCATTGATGGCCATCTCATTAAGGAGTAAAAATGCATCCTCGGGAATTTGATTCATGAAACTTCCATTTGAAGCTGCATCTAACAAAGATCTTGTTGATGAATGGGCACCTGTATAGAAAATATGCATTAATTGAAAAATAGGAACTTCATGATGTGGACAACTTTTTAAAATCTCCTAAATCTTTTCCATGCTTCATGGAATGGTTCTTCATAAAATTGCTGGAAGTCACTAATTTGTTTCCTAATGAGGGCAGTCTTAGTAGGTGGGAAGAACTTGCAAAGAAATTTTTCTTGCATTTGTTGCCAAGAATGGATGGATTGATGTGGTAGCATTTGTAGCCAATCCCTAGCTTTTCCTATGAGGGTAAATGGAAAGAGTTTCAACCTAATTGCATTAGTCGATACATTAGGAATTTGCACAGTATCACTCACTTCTAAGAACATATCTAAATGTTGTGCAGGATTCTCTATGTCGGAACCCGAAAATTGATTTCTTTGTACCATAGTGATGGTAGCAGGTTTAATCTCAAAGGGTTGGTGGTGAGGAATCCTAATAGTTATATGTTCTTCATTCCACCTAGGGATGGCATAATCCCTAATGGTTCTAGGTCTATACCCATTCTCGAAGCTTGGTGGGGTATGTGTTGCTCTTCAATCCTAAGTGGCGGATCATTCATAGGTTGTTCTATTTCTAGGTCATTCATGTTGCCTCTTAACCTTCTAATCCTATGGAATGTCCTTTCAATTTCAGGGTATAATGGTAGGATGAGGTTTTCTCTCACCATAAACCACTAGTCACCCAAAAAGAAAATAAGAAAATAGATGAAGAAGAGAAGAAAAACACACAAAAATAACTTTAAAATCAAAATAAATAAACAAACGCCAATGTTTCCCCGGCAACGGCGCCAAAAACTTGACCGAATTCTAGCAAGTGTACTAGATCGGCTAGTAATATAGGAAAATAAGATTATGACCCAAAATATCGAACTCAAAGGAGACTTGTGCTTATATGTGCTATTGTAATTTTAAAGTCAATTTTCGTGTGCAAAAGAGAGAAGAGAAATCCCAAATTTATGATGAGTGAAGAACTAAAACTAAAAATAATAATTTAAAACTAAATTAAAACAATTGAAAAAAGCTAAAGTAAAAGAGAAATCTATTGAAGCAAGTAAATTAAATGAGTTAAAAATCAATATTAAAGACAACTTTCACTAAACGACTATCCACCTTAACAAGTATTGCTATGACTTAAATAAAAGAAAATATACAAGTGATTATGGAGAATTCAGTTTAATAAAACCAGATAACTTTATTCAAGATTACCATTCCAAGCATCAAATTTTCTTATTCAAATAAACTTAACACTTAGTATAAAGAACTGAATTAAGTTTCCTAGATTTCTATTAAAGCCTTTCTCAAGAGATTTAACTTTCACCTATTCTTGGTTACTCTTTTCTTAATCTTAACTTACTCAAATCAACACACAATTATAGTTTATTCAGATTATAATCATGCATTAATCCAACTAAATTAACCTAAGAGCATGCAAGTCATTATTCAACTTAAACCAATTAATTAACCAATGCTTTATCAAGTTAATAATCAACTTAAAATTGAGAAAAGACAAGATTATGTTTAAGAACCAAGAAATAATAAACTTGTATTTAAATTGAAGAACAACTTAAGTCATAACAATACAAGTTTAAGGATTCAAGTATCCTTTAGCAAAAGTTAAAGAAAAATACTCACAAGCCATTCTTAAAATTAAAACAACGTTTTGAAGAAAACAGTAAACAAAGAACGTAAAAAAACAACTAAGAAAAAAAAGCTTAATTCTAAGGATTGATTCCCTTCTTCTGTGTTTTGGACTGCTATTTATAGGCAAAATTGTAGTAGACTCTTTGTTAAACTCCAGTCACAGAATAGGAATCAAATTTTGCTAAAATAGGAAGCTCAAAAATCCTTCACGATGTGGGAAAACTGGATCACGTGGCCATGCCCCTCAATATGCCTTCTCTACACGTGACCACGGCTCCATTTGTTCTTCCTCCACACGTGGCCATGTGTGGTCCTTCACTGGAATCCACGTGGTCACGTGGTCTTCACTTTGCTTCTTCAATTGTCATCACATGGCCACGGTTCCTTACAAAAACTTCTTCACGTGGCCACGTGTCTTATGCTTCAATATTTTCACGTGGTCACGTCTCAAGGCTCTGGACTAGAAACTCATTTTCTCGCCTAAATTCTTCATATTTGCACTTATGGCTCTAAACTTTGTATTTTTTACACTTTAAGCCATTTTATATCAATTTTACCTTGAAAATCACACAAAACACAGAATTAACCTCAAAAACATAAATATTAACAAATTAACTCTAATTTAACCTAAATAAAACCAAAATAACTAAATAACACAACTAAAAATATATCAAAAATTATATATAATTCACACTTATCATAGTGAGCCTTAAAGAAAATAGTCAAAATTTATCAAGTAAGTCCCAGTGGTGAGTTAATAAATACGGAATATAAAAGAACAGAAACAGAAAAGCAACTAAATCGAGTAATAATATCATGAAATTAAAGTATAACAAAAATAATAAATTATTTAAATGAAATTTTGTGTAGTTGTATCCACCACTAAGCGACAAGGTTGCTTAGCACGTGGTTGTTTGACTGCGCACAGGGACAGGTATTGAAGATGCGAGGAGGAAGATGTGGTTCGGCATGTGCATGTGGTGAGGATCAGAAGGCAATGTAGGGAAAATTATAAGTAAACTAAGGGTGTTATAGTATTACTGTCACTTATCATAGCAATCGTAGAGGACAAGCCCACATGACAAATGTTGTGAATTTTTTTAATGAAAGGCTAAATCAAGATGGATTTGAAACTCTTAATGAAGAGATAGAAAAGTTGAAATCCATGTTGAAAATAGTTGGGAGGCCAAAAAGCTTTTGTTCTTTGCCTCAATCAGGTAAGTCTCTAATTCTTATACCCTTAGTGCCTCTTATCCTGTCTAAAACAGTACTTGGATCATAGATTCAGGTGTTATTGATCATATGGCTTTTTCACATCAGCCTTTATCTCCATATAAGCCTTGTACTGGCAATAAAAAAATGAAAATTGCAAATGGAAGTTTTGCTACTGCTGCTGGTAAGGGAATTATTCCTCTTACTTTTAAAATTGTGTTAAAAGATGTCTTACATGTTCCTAAATTAGCTATGAACCTTTTGTCCATAAAAAAAGTTACATGTGATTTGAATTGTAAAGTAATTTTCTATCCCACACACTGTATTTTGTAGGACCTGGTTTTGGGGAAGATGATTGGACTTGCTAAGGAAAGGAATGGGCTCTATATCCTTGATACTAAGAAAGAAAAAAATTGTTCCCTTTCAAAATCCTATCTATCTAGCCATTCTATCAATAAAGAGGACATTTTGCTACACCATTATCGTCTTGGTCATCCACCATTTAGTTTTCTCAAAACTATGTTCCCATTGTTATTGAAAAATATTAAAGTAAGTAATTTGCATTGTGATGTGTGTGAGCTTGCTAAACACAAATGTGTTTCTTATCCTTTGAGTAATAATAGAAGTATGTTTCCTTTTTCATTAATCCATTCAAATACATGGGGTTCTTTAAAGTTTTGAACATTATAGAGGTAAGGTGGTTTGTTACATTCATAGATGATTGTTCCACGGTAACCTGTATTTATCTTATGAAAAACCAATATGAAGTTGTGAAATTTTTCCAAGGTTTTTCCAAATGATCAAAAACCAATTTGGGGTGAGAATCAAAAACTTATGGAGTGAGAATGCAAGAGATTAGTTCAACCAAAATCTTTCATCTTTCCTTTTAAAAAGAAGGAGTTGTTCATTACTCATCTTGTTTTAATACACCACAGCAAAATAAGATAGCCAAGAGGAAAAATAAACACCTCTTAGAAGTCACACAAGCACTATTTTTCAAAATGATGTTCCTAAGTGTTATTTGGGGGAATCAATTCTTACTATAGCTCACTTGATAAATAGAATGCCCTCTATAGTTATCGATTTAAAGAGTCCAATTAATGTATTTCATGAGTATTTCCTGCATTCACAAATAGCTTCCAAATTACCCCCAAAAGTTTTTGGTTGTGTGGTTTTTGTTCATATTATGATGCTAACTAAGGTAAACTTTATCCAAAGGCATTAAAATGCATCTTTGTTGGTTATTCTTCTATAAAAAGAGTTATAAGTGCTATCATCTTGCTTCCCGTAAATTTTTCACTTTAATGGATGTTACTTTTGCTGAAAATAACCTTTCTATTCAAGTTCTAATCTTCAAAGGGAGAATGTGAGTGAAGATAAAGAACATGAGTTATTTTTCCCTGATTTATAGGTTACTATTCAACCTGAAACTATCTAGCCTAAAACCTTCGCCTTACCACCTTTTGATCAACCACAACACCAGCACACTGACCAGCCACATAACCAGCCTCTTAACACATCAGAATCAAGTCTCAATATACATCCAGTTACTGAAAAATCTATCCTAGTCTACTTAAGGAGAAAAATGCCTAATTTTACTCAATTGCAAGTTCAAGATTCGACTCCCGTATTCAGTGTCACAATTATCCTCTCTAGTGATTCATGATTTAGATGTTCCTATAGCTGTTAGAAAATGAGTTTGAAATTGTACTCAACATTTTATTTCTTACTTTGTTTCTTATGATAAAATCTAGCATAAACACCACTGCTTGTTCACTAATTTAGATACAATTTCTATTCCCCAAAACTTCAAAGAGGCACTTAGGTATGGGAATTGGAAAATTTCCATGAATGAGGAAATGAGTGCACTTAATAAAAATAACACATAGGAAATTATTAATCATCCGAAAGACAAAAACTTGTAGGATGTAAGTGGATGTATACAATTAAATTTAATGCAGATGGGTCTTTGGAGATGTACAAGCCTATATTAGTAGCCAAAGGGTACAACAATTTGATGTCAAGAATGCATTTTTACATGGTGATCTTGAGGAAGAGGTATAAATGGAACCTCCACCAGGTTTTGAGAAAAGGTTCAAAGATAATCAAGTATGCAGATTACGAAATGCACTTTATGGGCTTAAGCAATCACCATGGGCTTAGTTTGGAAAGTTTACAAAAGTAATGCTAGGGATTGGCTACAAACAAAGCTTAGGAGACCATACTCTCTTCTTTAGACACTCAACAGCAGGGAAACTTACAATCTTGATAATATATGTCGATGATATCATTGTGTCAGGTGATAATGAGGAGGAAATTTTGAAGCTTAAAGCTAGACTTGCAAAAGAATTTGAGATCAATTAACTTGGGAAGCTTAAATATTTCTTAGGGATTGAAGTAGCTTGGTCTAAAGAAGGTATCTTTATTTCCTAACAAAAATGCATTCTAGATCTCATACAAGAGATAGGAATGATGGGATGCAAGCCCATTGATACACCAATCGAAAAAAAATCATCGGTTGAGTGAAGCAAAAGATGATGAAGCTGTTGATAAAGGAAGGTATCAGAAGTTGGTTGGAAAATTAATCTACTTATCTCATACACGTCCAGATATTGGATATGTTATAGGAGTGATAAGTTAATTCATGCATAATCCCAAGAAAGTTCATTTACAGGCTGCATATAGAGTGATTCAATACCTAAAATCTACTCCTGAAAAATGAATCATGTTTAGAAAAGGAGCAGATGTAACTGTAGAAGCCTATATAGATGCAGATTATGTTGGCTCACTCACAGATAGACACTTAACAACAGGTTATTGTACTATAATTGAAGGGAACTTAGTGACATAGAGAAGCAAAAAGCAGGCAGTGGTATCTAGATCGAGTGTAGAAGCCAAGTTTCGTGAATGGCTCAAGGAATTTGTGAACTCTTATGGATAAAGAAAATTTTAGAAGATTTGCAAGTTAAATGGCATGAACCTATGAAGTTGTATTGTGACAAAAAAAAATCTGTTATAAACATTACACATAATCCAATTCAACATGATAGAACAAAACATGTTGAGATAGATTGACACTTCATCAAGGAAAAGATTGAAAGTGGAATGATTTGTACTCTTTATGTTTCTACGAATGGTCAAATGGCTGATGCGCTCACAAAAGGATTAGACAGCTTAACTTTCAGAAAAATTGTTAGCAAGTTGGGAATGGAAAACATTTATTTTCCAGTTTAAGGGGGAGTGTTAGAGAATCTCAGATTCTTTAACTTGCTGAAAAGATTAGATATAGTTGTAAATAGCTAATTGATAGCTAGGATTCTATTTTAGGCTGATTATAATCTTTTCTAATTTATTTAGTCAATGACTGATTTATAGGGATTAGCTTGTTATCTAAAATAGGATAATGACCTTGTATTTATATGTGTATTTAGTTTATGAAATATTAAGAAAGAATTCCAGTTTTCTATTTAATAGCATTAAGCAAATATGCAAAAATTAATCAAATATGTAGAAATTAACCAAGCCTGAAGAAGCTCTAGCCTACTGATTTTAGTTATGAGATCCAGATCAGTTTTTGAACTCTTCAATAACCCAAAAAAAAGAGAAGCGAATATAAGTGCGTACCAAAACAGAATTGGAGGCTGTGAACGATGGACGACAACGACTTGACGATAGAGAGGGACAAAGGGTTGAAGGGGCAGATGGAAGGTCTGGACGGAGAGAGAGAGAGAGAGAGAGGGCCGAAACAGAGAGAATCGTGATTATGTTTGGACATAAGTGGATTTAGAGGCAGAGGCCTGTTGGACATTTTTAACAGACCCATTTGGGTCAATTTTATATGGGTATTATTGGATTTGGCCGAATGGGCATTTTATAGGTTCGATTCAATTTTTTTGGACGAAAATTTGAATTTGAGCCAATTTTGTCAGGCCCTGTTATTTTGACAAAAAATAAAAAGAAAGAAAAATATTACGCCTATTATGGAGCATTTCTGAAGGTATTCAATGTGCAATTTCATCTACCTAGACAAGCAATCTCCTCATATAATCAAGAATTGACAAAAGCAATTAGAGAATGTCGATAGTGAATATGAAATACCTCTAAAAACACTTAACATGAAGGGTTTTTTTTTTTATTTTTTATTTTATGAATCAAAAGGAAAACATGTTTTGATTTGAAAATGCATTGTCATTGTAACCTAAAAATAGTTATAAATATAATTTCATTTATTTTGAGAGGATATATTTATGTTATGAAATTTGTGCAACAAGGGCATATGAAATTTTTAGAGTTAATTTTTACCATGTATGTTACTAGTTTAATTTCTTATATTGCACGTAAATCAAAATCAATCGTTGTATTTTTATATGCTTTAATTATATCTATTTCCAATAATACATTAGCTATCAAAAAAATAATTTATTCTATTGCAATAGTATGATAGTTGTTTTGACAAAAAAGAAAGAAAAGAAAGAAATCGTGTATTTTGCTGATTTTGAACCATTTCTGTAGGTACTCAATGTGGAATTTCATCAAATTCGACTGGCAATGTCTTCCATATTATCATAAATTGACAAAAGTAATTGCAAAATGTCAATAGTGAATTTGAAATAACTCCAAAAAAACTTAAAATGAATGATATTTTTATGTATTATAAAGGAAAACAAGTTTTCGATTGAAAAATGGGTTTGCATTGTATATATTTACCTAAAAAAAGTTTCATTTGTTTTCTTAAAACAAATGAAATCATCTTTACAACCTTTTTTAGGTAAATATAGACAATGGAAGTAAACCTTTGACATAAAATGAAAGTAAAACTTGTTGTAACATTAGTATTAAGAAAGATAGAATTATGTATTTATAAGTCTTAAGGCACTATGTAATGAAGAAACAGGCCATTTCTTCCCTGTGCAGCCTATAAAAGTAAAATATCTTGAAAAGAAAGCTACAAAGAGGCACCAGAAACAAGGATAGTGGACCTAAAATTCAATTAAGTAGTTGTCATTTGATTACGATATCATCCAACAAAAGCTTATTAGATATTTAACAATAAAGCAGGACCCATCATAATATAACTCATCTTATCACAAACATACCAATATCTCCAATAGAATGCTAGCCGAAAACACAAAAGCATGCCGAGGAAGCCTGCAGGTATGATATGTTTTAAATTATCTTGCTTAAAGCGCGGAAAAAACAAGTGGCTGGTCGAACTCCTAAATGAGAGAGGAAAAGCTACAATGACGGCGATGACAAAGTCAAAAAAGCACCGGCCAGTCGGAGATAGGGGTCTTTGATTGGAATTAAATTACGAGGGGGCTTGTGGTTGGAATTAAAAAGATATTTTGTATAAATTTTTATTTTGTGCAAGTGCAGAATAGGGAAGATATTTTAAAGAAGAGACAAGCCGACAAGAAAGGTCAAGCTTGGTGGCTGCTGATAGAGAAACCAGTAAGAACCTTCTTAGAAGAAGCCTATCTCACTTTTCACCATCAACCGACTGAACGTTTTTATATTCGTTTCACTTGGGCCTCTTTCCAATCCTTTGTTATCCCCTACTCTGATTGCGACATTTCCACCTCTTTATTATTATCACAGTTTCAGTTAATGTGTCAATTTTCAAATCTTCAGAAGTTAGTAAAATTATTAATTAATAAAATATTTATCATAATTTACTAAAATTTTATTTTACTATTTTCTTATAATTATATATTTTTATCTCGTTTTCACTTTCTGTAAAATCTTTTTTTTTCATAAATATAAAATAAAAAATATATAATTTATATTGGTTAAAATTTTAAAATTATCACTTTAAATGAAATAAAAAAATTTTTAAAAATAATTGCGATCAGGGAGCAAATGAATTTTTTTTCATTAAATTCCAAATAATTGTCAATAAAAAATCCAAACAATTAAAATAAAAACAAAATCGACATACTTTCCTACATCTCGGTTTTAGATTCCCAAAATAGCCTATCAGATTTTATCTCTGGCTTTCTCTAATATATATATATATATATATATATATATATATATATATATATATATATATATATATATATATATATATATATATATATATATATATATGTGTGTGTGTGTGTGTTAGATTAATTTAATAATTATAAGAGCATGACTCACATTATTTGGTAAATTTTAATGTAAAGTGTGTTCAAAAGATAATAATTATTGTACTTGTACAGAATCTAGGATTTCATTATAAGTAGAAAAACCTTTTCCTCCCCCTTTAGGTTAAGTTACAATAGTCAAAACTAAAAAAAAAAAAAACCATTCCGGTACCATAAAAGAAAAAAACGTAAAGAAAAGGTGAGGGTGAATAAAATTTTTGCGTACAGAAGGTATTTTTGCAATCATCAATTAAGGTTGTATTTCTTTTTTCTCTCTTATGGATAAAATTTTGATTTAATAGATTGAATTAATTGTGTTATAATATAATTTGAGTAAACTCTAAACTTGAAATATTGTTAAGAATACTACAGTTTATTTACAAATTAATTAGTACCGCTTGGATTACTTCCAAAGGCATTCTAATACCTAGGAATCCATGGATATAGATGGTACCCAGATTAATGGTTGTAAGGTAATTCATCTTTCACATGTAAATTAATTTTATAAAATCAAAATAAACATTTACTACATTTATTCTAAATTTGCCCTTATTATTGCCACATTACATTAATATTTTTATCAACTTTTCTCTATAAAACCAAAAAAAACATTTACTGCATTTGCTTTAATTTCTCTACCATATTTTTTAAAAGTTGTCTACTACATTTGATAAGTCCAATAATAATTGATAATACTCACATTATTATCTCTAGGCCGAATGTATTCCTGAGTTAAGACCCAAAATAGATCCCTAATTTAGGCCCAGTCTAGCCTCCCTCATTTACAATCCGATTGGACTAGGAAATTATAGCAAACACACAACCATCATTTCACTTGATTGGACTGGCCAGCCTGACAGAGCCTCTTCCTATTATGTCATTTAACAAGAGCCGTCTACCCATTACAGTTGATACACCTACCCTGTCAGGCTGCTATAAGCACTTAAGTGTCTCGATATCTAATGCCAAAACCCACTATAGATAGCTTACAGCTCAAAAGCTCAGGGTAATGCCACTTTGGGACCTTTTTCTCTACATTGTCTATCTCTAAAGTTTTACTAACTTGGGCATCAGAGTGCTTATTCTGATCCGATCGGGCACTTTCTTTCTTTCTTGCAGGTCTCATTCGGCTGCCCGATTTGATCAGATCATCGCTCTCCCATTCCAATTCTCTTCCTATCTTTAGATATTTTGAGAAATATCATTTGGTGCTTTTGTTGAGAGTCAGGAGATATTTAAGGAGACAATCCAGACATTCGAGGTCCGAAACTGATGATCACTCTAATGATGATCGTAAAAGACCCAGGTCTACTGTGAGAATAAACGAGACAGACATGACCCCTCTTTGGTCCCCTACTCATGAACACCTCCTAGGATCATTTAACTAGTAGTTTATGGCTCAACCTGATTCTACTCTTATCACTAAGAAGGATTTGAAAGCAATCCTTGGGATTTTGGCAGAAATATCATCAAATCTATCCAGCTGAGATCTCCACAAGAAAATCAAAAAGCAAAAGTACAAGATGAGATGTAAGAAGATGCAGGAACAAGGGATTATGAATCAAGGAGCTGGATGAGGAGTTCAAATTCGGTACAGGACTTACTGCACATGAAGTTGATACAAAGGACAAAAGAAAGGGGAAAGTATCATCCCTTGAAAAGAGTTATTCCTCCAGAAATGATTTGACTCGTACCCTAAAAAGATCTCCTTTGCCTTTTACTAGTCTGAGAAGCAATTCAGGATACATGTGTATCCCAAAAAAGAGGCTAATGAAGAAGATCGAGGAGACTGACAATCTCACAGTCGATCAGAATGAGTAGTGGTTCTTATATTAGATAAAAAAGGTTGGTATGGGACATCCAAAGAAGCCATTATTTGATGGTGACACTGTTTCTCTATTCAGCAAGGATCTCTGAGAGGCTAATCTTCTGAGCAAATTTAGGGAAATCAAAATGGCCAAGTACGTTGGTAAATTCAACCCTAAATGCCATATTTTCAAATATCTAATGCAAGTGCAGATGTATTCATTTGATGATAGAATTTTTTATCGAGTATTTCCCACAACATTAGCATGTGATGCTTTTGTTTGGTTTATGATCTTCCTCTAGAATCGATTCATTGCTTTAGGCAACTCTATGATCTATTCACCACGAGGTTTACTATATAGATCTAGACTCCTAAAACTGCTAATGATCTGTGTAACCTAGTGTAGGGACCAAATAAACGTTGAGAAACTACATTGATAGATTTCAGAGCTTACCCTCTAAAATAAGAAATTTGCATCCCACTGTAGCTACCAATGCTTTAGCACGAAGTTTAACGAGTGTCCAGTTGTTTGAATCCATCTGCACTTATCATTCAACAGATTTTACCGACCTGATGGAAAAAGCTAATCGGTATATTAAGCTTGATGATGCTTTGAGGGCCAGGGGGCGCATATTATGTAATGCTCATTCTAATTATCTTTCTCTTATTGTTATACTTGTTACATTGAACATATTTATATCTTGCTTATCTATTATTCACATTTAATGAAAATTAATTTTCATTGGTAATTTTGACCATATCACTGAATCTTACATTTGGTGGATTTTGAATTCCATTGCTAAAACATAGCAATGGTCAAATCTGCAACCACTCATTCCATTACTAATTTTGATTAGCAACGAAAAATCAATAATTTTTGTTGTTAATTGAGTATTTTCTAGTAGTGTACGTACATGCACATCAATGTTAAAGAGAGAAAATACCCGCTATTACTTTTAGGGCATCTAGATCTTTACAAGCCTTTATTGCATAGGCTCGAGCAGGGACATAAGAGCTATAGGTTGATCAACTGTCTCAGATACATTTTTGGATTGGGTTCTAAATTAACTTGATCCCTCTCGTCCTCTACTGCATCTTCTACCTTTTGGGAGTGCATTAGAATCTCCTTTACTACCCTGTTGTGAAGATCCTTGCTTTTGTTTCATCAGAAAATTGGCCATAAAGTGGTCAATATTACCACATCTAAAGTAAGCACCAGTCAGCATTCTACATGTACCCCAATACCTTCTAGAATAATACAAGCACTCCGGTGGTTGTCCCCTACTCTGTCTTGCTGGCAACTCTCTGTCGAACCTGGATGTTGTAGATGATCCTTGTTGTCTTCCTCTGGTAGTAGGCCTATTGATATACTCAGCTGATTGATTTTCTTATGCATCTCTTTCTAATTAAGGAACCACCTCTAGCAAAGGTCCTTCTCTACTACCTTTCTTTCTTAACCAATTCATTCTTTTATACTCAAATGGCTACTTGAACAAGTTGATAAAAATTTACAGGTTACAAATATGTGGGTCCAATCAAATGCTCTTTAATTCAATTATTTAAGCCATCCTCAAACTGTCGGCACCTTAAGGCTTCAATTAACATCGGTTCTGGTGCATACTTACTCAAGCTATTAAACGCTTTCTCATACTCAGACACAGTCATACCTTTTTGTTTCAAATACAAAAACTGCCTTAAGTTAGCTTTTCTATAGGCTTTAGTAACATACTTTCTCTTAAACTCTTCTTCAAAGAACTCCTATGTAAGTGGATCAAGTGGTTGAGGTTGTCTATGCACCAATTTTCACTAATCATATACTACACCTTAAAGTAAAAAAATAACACAAATCACCTTTTGATTAGCTGGACATTGTATTTCATCAAACACTCTTTTAAATTTCTTTAACCAAAATTCTACTTTCTCAGATTTTTCCAGCGTGGTACTTAAAAACTCTTCTGCTTTATGTTTTCTAATTTCTATAATATGAGCTTTAGGCACTGTCATCGTTTGAAAAATTTAGCCATATCTTGAGAGATTTTTAACAATGCTTCCCCAGGGACTATAGCAGGTATTTCATCCTGGGTTGAAGCCAAAGATTCTAGATTTGAGAGATTGGATAGCACTGGCAAATTACTCTCAACAGTTTTTTTACTACTTCCCTAGACCCCTTAATGATCTACTATCTATAAAAAATAGGGACATTTGCATTAGGCCACCATAAATGATATTCTATACATGCATGTATTTAAACTCCTATTGGACAGAACCGACTAAACCATGCTTTAATAGCAAAAATGTAATGCTCATTCTAATAATCTTTCTCATGTTGTCACACTTGTTACATTGAACATATTTATATCTTGCTTATATATTCTTCACATCCATTGTAAGAGACATGTTTGCTTGCACACTTTAATTTTATGCACTATAGTTCTCATACTCAATTAATTTAGAAATATGAACTACTATATATTACAAAATTATAGTCATACAATTGTTTTTACATTACAAGGTATTTAACACAAAATGCTAATTATAGAACCAAAGCAAAATATGTGATTCGTACTTTAACTCATCCTAACTCTTGTGTTGGGCCTCTTTTTGATGGAATATGTCATGGTATGCACATGAAGATCACACAGCAAAAAATAATAAAATTTGATCATACATGCCATACAATTTCATGACAAGAATCGAAACATGTAATTTTAGGATTTTAAAACTTACAACTTTAGATGCCTTTAAAACTTGATTTTGATGATGACCAGCAACTAAGGAGGATATCTTAGCCTTAGACCTTCACCACCAATGCCAAGGAATAACCTTTTACGCCACTGTTCTCTATGTTCACACACACAATTGCACCGACGGCTTAAAATTAAGATTGCTAGCTCTTAAAACAAGTATTGTGTAATGGCTATGGTTTGAAGCTACAAAATTTGATTTTGTACTTCTCTTAGGTTGCTATTACTACCCAAGAACACAAGAGAATGAGAAACAATCCTTTCTTCTTGTGAAAATTGGCCAAAAAAATTTTGTGAGAGAGAGAGAGGAGTTCACGCCAAAACCTAGGAAACTAGAGTTTCACGCCAAAATCTAGTTATTCTCCTAGGGTTTTATCTCTTTTCATATATATATATCCTTATCTTTTGGCAAGTGTTTGATTTGAATTTTACCATCTCAAGATAATTAATTCAACTTCAATCACTTCCTAAAAATAAGTAATATATATTGATTTAAACTCCTTTGAATTTAAAATTCAAATTTGAAATAAAACACAAGACATTTAATTAAATAAAATCACTTAATATAAATAATAAGCATGTGCCGAAATTCCTTGGTTTTTATCTTGGAATTTCGGCCACTTCACTTTATATTTAAATGATTTAATTTAATTTAAATTCTTTTAGGCTTTATTACTCAATTAACTTAATTAATACAAGATAATTAATTAATTGAAATTAAACCATGTGGGCTGAATTTCTCTCTCTCATGGGCCAAGGTCCAATAGCATTTATAATGCCCATTACATACATTAATTTGACTTTAATTAAAAACCCAAATTAATGTCCAATACTTTATTTAAATATTTTAAGTCCAATGCTTTGTGTGCGATCCTATAGGTCCATTTAATATTGGAAATGAATTAATGAATTAATTCAAAGGCTATATATATATTCTCTAGCAAGATATTATAGCATTCCAAATTAAATGAAAATGCATATGGCATTTAGTGATCTAATGCAATTTTGCATAGTCCCTTACCCATAAATATCAGAATTAATATAAAGTATGAAACTAGTCATCCTTATATATATTAATTCCTTTCTTGATATTCCAGTGACACTGAACTCTCAGATGAATAATGATTACTTATTATTTCATCTCGGTATGGCCATACACTTCTCAGTTCACTAATCAAGTGGCCGATGATATTTTCTCTCTTATAGAGAGGGGTAATCCCTTCACTTCTCTCATGCTCTCTAACATGAATCAATGCATACCCAAACATACCCGTACTTGTCACTCTATTACGAGCACATTAGATATATGTCAAAGCATACAGTAATTCATAAAGAGTTTCATAGAGATTTTAGGTCTAAGAACTTCAATACAAAACTTGCATATGCGAAACACTTATGACTTGTACCATGTAGTGTTCTCATGAGTGGATCGAATGCAGATACCATGTTCTTTAACATGTATCTATGATCTCTGATTGACACTCTTGTCCTTATGATCCGTAAGACAGAACTAAACTTATCAGAGAGAGCATACTATTCTTAATTCATTTGTTATTCCCATAACAATGATTGACTAGGGATATTTAGAATGTAGTCTCATTTGTTTCAAGGTCTTATAACTATATGCCTCACACATGATAACTTAAACTGAAACAATATTATTGGATAGTTCTATCAATTGATATGCACATGAATACAATAGATAAAACAAATGCCTCATTTATTAACTAAAGTGTTTTATTACAATGCATTGGGGCTAGGGCTTACACTAACAATCGGGCATAGCCCTAAGACCGAACGCTCTCAAATGACCTTCGTACAGATTTGGACGCAACCGTTTCATCAAAGGATCTGCTACATTGTCTTCACTTGCTATCTTGCTAACCTTGACGTCCCCACGATCAATGATTTCTCTGATCAGGTGGTACCTCCTAAGTATGTGTTTGGATTTCTGGTGTGACCGGGGCTCCTTAGCCTATACGATGGCCTCGTTGTTGTCACAGAAAATTTCTAATGGATCTAGGATGCTTGGGACCACTCCTAATCCAGAAACAAAATTTTTAATCCAAACAGCCTCTTTTGCAGCCTCACTCGCTGCAATATACTCAGATTCTATAGTTGAGTCGGCAACAGTCTCTTGCTTCGAGCTTCTCCAGCTGACAGCACCACCATTCTAAACAAAAACAAACCCAGATTGCGATATAGAATCCTGAGTGCTGGTCTGAAAAGTAGCATCGGCATAACCTTGTATGACGAGCTCTTCTTGACCACCATACACCAAAAAGTGATCCTTCGTCCTCCACAGGTACTTTAGAATCCCTTTTACAGCAGACCAGTGCTTCTCACCAGGGTCTTGCTAAAACCTACTGGTTATACTCAGTGCATGAGCAACATCCAACCTAGTACATAACATAACGTATATGATAGATCCAATAGCAGATGCATATGAGATTCTACTCATGTTGTCCCTTTCCTCATTGGTTTTAGGGCACTGTTCTTTAGTCAAAGGAACTCCCAAAGCCAAAGGTATGTACCCTTTCTTTGAGTCTCCCATACTAAAATGCTTTAGTACTTTGTCTATGTACTTTTCTTGACTTAGTCCCAAAAGCCGATTCGATCTATCTCTATAGATTCGAATACCAAGTATTGTCTCGGCTTCACCTTAGTTTTTCATTGAGATACATTTTCCTAACCATTGCTTAACCTTTTGCAATGTTGGAATGTCATTCCCAATGAGAAGGATGTCGTCCACATATAGGACCAAAAATACTACTATGCTCCCACTAACCTTCTTGTATACACAAGGCTTATCTTCGTTCTTGATGAAGTCAAATTCTTTGACTGCCTCATCAAAACGAAGATTCCAACTTTGGGATGCTTGCTTTAATCTATAAATGGATTTTTGAAGCTTGTAAACCTTCTTAGGATGCTTGGGATTGACAAAACCCTCAGGCTGTGTCATATACACATCCTCAAGTAAATTTCCGTTGAGGAAAGCAGTTTTGACATCCATTTGCCATATCTCATAATCATGATATGCAGCTATGGTAAGCAAGATTCTAATGGACTTG
The DNA here is from genome assembly GCA_037975025.1 of Excoecaria agallocha. NCBI lineage: Eukaryota > Viridiplantae > Streptophyta > Magnoliopsida > Malpighiales > Euphorbiaceae > Excoecaria > Excoecaria agallocha. The sequence goes on from CM075807.1 coordinate 19,722,591, forward strand.
AGCATGACTACAGGCGAAAAGGTCTCGTTATAGTCTACACCATGAGTTTGTCGAAAACCTTTTGCTACTAGTCTACCTTTGTAGGTCTTATCAGCTTTGAGTTTGAATAGCCACTTGCATTCAATTACCTTCGCACCTTCTGGTGGATTAACCAAGGTCCAAACCTGGTTATCGTACATTAATTGCATCTTGGATTTCATGGCTTCAAGCCAATTTTTCGAGTCTGGGCTTTTAATAGCTTCTTGGTAGGTAGTAGGATCCTCACGATCTACTAACTCAATAGTGTCACTGTCAGTGATTAGAAATCCATATCTCTCAATCTCCTGACGTACCCTACCGGACCTTCTAACTACTTGTGTAATGGGTTCTTGTTCCACAACTGGTTGTGAACTTGATCCCACTTCCAACTCATCCTCTATAGGAGCTTGTGGCACTTGAATTTCTCCAAGTTCTACTTTACTTCCACTGTCTTCCTTGAAAAGGAACTCCTTTTCCAAGAAAATAGCCTTGCGAGCAACAAATACTTTGTTCTCGGCTTGTGAGTAAAAGTAATATCCCTTTGTTTCTTTGGGATAACCCACAAACAAGTAGACAGTGGATTTGGACTCTAGTTTGTCAGATGTTAATTTCTTAACATGTGCTTCACAGCTCCAAATCCTGAGAAACGACATATTGGGTTCTTTCCCAGTCCATACCTCATATGGTGTCTTCTCAATTGCTTTAGTTGGAGTACGGTTTAGTAGAAACGTAACAGTTTCTAATGTATAACTCCAAAAAGAGACAGGAAGATTAGCTTGACTCATCATAGATCGAACCGTGTCCAACAGAGTTTGATTTCTCCTTTCGGACACACCATTCCATTGTGGCATTTTGGGAGGAGTGAGCTGTGAAATAATACCACACTCTTTTAGATGACTATCAAATTTTTGGCTTAAGTATTCATCACCTCGATCTGATTGAAAGGCTTTTATACTTTTGCCAAGTTGTTTCTCTACTTCGTTCTTAAACTCTTTGAATTTCTCAAAAGTTTCAGATTTATACTTCATTAGATAGACATAGCCATATCTACTGAAGTCATCTGTGAACGTCACGAAGTAGCTAAAATCACCTCTAGCTTGTGTACTTAATGGTCCACATACATCGGTATGTATTAGTTCCAATAAGCCATTAGTCCTTTCACCTTTCTTGTTAAAAGGACTATTTGTCATTTTTCCATGCAAACATGGCTTGCATGTATCATAAGACTCTAAGTCGAATGACCCAAGCACTCCAGTTTTGTGGAGTCTTGAAATGCATTTTTCATTTGCATATCCTAAATGACAATGCCAGAAGTAAGTAGGGTTCAATTCGTTTGATTTAACCCTCTTTGTATTAATGTTGTATATGGACTCTTTGTTTTGTAAATCAAGGATATAAAGGCCATTTTGCAACATGGCATTGCCATAAGAAATGCCTTGGCGACGAATATGAGCATTGCCATTTTTAATAACAAAATAAAATTCGTGCAAATCCAAACATGAAACTGGAATAATGTTTCTGCTCATAGCAGGCACATAATAACAATTTTTCAAAACTAAACAAAGTTTGGAAGGTAAAGTGAGTTGATAATCGCCTATCTCCATGGCAGTAACTCGTGCTCCATTCCCTACATGGAGGTCCACTTCATTCTTCCCAAGTAACCGTCTATTTCTTAGCCCCTGCACATTTAAACAAATGTGAGAACCACAACCGGTATCTAATACCCAAGTGGTAGAAATAGAAAGGTTAATCTTAACAACAAAAATACCAGAACTGGACGCCTTGGCTCTATTATTCTTTTGTTCTTCCTTGAAGAGAGTGAAATTCTTCCTATAATGCCCTATCTTGTTGCAATGGAAGCAAGTGCTCTCACTCTCTTTGAGCTTCTGTGCCTTTGTCTTGGATTGGGCCTGAGGTGCACTCTCACTTGACTTGAACCGAGCCGGGTCATTCTTGGGTTTTGCCTTTCCCTTTCCCTTTCCCTTAGCGGGTCCTTTTTTAATGCCCCCTTGAACCATCAATACGGAATTGGTCTTTCGAATGTTCTCTTCAGTATTCTTAAGCATCCCATGAAGCTCAGTGACTGACTTGTTCATTGCATGCATGTTATAATTCATCACAAATGGATCATAATCATCAGTCAATGATCCTAAGATCAAGTCAGTGGCCAATTCCTTTGGCACTTGTACCTCAAGCTTCTCAAGAGTATCAAGATACCCTTTCATCTTGAGTACATAGGTACTAACAGGAGTAACCGCGGCCATCTTACAAGAAATTAAAGCCTTTGTTGTCATGAACCTCTCATGACGAGCTTGCTCTTGGAACATCTCCTTGAGGTGGACCATGATCGCATAAGCCTCTTGGTCCATAAATTGCTTTTGCAAGTTAGGCACCATAGTGGCCAGCATCAGACAGGTTACATCATTGGAGTCGCTCTTCTTGGTCTCAAAAGTTTCCTTTTGAACCGTAGAGGCGTTACTAGCAGGTTCTTCAGGCAAGGGTGCATCCAAAACATACGACTTTTTCTCTTACTTAAGAACTATTCTTATGTTTCGAGACCAATCTATGAAATTGGTGCCATTCAATTTGTCCTTTTCAAGGACCGATCGCAATGAGAAATTGTTGTTTGAAGATGCCATTTTCAATCTACAATAAAATTTAGCAAGATTAAATGAGGTCTTATTTATAATCCCACAAACCGAATTAATATCCCTTTAAATAATTCGCATTAATGATTTAATGTGGGCCAAGATCCACTTTTCACAACAACTTATTAGTCAAGCTAAGCTTGTCCACCTAACAAGTTAAGTTACTTAGGTAGGAAAAACTCTAATCATGTTTCATACATGATTCTTGGATCAAATGGGCTAACATCTTAAGATGTTATAGCATAAACCCATTTATTAGTTGCCTAGGTCCGGGCATCCCTTTCCATGTTAAGTCCAACCTACATTCACAACCCATGCCTCACAAAGATAATCGGGTGCATCTAGGACTCCTAGTCTACGTGACCGATGATCGATGCCTTGACATGTTTCGAATTAGGAAGGCAACTTTGTGACTTACTATTTTAGGGATTCATTTTATTACGGCTTACATAGCATACGCTTTGTCATCCATACATAGATGCATATATATATAATTGCATAAAGTAAAGCGTGACAAACATGGGCCCAAAAACCTACAACTAAGATTCTATACTATTACATAAGAATCTTCGAGTTGGGCTTCTCCACTCCGGTGGGCTTCGTCTTGATTTACAAAGTCTTCAAGTAAATTCTATTCTAAGAAATAAATGAAACTTTTACAATAATACATAATGGCTCGCAGGCCATATTTAATTACAAAAACCCAGGGCCCATGAATGCACAATGCATATCTATTCATCACACCATACAAGCAAATAAATATACATAACATTCATGGATCAAACAAAGTCCAATTTTAATTAAAATAGACAAGCCCATTAATGGAAACTATGTACTTGAACCTTCAAGAGATGAACCCATGACAGGCCTGGGCCGAAGCCCAATGGACTAAATCCTCTTATTGAATAAGTTCTCTTAAAATCCCAAAACACAAACTAGTTAGATTTATGCTATAAATCAACTCTAGTATAATTTCCAATTTTGCCATTTTTAATTTTTTCATACCACCCATAAACATTAAAAATACATATAATATGTACCAACATGAATTAAAATACAAAATCATGAAGAACATATATATATGATACACGGCATGCATATAAAAACAAACAAACAACAAAACTAGTTGTTTAATGCTTATGTGATGCCACAAAATGCACAAATACTTAAATCAATTTTATGAATCATTTAATAATTTAAATAAGGTCATAAATATTGATTTAATATTCTGTAACAATCTGATCTAAATGTGTTTTTACCATTTTAATCAAAACAAAACAAACAATGTTGATTAAACATGCAATAAACACAAACTAGTCATAGTTTTAAGTGATTTTAAAATTAATCAATTAAATTATCATGGACCAGAATTAAAACAAAATTTAAAATATGTCCAGACCTGATATTTAATCTTTAAAATACTTACAAACATGCCAAAAACGTTTTTACATTTAATATTTAAAACTAGTTGTTAAACTTACTATTAACATGCCAAAAAGCACCTAGTTTTAATATTAACATGTACCATCAGGTATTATCAATTAAATCCAACCATTAACAGCTCCTAGAACATCTTAGGATAGTATATTAACATGTCATATTAATTATAATACCTATCTAATCAATTAAAATCATTTTTACACCAAAACAATGCAAAAAACTCAAAAAAGAAAATTTCAGCATTGCATGTTTTCAAAATAACGATTTTTAATTAATTTTTTTTTCATGCATCTAAAGAACTAAAATAAGCATGATTAGGCTTTGATACCACTGATGGAATATGTCATGGTATGCACATAAAGATCGTGCAGCGGAAAACAATAAAATTTGATCATACATGCCATACAATTCCATGACAAGAATCGAAACATGCAATTTTAGGGTTTTAAAACTTACAACTTTAGATGCCTTTAAAACTTAATTTTGATGATGACCAGCAACCAAGGAGGATATCTTAGCCTTATACCTTCACCACCAATGCCAAGGAACAACCTTTTACGCCACTCCTCTCTATGTTCACACACACAATTGCACCGAGGGCTTAAAATTGAGATTGCTAGCTCTTAAAAAAAGTATTGTGTAATGGCTATAGTTTGAAGCTACAAAATTTGATTTTGTACTTCTCTTAGGTTGCTATTACTACCCAAGAACACAAGAGAATGAGGAACAATCCTTTCTCCTTGTGAAAATTGGCCAAAAGAATTTTGTGAGAGAGAGAGAGGAGTTCACGCCAAAACCTAGGAAACTAGGGTTTCATGCCAAAATCTAGTTATTCTCCTAGGGTTTTATTTCTTTTCATATATATATCCTTATCTTTTGGCAAGTGTTTGATCTTAATTTTACCATCTCAAGATAATTAATTCAACTTCAATCACTTCCTAAAAATAAGTAATATATATTGATTTAAACTCCTTTGAATTTAAAATTTAAATTTGAAATAAAACACAAGACATTTAATTAAATAAAATCAATTAATATAAATAATAAGCATGTGCTAAAATTCCTTGGTTTTTATCTTGGAATTTTGGCCACTTCACTTTATATTTAAATGATTTAATTTAATTTAAATTCTTTTAGGCTTTAATACTCAATTAACTTAATTAATACAAGATAATTAATTAATTGAAATTAAACCATGTGGGCTGAATTTCTCTCTCTCATGGGCCAAGGTCCAATAGCATTTATAATGCCCATTACATACATTAATTTGACTTTAATTAAAAACCCAAATTAATGTCCAATACTTTATTTAAATATTTTAAGCCCAATGCTTTGTGTGCGATCCTATATGTCCATTTAACGTTGGCTATGAATTAATGAATTAATTCAAAGGCTATATATATTCTCTAGCAAGATATTATAGCATTCCAAATTAAATGAAAATGCATATGGCATTTAGTGACCTAATGCAATTTTGCATAGTCCCTTACCCATAAATATCAGAATTAATATAAGGCATGAAACTAGTCATCCTTATATATATTAATTCCTTTTTTGATATTCCAGTGACACTGAACTCTCAGATAAATAATGATTACTCATTATTTCATCTCGGTATGGCCATACACTTCTCAGTTCACTGATCAAGTGGCCGATGATATTTTTTCTCTCTTATAAAGAGGGGTAATCCCTTCACTTCTCTCATGCTCTCTAACATGAATCAATGCATACCCAAGCATACCTGTACTTGTCACTCTGTTACGAGCACATTAGGTGTATGTCAAAGCACACAATAATTCATAAAGAGTTTCATAGAGATTTTAGGTCTAAGAACTCCGATACAAAACTTGCATATGAGAAACACTTATGACTTATACCATGTAGTGTTCTCATGAATGGATCGAATGCAGATACCATATTCTTTAACATGTATCTATGATCTCTGATTGACACTCTTGTCCTTATGTTCTGTAAGACAGAACTCAACTTATCCGAGAGAGCATACTAGTCTTAATTCATTTGTTATTCCCATAACAATGACTGACTATGGATATTTAGAATGAAGTCTCATTTGTTTCAAGGTCTTACAACCATATGCCTCACACATGATAACTTAAACTGAAACAACATTTTTGGATAGTTCTATCAATTGATATGCACAGGAATACAATAGATAAAACAAATGTCTCATTTATTAACTAAAGTGTTTTATTACAATGCATTGGGGCTAGGGCTTACGCTAACACTTCTTACAGACCAAACCCCTAAGGAAGAGTCCTAGTTTGAGTACTTACATGGATAAATACCCGTGCTAAGTTATAAAACTTAGTGGGGAACAATTAATATTTAAACAAACACTCACAGTGGTCATTTTCAGGCACACAAGCATGCTTAAGATATAGTATCACATTTACATTGATTATAAAGGTAATTCTACTAATAAAGGGAAGAACAATGCCATAACAATATTTAAAATGCAAGTTGAATCATACATAGTACACCATTAATTAGCATTATTTCTTCTAATTGCCTACTGTAAGTTTTGTAGGTGTGGATAATGGGTGCTATGGATACCTGTAGGTATCAATCACATGAATATCCATAGGTATATAATTTTTATGGATACCTGAAGGTATCAAACCTATGGACCCATTCGGGTCAAGATTGTGGTCCTAACGAGAACAAACTATGGACCCAAATGGGATCAAAATAGTGGCAACTACAACTATACTTTATAAGCATGCCTATCTATCCACAACCAAGTCTCGTATGTAGGCTTATATTTGATTTGTCATAAGGTACGTTTGTGCATGTACAAATAATCATAGATAATTATAACGGTGTACTTTGTTTATATAAAAGAATTCTTATGCATATGCATTATTCAAGTAAAAACTCTTATATTCACATGTACTCATATGTATGCTTGTGTGTGTGTATGTGTGTGTGTATGTATTTTAATTAAGTTTATTTTATGGCTACATACTTATGTACCATTAAAGAGGTTATATGTGTGTGTTAAGACATGTTACGCTCTTATTTTTATGATTAGATTGCTCTAAAAGTGTTTAGGAAAGCTTAGATAACATTTTAGGGTCAACAGGTCACATATAGGCTGAAACAGGGGAGACACGGGGAGAAGACTAAATTGTCTATGTCGTGGACAGCAATGCAACTCAACTAAGTACAAAAAGATGCACACAACAAAAACTAATTAGTCTCTATCATGTGCTTTAATTCTTTTTAGTACAAAAGGGTATACACAGCGGAGACTTATTAGTCTCTACTGTGTGCTCCATTCTGTCCCAACACTTATATAGGCAGATTTTGGGCTTAACTTATATGTCAATTTAGACTTAGCAAACTATGTTTTCTAGAAAAACTTCCTTTTAGACATTTGTTCTTATATATTTCTAGTTTCCAAATCATTAAATATGACTTCTTTTGAGCTTTTAAATCTCAAGATATCCATAAAATGGCATAACATGCTCTCAAGAGCAAGATAGCAAACATTGTTGTATTTCAAACTAGTTTGTGACTATCTTAGAGGTAGAATTAGTCTTTGATCTCTCCATGGAAAATTTAAATATATGAATCTAGTCTACTCTACAATTAAAATTACCTAATTTATAGTTCAACAACTCTACTTATAAGTAAAACAGTCCCATTGGGTCAAATGAACCTTAGGACAAAATTTTCCTACCTTAAGCATGGTTTACATATTTCAATTCTTAAACACACTCAAGCATCATATCCATGTTTCCACTTTATTAATACATCTATTATACCATCTAATTCATTACACCAAGTAAGCACGTGCAAAATTGCTAGAAGTTCCCATACCATATTATAGAATTAAAGGCTCCTTCTTCAATCTCTCTCTACTTCTTTTTCCTTACCTTTGCTTGCTTCTTCTTGTATATAGAGCAAGCTATATATGTGAATATCTATTTACTCCTTCAAATTTAATTCCCATCATATAAAGCATAAAAGAAAAGAAGGAGTTGTTACCTTAGAAATGTCCAACCACTAAATTCTCCCTCCTAAAAAATGCTATAATAGAAATTAGGATGTTATTTAGGGGTAGAATGGTTAATTTTAGGGTATAAGATGACTTCTTATATCCCATAGGCATCCATCCTTCCCTATTTATTCCCTTGAATTTTCTCCCTTTCTCAAGAGGATTCTAAAGAGGGTCAAGTGACCTGATCTTATTGGCCTACTTGTGGGTCCTAAATGAGTTACACTTAGCTCCCTCATTCTCATAGTTTTCTTATTCCTACCCCAAATTTATATCTTTTATTTCAATTACATCCTTATGTGACGTGCGCCAAACCCCTAATCGGTATTCAACTTATCCTCGAAAGTCCTCTTTTAGGACCTCAAATGAAATGAAGGTTTATTTAACTTGTGAAGGTCAGTCGCTTCACAATGGATAGGGAATCAACTCAATTTGCCAAGTTTCGGACCTCAAAAAGGCATGAGATAGCATCTCGAGGTACCTTTATTCCATTAGTGGCATCAACCTACAAAGGCATTTATTGGGCACCAAGGTATCATAGAGTCACCACCAAATAAAATATTGGGAATAAGTTCTAATTTTATGAGGCCAAAACCAAAGATAAGTTCGAGACCTCCCTTTTATTCATACCTTTGGTTAGTGTTGTATAAATGAGGTTTAATGATTAATTATTTTATCTATTTTCTCACATGAGTTTTTATGCTAGAAGAGTAAGGCATGCTCAAATACATTGGAAAGCTGTAAATCATGTTATATTGAAAGCAATAAAGGCATGGCATAAAAACCAGTAAAACAATAAAATTATGAAAAATAATAAATATATCATACATAAAACGAGTAATTTATTTACAACGTCCATTTTGATTGAAGTATGGGTTCCCACATGCATATTTATAAAAAAGAGGAATTTTTGGTGCATTTCTTGAGTAAAAATGGGGGAAATTTGACGCCTCACTGCTTTAAAAGAATCGTGTTAATTAATTTTATGGTAAAAGAATCATATGTATTGATACATAAAATCTTAATTTTTCCATGTTATTTTGGAGATGAAAAATGGGTAATTGATTCCCTTTTATTATAGAAAATTTCACTCAAACTTGTATAAAATTTTATAGAGAGTTCTTAAGTTAGCGTTCAAAAAATCATTTATTATTACAGACTAATTGCAAAATAAAATAAAAAGACAAAATTAAATTACTAATTAACAAATAACCATGACTCATTTGTCATGGCCTTCAAATGCCTTCAACTGCATCGTGGGTGTGTGTGTGGTGAAAAAGATAACAGTTATAAGGGTTAGAAATAAATAAATAAAAGAATAAATAAATAATAGTGTGTGTGTGTATATATATATGCAG